>JAJQWJ010000001.1:150308360-150800860 GCA_023637945.1 Phaethornis superciliosus | reverse complement strand
CCTGCAGGGTATGAAATGCAGCTGTGTTCATTTAGAGTATTATTACATTGAATAAGGTGTAATAACCTGGTATGTATTTTCTTGAAGGTCTCTGACACACATAACCCTAGGATGATGGATAGTACACTGGCTATGGTTGAATATCTCCTGTCAGTCTGTTAAGTCTTAAAGATTCTCTTCTGAAATTCCAACTACAGTAATTTGTGTATTCGATGTTTGTGTATTCAAATCTGCAGCATCCCAGAAACAAAATTCCTTATTTGCTTTACGTACATGTAATCTGTTATTGCTTTATATGTTTTTTCTGTGTCATTCTGCCCCAAATACTGAAACCTAAGTATTTAGGAACCTGTCTTGTCACTGTCTAAGTGTCACATTCTCTCTTTAAAAGAGAGGTTTCAGAGCTGGATGTACCACACTAAGGTCAGACCTGTTAGAAAATTCATAGTAAATTCTCTGAGGACTTTAGACCTCAAAGCAATTTGTTCTCGAGGAGAAGGATTGTGTATGTCACCTCTCGAGAAAATAAAGCTTGAAGCTTTGTATCATATACAGATTAACTTTGAAGAGGTTACAAAATGCCCTATAAACAATAAATTTCAGAACTGTTGTAGTGGTAACTGTAAGGAATCAGCTGAAATCACAAGCATTATTGTAGTCAGTGCATTGTCTTTTTTAAGAATCAAAATATTCATAAAATGCAAAACATATTTTTTACTTCTTTTTTCTTTTTTCCTTTTTTTCTTTTTATTTTTTCCCCACATCAAAGATAGATTTGTTTTAAAACAAATTACAGAAAAATGATTAAATTGTGAAAATGCTAGGTGCTGTTTCATTCAGCTTGCAGCAAATATTCACCAAATCATGAGTTAGTTCAAATGACAATTTAAAAAACCTAAAAAGATAGTAAGTAAAGAGAATAGTATTAAAAATGTTAACAAGAATGTAAATAAAGACTATACCAGTTAATCAATGATTAACAGAAAAATAATTTAGGAGACTCATAATGTTCTATCATATCTCCAGAAAAGTTGTATCACATTTAGCAACTGATAAAACCAGGACAAAATTTAATGACAGAAGAGTATGACTTGAGCAGCTGACTATGTTCATGCTTTATCAGTTGTGGCAAGCAGATGCAGAAGACCTGGAAGTGTATCTTGATTCCTACAGATCAATTCTCATTGTTTCACTTGTTTTTCTCAAAAAACTACTATTTTCCTTACTATATTTTCCTACTGTTTTCTTACTATTTTCTGTGTTTTATTCTGACAGAAATTTTCTGGTAATCAGACTAAACACATTCATCAGAAGGTGAACTATTGATTATGTCAATAATTATTTTGATTGATATGACAAATATTGATTATGTCATAATCTTAGTTTAAATATAATAAAAACTATTTTTTTAATAACCACGGTGATTGAGAAAGGCAACATCATCACAAGGGCTATAAAGAAACTTTACCAAGCCATAACAATTTCCTGATTTGAAGTCTTGATTACTTTTCTTTGATTCAGTCTTCCTGTTAACTTTTCTGCCCCCAGTGAAGAGGGAGCTTATAAGGAAGATAGGACCAAACTTTTTAGTAGAGCCTGTAGCAATAGGGCAAGTGGTAATGATTTTACACTAAAAGAATGTAGATTTAGACTACATATTAGGCACACATTTATTATTTTTTTTTTTTTTTTTTTACAATGAGGGTGAAGAAACACTGGAAGAAGCTGCCCAGAGAGCTGGGTATAATTCTGATCCCAGCAAGTATTCAAGGTCAGATTGGATGAGGCTCTGAGTGACCTGATCTAGTTGGAGATGTCCCTGCTCACTGGACTAGATGCCTGTCAAAGGTCAATTCCAACCAAAACTGTTCTATGATTCACTGATTTTTGGTATTCTCCTTTAAGAGACCCAAATGCTTTTAGGCAAATATGACCTCCAGAAATAGCATTCTTAAGCAAATAGCTCCTCATTTAATTTCTTTAGAAAATTTAAGGAAGGTAATTTGAGAACAGATTTCCATACTGAATTCAGATATGAAGAAGTCAGAGTCACCTTGCAGAACCAGGAGAGTTTCATGTTTAATGCATAAGCTAGTATGGCCCCATATTATTTAAAAACCATTCTAGTAGGAAGAAATACAAATACCCAAAATTCATTACTGAAAGTAAAAGAGAATGTGTTACTCTATAGCCTGTCGCCAGATCAGAATAATGAAGAGATTTAAACTCTAATCACATGCATGCAAAAAAGGCTGGTACACCTGTGGCAAGTTCAGTCAAAAAAGAAACAAAGATATGTCAAACACTTTGACAGTTGTCCTTGAGTTGTTAATAGTAAGTATTTACTATTCATTGTATGTGATTGATCACCTAGGTCACAATGGTTTGTGAACCTTCTTTTGAATTAATGAAACCATTCAAATGGAAGAAACAAGGAATAATGAATAGTAAATAAAGTCCAAATTTTTTTTAAAATTCATCATGTGGTTAAAATCCTTCCTCCATCTGGCATAAGCAATTTAATGAAGGTGACACAGAAAGCCTGTTGAAAAAATTTGTTTGGTCATCAAGTATGAGCCATTTTACATTTTATAAAATTGCATGCTACAAACTGGAAACTGTGTTATGAAAACTTTGAGCATCTTTCATACAGAACTGTAAAATATAATATAACAAAAAGTTTTGGGTTGCTTGGGGTTTTTTGTTTGTTTGTTTGTATTGTTTTGTTTTGTTTTCCTAGAGTTTGTTAAGCCTCCTAGCAAGGAAAAACATCACAAACAACAGATTGTGACTGAAATTCCACACCAGTTATAATTGTCAAATCTTACTTCTTGGAATAATGTTATTTACTGTAGCTTCCAAAATAAATTATACAAAAAAAAAAAAAAAAAAAAAAAAAAAAAAAGAGTAAGTAATCTCATTATAATGGCACGTAACTATAATTTGTTTACTATTTAAATTAGTAGATTGATAAAGGGAATTAAATCCCTAGATTTCAGCTGAGTAAGCTAATGGCATGTATAAAACTGAGTTGCTCTACTTTTTGCTCTGTACTGGCTCAGCCACATTTGGCTTAGAATATTTATAAT
The DNA here is from genome assembly GCA_023637945.1 of Phaethornis superciliosus. Lineage (NCBI taxonomy): Eukaryota > Metazoa > Chordata > Aves > Apodiformes > Trochilidae > Phaethornis > Phaethornis superciliosus. The sequence goes on along the minus strand of JAJQWJ010000001.1, from coordinate 150,797,771 downwards.
TTCCACACAATCTAAAATATCAGATTGTCACTTAAGGCTGTATTTATTTATATTCTCTTTTGATATTACATAGGATATTGCTGCTTCCTATTAGGAAGGAAAAATTGAAAAAAATGAAATAATAATTCAAATAATTGTTACATTTTGTACAAAAACCCCCCCAAGCAAACAAACAAACAAGAAAAAACAACAAAAAAAGCCCAACAATTTCAGAAGCCCAAACCTTTTAATTGCTGAAAAAATTGTGGCAATTCCTATACAATTTCCATATCATCAGATGAGATAAGAATAAAAGTTTCTAAATGGTCATATGCAGGACAACTTATGAAGGACACTTAGCTTGCTTTTGAAGTATCATACCTTTTGCACACAAAAAAAGATGGAGATAAATCCCCTGCTGTGACTTTTGTTGCATCTTTAAAGTTCTTATGTTCAGTAAGGTCAGGGAGCTAATCAGAAAATCTGGAAACATTAGTGCTAATTTATAGGTTGAAAAAATATAAGATAGGGGATGAATTAACTGACTGGAATCTGCTAGTCTGAACACTTGCAGAAATCATCAACTGTTTTCTATGATGCCCACCCCCCACAGTCTTCTATGTGGATTAACTATTTATTTGACCAGTTTAAGTATTTGTTATTTGTTATTATACAAAAAGAAATTTATATGGCTTTTATCTATGTCACAATTTAGGCTCAGCTGGTATTAACCGGGCCTATACTCACTCATTCCCAACTCTTGCTGTGGGATAGGGAGGGGAAAATCCACCCAAAGGATCGACAAGGGTGGACAAGGAAAGAGCTTTTCAGTCCCCAGTTGCCGTAACGGGAAAAAAAAAAATAAAAAGGACAGAGTCAATTTGGGAAGAAAAATCTAATTCAATCTGCTAATTTTTAAGAGAAACCATGACCAGATCTTAATATCTTCCCTTATTCCTCCTTCTTGTGAGGCCTGCATTGTTTCACTGCTGTCTTCCTCTCAGAGGCACAGCGGGATGAGGAGTGGGAGTTTAGGGTCAGTTCCCCACACACAGTTTCTGACACTCTCTCGTCCTCGGGTGAGGACTCCTCACAGCCTTCCTCCATTCCAAAGCAGGGTCCCTCCCATGGCAGAGAGTCCTTCAGGAACCCCTGGGCCATGAGTCCCTCCCGCAGGTGCAGTCCCTCAGGCACAGACTGCTCCCGCCTGGGCTGCACACAGAGTCACGGCTGCTGCGGGAGCAGTCACCTCCTCTCACACGGGTTCCTATATGGCTGCAGATCCACAGCTGACCCTCTCTGTGATCCCGTACAGGCTGCAGCTTCGTGTCTGCCCACCTGTGACACTTCAGGGGCTACAAATCCACATTTAATCCACCATGGTCCTTCAAGGACTGCTTCACTGTGCTCCTCCATGGGCTGCAGGGGCACAGCTGCCATCTCACCATGGGCTGCGGGGAAATCTCTGCTTGGGCAGCTTTCCCCCTCCTTCTTCATTGACCACGGTGTATTTTCTCTGGTGTTTCTCTCTCACTTCATCTTCTACTCTGCTCTGCAAATCCTTTTCTTACATTTTTACAGGTTAGAGTATTCCTCTGACACGGGGTCCTACAGGGAGGCAGATACACATCTGCCCCTTTCCATCATCCCACACAGGCTGCAGATTCATTTTTTCCCACCTGTGACACTTTGGGGGGTTACAATTCCACATTTACCACACTGTGGTCCTTCATGGGCTGCTCCCTCACCCTTCTCCATGAATTGTAGGGTGATGGCCTTCCATCTCACCATGGACCAGAGGGAAATCTCTGCTGGGCCACCTTCTCCTTCTTCTTCACTGACATTGGTGTCTTTGCTCTTGTATCACTCTCAGCTCCTCCTCTTCTCTGCTGTTTTTGTTTGTTTTTTTAAAAATTTTTTATATATTAGAAGTTTAGTTTTCCCTTTCTTGAATATGTCAGTCTCAGAGGCACATTCCAGGCAGAGGAAGGGCAGGGATGGGAACTGGGAGATGTTACAGCAGCTTCTCAGAGCAGCCACCCCTACAGTCCCTTGCTTCCAGAACACCACTGCACTAACCCAAGGCAGTTGTATAGTACACAAGCTCCTTTTAAAATTTAAAATAAATAAAAAACAAAGACTGAGCAGGTGAAATGAGAGGGTGAAAATTCAGACGTAATATATACTGACTAATGCTACATTTGTAATTTTAGCATCAGTTTACATTATTTTTTATTTTATAAATAAAATATCAACCTAAAAAATTCTGATATATACAAATAAAATTATTCGGAAACTGATTCTTAAATAGGTTTTGTAAGGTAGACCATTTCATAAAGGAATGGTGGAACCACTTGCTAATAAGGCATATTATTATTAGTGTGACATTGTGACATTGCAATTGACAAATAATACATTAAAAAGTAGCCAACTATCTCTGACTGGCTTAAGAACTCTGTGTATAAGACTTCAGTGTACACTTTTTCAAAGTTGCATATACCACTTAAACAGGTTTTGGGAGTGTTAGAATAAAGCGGATGGTAGAAATTTTGATTGCATTTTCTCAATTATGTGCTGAACTAAAGATAGATTATATTCTTTATTAAAAAAAAAATATATATATATATGTAGGTATATTTAACTCTTTCCAAACCTAAAATAAAAAGTTTCTGAAATTTATTTGTTATTTTTAAAGTCCGGCTTTTTTCCCTGAAAAGTAGTACTGAATATGTGACATAACTTTCTTCCATTTGTAAAATAATCCCTGTAGACAAATGGCTTCTAGAAAAAGTGGACAGAAAGCTTTTTTTTTTTTTTTTTTTTTTTTTTTTTCAGCTGTAATGGTTACTCCTGAATCCTTTTCCAACATATCCATAAATTATGAATATTTTCTTTATTTTTATGTGTCTGTAGCTACATAAAATAAAAAAAAAACCAGTAACTTCCTTTCATGTATTTGGGTCACAAAACTGTTTCTCTTTCCATTCAATATGCTTTCCTAAAGCGTAGTACTGGTCTCTTATGCAGTGTACCCTTGTACAAAAAAATCTACAGCTGCCTTTAAAATCCTCTTCTAAACTCTTCTTTGATTCAGATTAGATTAGATAATGACATGTTTGCTCATAACTAAAAGATTCTTGACTACCATGAGCCTTATTTTCCAATGGCCTCAAGCAAATAATAAAACAAAACAACACAACTCCATTCTCTGTTTACAGTGGTTATTATTTAAAGACATACCTGTGCTTCCATAAATTATATTTGTATTAAATAGAAATCATAACTAATGAGGATAATACAGTCTCTGCTTAGTTATTTTATATAATAAGGAGAGCTGTCTCTGTTTATATAAACAGGAGAGCTGTCCTTCAGCTCTCTCCCTTACCTGTTAAATATATACACAAACTCTAGATACAAATAGGGTAATAACCACAAAATTAGAGAGAGAGACCTAAGAGATTCATAAGGTGGGAAATGAATAGATGTAGTCAAGCATCATTATAGAAACTTTTGCCCCCTCCTGTAGCTTCTCTGCTTTATGATTAAAATCAGTTAAATTCAATATACATTGAAAACAACTTAGACTTTTTTTATTTGAAAGTAAATAACACCATCAAAGTGCACAGCTACTCAATCAGATGGATAAATAAGAGTTGTATCATATATAAATTTATGTATGTAATTTTTTGAGCCACAGAATAGGATAATTGCATCTCATATTATTGTAAGGTATTTACTTAAGATTTTTTTCTAATTTTAAAAGCTACATATGCTTCTTAATATAGCTATTTGAAAGAATTAAATATGTTTCTAAAATTATAAAAATCAAGATTTGAAAAATTGTGCACATCCACCTTTTTAGTCCAGAGGGACCTCTGTGAGATTCTCTGTGTAGATATATTTGTATTTCATTCTTCACTTACAAACCTTAGGGCTAAAAAATATCATGACCATTACTGCAAAAAGCTTTAAATCAAATGACTGAAGCAAAATAAGGTGGCAAATACTTCTTAATCCTTTCAAGAATAACCACAGATACTGTGGAGTAATAATAGTTGAGGTAGTTCATGAGGGAGTATGGCAGAAGTTTAAGGTAGGAGAGCACTTCACAGCACTTTCATTAAAGAGATTATTTTCCCAGGATGACAGTTAGTTTTAATGGGGAAAACTGAGAGTATTCAGGGAAGTACAAGATGTTGCTTTGAGTTTGATGCTTTGCTGGACCTTTTCAGCATATACTGCAGAGTAATAGTAAATAAGTAAAAATGCACATGTATTAAATCCAAGAAGGGAAAGAAGTTCACACTCTGAAATAAATAAAATACTGGCTGTATTCCTTGGGGGCAGAAGACTTCTTGTTTATTATTTTTTCTGTTTCTCTTCCACTTTTTCTCTTCTTTCTTTTTTTTTTTTTTTTTTTTTTTTTTTTTTTTTTTTTTTTTTTTTTTTTTGTTGTCAGTTGTGTTGTCAGAAAGGCAGGCTTTCTACTTCAGATACCTGAGGAGGGAAAGACATTAGGGAATAAAATTCTCACTGTACTCAAGTTCAGTGAAATAAATACTAAACTCTTACGATCCTAGCTGAAATAAATCCCTGACTATAAAAAATTGATTAAAAAAACCCAAAAACCCTCTAATATTTTAAATCACGAGTGTGAGAGTAGCTATATTTTTTCAGATATGTTTTGGTTTTTAGCCCTTGTGCATATTCTATGACTCTTTTTATTTTGTAATTAAGGTATTCCTTCCTATGAAAGGTACCACTGCAGTCTTGAGCTGCTATATTTCAGGCAAAACTACTCTTTGCAAATAACTATTTCCTTTGGCATTCTTAAAAACCAACAAAAATTAACCCAGCATTCTTTTCCTTAAAAATATTTGCCCTTCTCTTTACATTACACCATCCTAATTTCTTATATTTTCTACTTGTCTCCAAAAGTAAATAAGACTGGCTTAAAATTGGCTTATGGTCTAATCTTCATTTATGGTATTGATGCACCCGAAATAGTTTTTAAGAAATTGTCCTGGTTTGGGCCAGTATAGAATTAATTTTAAATTATTGTCTTGTAATTTTACTTTCAGCTAAGACTTTTCTAAGTATCTGTACTTGCTGAAATTAACCTCAAGTTTCCCAGTTAGTGTCTGCTTCTAAGACTGGTAACATGATTTTTATAGTTACAGCTGGAGAATGGTGTGCAGAACCAAGGCCACTGCTCAGTTCTGAGGAACATCTTATGCTCTGGAAAGAGAAAGAAAGTAAAGGGGTGACACCTGTAACACTCTTTTAGGGAGCAGAGAACAAGACAGGTGAACAACATTGACCAGAGTATTCCATCCCATACATGTCATACTCAGTATAAATATGAGGGTTCACAAGGGTCAAGTCCCTTCTGTCCCTTTTGTTCATCCCTTCTTGGACTCTTTCTGACTTCTTTGACACCCTAGGAGGATTCTGTCTGTTCATCTGCCTGTGGTCCTGATCCGTGCTCTACTGAATCTGTGTGTTCCTGCCTCCACATTCTGACTGATGCTGACTCCAGGAGTCCCCCCTGGGCTTGCTCATGGATGCCCTGCAGCATTGGTAGTGATGGGAACATTACTATGGGGGAAGTGTGGAGGTATCATTTTTTCTGTCTCTTTGTATATATTTAATTGTATTTCCTTTTTATCATTACCATTTCATTAAAGCTGTGTAGTTTAGTTTCCAACCCATAAATCTTTCTCTTATTCTCTCTCCTTTCTTTATCAGGGAGGGGGATTAATAGAGAGCATCTGTCACTCAGTTAATTAAACTGTGACAGAAATTCAGTGAGAAAATAAAAATGTATTAATACATAACCCAAGAAGTAGCAGTTTGTACAGTAGTCTCTGCGTTCTCCTTTGGGAGCTGCTGGATGAACCTTCTGAAAAACTTGAGGGCTCCAGCTGCTATCAGATAAGGATGAGGAAAGAGGAGCTACAAGGCTGTGGGTCCAATAAAGTTCTAGTAGCTTCTAATGAGCATGATCAATTTCCCTTGATCTAGGGTATCAGGAGTCCTTATTGGAGCTGGGCCCTGATTAGGGATGGTCAAATTCCATTTATCTTGTTCTCAGGAGAGGCCTATATATGATCCAGACAAATAGCTAATCAATGTTTAATTTTAAAGTACAACTATTAGAAGTTAGGTAGGGCTCTTTCACTTCATATGGTGCATTTGTCTATGGGATAAGGGCAAAACCTTAGCCTTATGCAAGGGTTCCCTAGTAGTAGTCAGGTTGGGACCAAACTGGATTATATGTCACATATTTTGTTGAATGGACTTCATTAATTATTATGTATCAGTAGCTCTCATCAATAGATGATTCTCATCAGTGTTGGTATTTTCTCTCCACCAGTTGAATGCAGATTTGTTGTTTATCTATGATGATCTATTTAAAATGGTACAAATTTATAATCAACCTTTTGTCCTACTTTTGTTCATAATGCATTTTTTAAACTTAATATTGCTTTAGTGAATGACATAGAAACTGTATAACCTCATATTTCTTGTGGTTTTGACAGTACAAGTTACATTGTAATTGAAAGAAAAAAAAAAGGTAATGATTTTCACATTCTCAATACTTCTGTTGTGTTGAGGACATGGAACGCAATGGCACAAAAAATGCTTGATAAACTACTTAAGCTATATTTCATTTTTCTTAGTGCCTGTATGAATCGAAAACTCAGGGAGGAAGTCTTAGAAAGCCATTTACTGGTGATTTGAGTCTCTCAGTTGGGCTAAAAAGCATTCTGTTGTCAGGGAGCAAGGATTTTCACAGTTCGTTCAAGTAAAATACAAAATACAACTGTACTAACCCTGAGTATGTATAACCAGCAAACATTGTGCAACTGATTTAGAAACTTATTAAAAGCAGAGAGTGAGAAAGTTTATTTGATGCCACACCACAGAACATTTAGTAGTGTTGATGTCAGTTATTAGTTGAAATAAGTAAAACTTTAAGGAAAAATTGCATTTGGAGTAGAAAATTGCATAAAAATTTAAAAATTTTTAAAAAGAGATGCATCATCAAAATAGAGCTTATATAACAATGAAACAGTAAGTGTTAGACAAAACTACTTCTTGCAGAGATCTTGTCAGCTATCATTATTTAACACATTCAATAACATTGGAAGAAATGAGAGAATAAGGAGCAGTGCTACCTGAAAATAAAGATAGAATTCACAATGCAATCTGTTCTATTAGAAATTAGGACACATTTCTTAGATTTCTGTTGTTTGTTAGTTTTTTCTTATCCTCTTCTTATCAAGGTTTTTAAATCCTTTTTAGAGGCTGTGTATTATAGGGAATAATAATATTTGATAATTTCTGGTTGAAACTTATTGAATGTATATATCAGCTCTGAAAATCAGATTGTTGTCAAAATACAGTTCATTCCAATACAGTGAATAGTATAGGTATAAATTCATTGTAATCCAAGATATTAAGATAACATAATTAATACTTACATACAAAATTGGTGAGACTGAACTTATTGCTGCTCAAATGCTAAACTGTTCTGGAGTTAGAAGGGAAATTCTCTAAGGGAAATTGTTCCACAGACTGCAAGCCTCAGGCTTTGGATAATACTTTAAAACAAACTCAGTTAAAGTTATTTTCTAGAACTGCAAAGTTTCCCAATCTCATTAAGGCAACTGTGACTATGATATGTCACACTTGAAAAATATGGTGCATATTGATACAAGGATTTAGGTCCAATATTAATGAAAAACGGGATGGTTACATTAAATAGTTGGCAGTAAAACCAGAAAATACACAAACTGTGATATTTATAATGTTAGCACTGGATTTGGTGCCTTTCCTGTTTCTCTAAGGCCATTGCTTCATGAAATATCACTACTACAAACTAACCAATTCAAAAAAAAAATTCAAAGTAATGCTGAACTTGTTATACCAGGCATACTGGGATCAAAGGGGAAAAGTCTACATAAACTATTGCAGAAATTTTAGATGAAGCTGACAAATTAGTTTTATGTTTTTATTCCTTTCTTTTGGTGCATTTTAATTGAATAGGAGATGGTATGAGAGCCTGAACGATTACGTGTGCTTCAGGTGATGCTTACCTGCAAATATATATTAAAGAATTTAAAAAATCAGTATATTAAGTAGAGATAATTAAATCATTACTATTTCATACATGCAAAAAGGTTTGTGTCAAGTTAAATCTTGACACAGAATATTCTATCAGTCTTTTCCTTGAAAGGTAAAGAGATCTGAACGTAGTATAATGTAAATAAAGGGATTTTTGATCAACTAGTCTTCACATACATTTGGCCTTAATTATATTCAAGGCAGTACAGTCTCCAGGCTGTGACATAGGGTAAAACATATTTCCTTCTGTTTGCCTCTAGGGTTAATAAATTTTTTCAAGCAAGAATGATGGAAAAAAAAGAACTTGTGCTGCATATAAATATTACTAAGAAGGAAAATGAAATTATAAATTCAGCTTTGGTTTTATCATTTGTTTCAGCATTCAGGGTTTTTAATGCCTTGCTTCACAACTTACTGAATACTAATTATAATTCTCACTTACCTATATAGGAGATGTGAATGCACTCCATCTTGCAGAACTAGGGTTAATCAGTTCTCCTTGTCTGTAGGTCATATATCTGCATTTAAAAATGCGTACTTATCTTTATAGAAAGACTGTGAGACACAAAGTATTTGTGCTATGTAGAAGAAACTACAGTAGAGTGAGAAAGTAATTTGTTCACTAAATGCTCCTCTTGACTGTAGAGCAAGAGCACAATACTTCACCTAAAGCACCATAGTCATTAGGCTCACCTTGTTCTATGCTGTACTTGTTCTTTCAGTAGAAGATTCTAGTCATAGAAACTTGTTAATTTGATACTTCTCTTTGGCATTTTAAATGTGAAATATGAAAACTATATTTTTTTAAAAATCAGGCTGTTATACCATCACAAAGGTTTTTTTTTTAAAAATAAGGTATTTTATGCCAAATGGTATCCTTTGTTATCACTAAATCTCAAGTCACTGTTTTTACTTTGCTTTGCTTTCTCTTGTTCTCATTTTGAAACATTTAATGTATTTTCAGTGTCCTATTTCTTTTTTCCCCAACAGTCTATGAGTTCACACATTTAATTTCTGGATCAGTTCATATGTAATATGTCTTCAACTATGGAATTTAAATATTTTCCCCAAAGCAATTTTAGGCTGTCCTTTCCTATTTCTTTGTAAATCATTTCATTTGTGATGTTCCAGTGCTGCTACCTGTTTTATTTGTTGGTCATGCTTCTGTAAATGCTTTACAATATCATAATGTGGACATTCATAAATTCTGAAGGTTAAATCATATTTTTCACATCAGGATACATCTATTATGAAGTAGGTAACCAGGATTCATCTTTGACATCAGTGACATGAGTCAAATATGACTCTTTTTCACTTTTAATACTACCATTTGTTATAAAGTGACATCTACCATTGTACAAGTACTTTGATTTACTGCTGAAAATATGAAAATAGATGTATTGATAGCAGTGCATAGATTGCTCATTCATGCTAGTATTTAGCTTTAAGCAAATGAGCTGCCCTACAGCAATGAACAGAACCATCTAGATAATTAAATTAAATAAGTCATGTTTCCTTGTACAGAACCAGAACATGTTCTCAGCACTATTAAAGAACTCACCCAGGGTATGTACCCCACAAGACATGTGGGATGCACCTCAACCTACGTAGAAATACACAGCATGGACTGTAACATTTACACTATTGTCCCTAGACTTCATTAGTGTCTGTCAGTCTGTCAGCTGGGAGGAATTATCTCTTTTAGAGTTCCATTCATCTGACATATTACAGTAATCTATTTTAGGGCAAGATGTATCATCTTATAAAAGTAGCTCTGTTTCTCCATCGATGGAAAAAAGCCTTTTGATGATTAATCTACACAGCCATCTACAATGGGTCAGAATACCACCCAGCAAATCTCTGTGGCAAAATGAACTGTCATACAAGATGCTGAGAGTAGGTACAGATGAACTAGTTACTATCATGAGTAATGTAAGTCTCACAATTAAAGAAGAACTATCTACAGCTGAAATGTGCAACAACGCTCTAATATGGTTAAAATATATTTAAAACCTGAAGACTGTTCATTTGAAACTAGCATAATATTTTTTTCACCGCATTACTTATTTTATATATTTCAGATATATTCTGTGAAGTGGTTACTCACAGATGAAAGACAAGAAAACTAAATTAAGATGAATATAGTAAGATCTTATCTGCCTTGATGGTTCAGAATATTAGAAAGATACTGTAGAATTTGAATTTGAGACATATACTAGTACAGAGGACTGAACATCTCAGTCTTCATATAAGTTACAGACAATTTACTGAAGGAACAGGAAATATATTAAGAACACCCAAGAGTTATGCCAGGATTCATAGCCACAGATTTTCTCAGCACTCGGTAAAAATATTATTTCATAGATGAGGAGATTAAAGCTACTTAAGTTTCCAAGCTTTCTTTAATATGTTTTTGGATTTCTACCTCCAGGAAAAGGTCTGGATATGAACCGAGGAAAGTAAATGTGACAAGCTTCTTTACACATAAATTCTATATCAACCCTCCTGAGCTATGGTGAGAAAATAGAGCTTTTATTTACTTCCATGGAATCAGTTGGCATTAGGTATAATCAGATAAAAGATAATGTTGCTATACAGACAGTCTCTTTTTCTCTTTGTAATATCCTGAAATTTGAAAGCTTCCTTTTAAAAATAGAATGCTGTAAAATATCTGTTTTATTTGTCTGCCAGAATTCATGGAGTTAATACAACACTGACATTTGTTCATGATATAGTATTCTAGTCTTGAAGAAGCTGTCTTCAAGCAAAAAGCAATATCAAGAAAGATGTCAGCCACTGTCCCAGACAGATAAAAATACGAACCTTGAAGTCTACTCTGTTCCATTAAATCTCATATAATAAATACAATTTTATACTTTCTTTAAAATACCAGCCTTAAGTGAAAGTTATGGATTGTGATGGCTTTACTGATCAATATTATGCCCATAATTAAATGATAACTACATGAGAGAAGGAAAGAATTCTCTATTTTAATAAACCTCAGTAATTTTGAATAATTATACCAAAGATCTTAAGAAATTTTCCATTTGTGAGAATAGATATCACTGTACTTTGGATCTGACTAAAACTCCCTCTCTGCCAATATATTCTCTTTTTTCTAGGGTGACTAAAAGTTTTTGTCTAGGAAAAGATATACATATATCAAAAAAATACATAAAAAAAAACAAACCAAAAAACCCTCAAAACACATGGTGTTAAATTACTTTTAAGACATATCAATACATTGTGCAATAATAATTTTAGAAATGTTATGATGCACTACATAAAATACTATTTTCTTCTTCCTACCTTCTTTTTTTACTTGTACATCTATCTCTATATTAGCCTAGTGCTGCCATGCACCACTAGATCTAAAACCTAGGATTTGGTTAAATTAAGGAGTGGAATATGTGTCCTTTCCAATGGATTATTTATGTTGGATTTTCTGTCTCCTTTTAATTAATACCACAATTCAATGTATTGTATCCTAACACTGTTTTTTTAGAGCAAGTAGGGTAAATTCCTTTTTGGTCATACTTTTTTCCCTCCATTAATTATAAAGGAATACTAGAAAAGTACTCTAAATTACAGTTAAATCATAAATGATTCAAGAGTAATGAATCCCAGCTTTAGTATCAGCTAGTTACTGATACTTTTTCCATTTCACCTGAACATCCTCAACAGACTTTAGAAAAGGTCATGAGAAAGATGGCAGAGGCATAATAGCTTTCCCATCATTCTGCAAAGAACCACTTGTGGCACTAATATCTCTGTCTCAAAAGTGGAATCTTGAAGCTTTTTCTTTCTTCCTGTACTCCAAAAGTTATTATGTTTGTTGGAAGGAAAGTCAAAATGGGTGATCTCATTATGGTAGTTGCCTAAATCAAGAACCCACTACACTGAAGGTGGCCCTTCAAATCCAAGCATAATTTAGAATATTAAGACCTTTTAAAAGTGCAGGTTAAAAAGTGCAGGTTTTCTAGAGCTTTAAAAAAGTAGTTTTAAAATGCAAAACTAATAACAATTAATTTCGTGTCTATGCTTTTTCTAGTCTAATAAACCTTAGTCAAGCCTCAGAAGTCCATACTTTTTGAAGCAGTACTTAAAGCTACTCTTAACAGAATTGCTTTCTCTAAAGCTTATCAGTGCAGTAGGTGCTTGTTGCGGTCATATCAGTGCTGTTACACACAACAGATTTCAGACATTTAGTTATTCTTTCTTTCACCTGTTCTTTGGTTAGTATTCTATCTTTGTCAAAGTACCATCTCATCATCTTCTCATTGGTCTGGTTTTGCCACCACTTCAACAGAGATTTTATATGTCTTTTTTTAAACCTTATTCTTCATTTTATCTATTTTATATAGAAGAACCACATTTGGAATAAATTAAATTTTTCAGGTCTCTTGTAAGTTGTGAAGGAATTAGGCATCTGAATGATGTAAGTAGACAAAAGGTTAGCTTTGCTATAGGCTTTATAGTTTTTGTAGAAATTTATCATTCCTTCAGTACTTATTAGAATCTTTCAAGACGTTTTAAGAGTTTATTGAGACTGAAACAAAACATGGAGATTCTTCCTGCATTCACAGCTGTCATATTTAGTAATAACTATTTCTGACATGGACTTGGAAAAAAAAAAAAAAGACAAATAAACCAAAGGAATTCTCATTGAATGATTGGTATTTAATTCAAAAGATGAACACAACCACCATTTTAAGAGTCCAGTTCTTCTCTTGGAAAGTGAACAAGCATAACTCCCTGTCCTTCAAGAACCACAAAAGAAATAAAGAAATACCAATTACATAATTTTTTTTTTTTTTTTTTTTTAGCGGAACACTTATATCTTAGTGTTTGATAGCAGAATTACAAAGCCTTCAGACTCATGAATCACTTCTGTCTTTTCACTGTCAACAGTTTTTGAAACACTACAGTTTATCCCACCTACATCTCTAGGTACAAACATAGTGGTCATAGACATTATTTACTTCAGTCTTTTCTTGAATTAGGTTTTTATCTTCTTTTAAGGGTACCAGCTCCTATGTTATACATAAATAAGTTTTACAACACTTCAGTTTCCAAGAAAAAATATTTTTGAAAGGAACTAAGGTGTCTGAACATAGATGCCTGACACCAGGCATCTATAGATTTTGGAGCAACAATTGTACTCAAGAAGAATATCCAACATTGACTAAGATTATATCAATTTTTAGACAGCTAAATCTTGTACATATTTTCAATAAACTGATATAATTTTCTTTTTCCACAGTGTAATTCAAATTCTAAGATGTATAGCACACAGGTCTGTCATCTTTTTTTTTTTTTTTTTTTTTTTTTTTTTTTTTTTTTTTGTTATGTTATTTTTATTTGTGGAATATCACAAATAACAGAATGGCTGAGTTTGGAAGAAACTTTTGGAGATCATCGAGTTCCAGAGCTCTACTTCAGTAAGGCCTAGAGCCAATTGCCCAGGGCCATGTTCAGTCAGGATCTGAAGACTTCCAAGAATGATGACCCCAAATGTTTTACAGAATTGCCATGGTTGGAAAAGACCTCTAAGATCACGATGTCCAACCATTAACATCTACACCCCCAAGACAAGAAAAAATATTTATCTATATCACTACATCCACTAAAGCATGTCCTGAAGTGCCTTATCTACATGGTTTTTAAATACTTCCAGGGATGGTTACTCCACCACCTCCCCAGGCATTTCATTCCCATGCTTAACTATTCTCTCAGTAAAGAAAGTCTTTCTAATATCTCCCCAGGTACAACTTCAGGAATTACCTCTAGTGCTCTCATTGTTTATTTGAGAGAATAGGCCAGCACCCACCTCCCTCCATCCTCCTTTCAGGTAGCTGTAGAGAGCCATTATGTGTCCTCTCAGTCTTCTGTTCTCTAATCTAAACATACCTAATTCCCTCAGCCTCTCCTCATAAGATTTTTCTCAAGACCCTTCACCAGATTGGTTGCCTTTTTCTGCACCTTGATGTCCTTGTAGTGAGGTCCCTGAACCAAACACGGTACCTGAGGTGCCGCCTCATGAGTGCCAAGTACAGGGGCACAATCACTTCCCTTCTCCTGCTGGCCTCACAGACCAGTATGCTGCTGGCCTTCTTGGCCACCTGATCTGGCTCATTCAGAAAAGTTTCTACCAACATCCCCAGGTCCTTTCTACTAGGCAGCTTTCCAGCCACTCTACCCCAAGACTGTAGTGTTGCATGGGTCTGTTGTGACTGAAGTGAAGGTTCTCCCTGTTAAACCTCGTACAACTGACCTCAGAGCATTGATCCAGCCTGTCCAAGTCTTGTTGTAGGGCCTTTCTATCCCCAGGAACATCAACATTCCTACCCAACTTGGTGTCTTCATCAAGCTTCTCTAGGAGAATGCTATGGAAGACAGTGACAAAAAAGCCCACAAAATCCAGAGCCTTTCCCTAATCCACTAGTTGTGTCACCTGGTCATAGAATGAGGCCAGGCTGGTCAAGCAGGACCTTTCTTGAACCAGTGCCTGATCTCCTGTGTGTCCTTCACTTGCCATGTGAGCACTCTCAGGATGAACCCCTCCATTATTTTTCCAGGCACTGTGGTCAGGCTGACAGGCCTGTAGTCCCCCAAATTCTTTTTCTGGCTTTTGATGGGTGTTACACTGGCAAACCTCCAGTCATCTGGGACCTCCCCTGTTAACCAAGACTACTGATAAATGATGGAGAGGCTTTGTGAGCTCCTCTGCCAGCTCCCTCAAGACTCTTGTGTAGATCCCATCCAGCTCTGTAGCCTTATGGGTGTCCACGTAGCATAGAGTAGCAGGTCAGTAAGTGCTTCTTCTTGGATTATGGGGGGTTATGCTGCTCTACATCCTTATCTTCCAGATAAGGGGGCTGAATGGTCTTGGGGTAGCTGGTCTGGCTAATGAAGATGGAGGGAAAGGTGGCATTAAGTATCTCAGCCTTTTCCTTATCCTTGGCTATGTTTCCCCCTGCATCCAATAAGGGATGGAGGTTCTCCCTAGCTTTTTTTTATAGCTAATGTATTTGTATAAACTTATTTTTACTGTCCCTTATGAGAGTGGCCAGACAGAGCTTCAGCTGGGCTTTAGCCTTACTAATTTTTTATCTGCAAACTTTCTGGAGTACTTGTTCCAGGAACCATTAATTTTGCCACTCCTTAGAATAAAAAGTACTTTTTCAGTACTGTCACTGTATCTTTCTAAGAGGAACCTGGCTTCATCTTCTTCAGACTCTGCCTTCAAGTAATTAGAGACAGTAATCCATCAGGACCCCAAATTCTTTCTTTGTAGAGCTGCTTCTAGCCAGACAGCCCCCAGTATTTAACTTGTGCATGGGGTTGTTCCACCTCAGGTGCAGAAATTTGCATTTTCCTTTGATGAACTTAATGGAGTTGTTGATTGTCAATTTCTCAAAACCATCAAGGTCCCTCCGAAAGGCAGTATATCTATCTGGTGTATCAGCCACTCTTTTCATCCTTACCTCATCTAAAAACTTTCTCTCAAAGTACAATTTATATTCATATTTACACAAGCATCAAGCAGAATGCTATTGCATTCCAGGGATATAGGATGAGCAGACATCCCTATGAATAAAGGTTTAAGTATAAAACTTGTATGTCCCCTTGAAATTACATTTTTGAAATAAAATCAACAAGAGATGAAGAATCCATTTGAATTAATAGTCTCAAAAAATACATACTAGCTCATTTGTGGTCTTTGAACTGAAGAATAAGGTCCATATTTTTTGTTTGTTTCTTTGTTTTTCATTCTGTGAGAGTATTTGTGAATCTAGTTCTTGTTTTTATTTGTGAGGGCTGGAGACTGCACTTTAGAGAGGATTGTAAATGTGAGGTAAACTAAGGGTGGGTGCTGAATGTCACTGGCAGGAAAGAAGGATCAAGGTTAAGTCACAAAATGCTAAGCTGTTGGTAGCAGCTTAACTTGGAAAAATCTTTGTGTGTTTTTTTTCAATCCCGTTTTCTGTGTGTTTCACACTAAATCTCTAAGGTTTCAGCTGTCCATGGAAACAAATGATCTTTCATCAAGGAAGAAAGACCACATTAACTCCCATGAAACACTATCTTTCTTTTCCTTCTGTTAATCTCTGCAATCTAAAACAAGTCACTTCTCATATGTCTGTGTTCGGTGCAGTGGCAAAAGTAATGCATTTAAAAGAAATATTTGTGCCTGTATTGATTTGTATTTGACTACACTTTGTGTCTAGTTCTTCTTAGCATAATTTATAAGCACACTTAAACAAGGTGCATCTGAGTTTGCTTAACATTCAGTGAAAATGGCTATGACATGCATTATTTTGCATTTTCTGCATTGCGGTTGGGTTGCGCAAGGGCTAAGCAAATGCTGACAATTCATGTGATGATTCCTCAGATTGTTTTAGGAGGTTTTGAGAAAGCAGTCCTTTACAAAGATAAGCCATCAGAAAGATAATTTGATTTTGAACATTGACCCCACCAGGCCCAAGTCATATGAATGTTTAATAAGTGTTATTCTAGAACAGTGCATTATTGCTATATTAAGTACAAAATCATGGCTGAAAGATATAATATGGAAAATATCCAGCTTTTAAACTAAGGACAAGATATTTTTGTAGAAGTTAACTGAAAATGTTGAATGTATATTTACACATTATTTTAAAGGAGTGGCTGGCCACCAGCGCGCACCAGGCCACTCTACTGTTTCCCCTCCATCCCCAGGACAAAAATCTCAAGGCCTAACGTAAGGACAGAGATGACTTACCAGTTACTATCATGGACAAAATGGACTCGGCTAGGGAAAATTAAGTTAATTTAATTTAATACCATCTAATTGTAACAGAGTAAAACAGTGAGAAAGAATAACAAAATTGAAACCAGCTTCCTCCTACTCCATCCCTTATTGTCAGGTTTAACATCATGCCCAACTCTTTTACCTCCTCCCCTGCCCTGCTTGGTTCAGGAGCCTGGGGAGCAATAATCATGGTCAGTCCATAAAACTTTTTCTCTGGCAGTCCCAAAGGTGTTACCAGTGTGGCTCATCTTTGTCTTGTGGTGGATTTATCTTGGAGCTAGCTGAAACTGGCTCTCTCCAATATAAACAAAGCTCCTGGTAACTTCTCATAGAAGTCACATCCACAGCATCTCCACCCCTTCTGTCCTAGTTTGGGCCAGGATAAAGGTAATTTTCTGTCTTGCAATTTTGCTTTCATCTAGGTTTCTTGTAAGTAGCTGCACTTGATGAAATTAACAGCAAGTTTCTCAGACAGTGTCTGCTTCTGGGAAGGATAATGCTCAATGTTTATAATTACAGATGGACACTGGTCTGCAGAGCCAAGGCCACTGCTCAGTTCTGATGAACATTTTGCCTTCCAGAAGGAGAAAAGGAGTAAAGAGGTCACACCTGCAGCCCTCCCTTAGGGATGCCAAAATTGACCAAGCAGAGTATTCTATCCTATACATGTCATACTCAATATAAATTTGAAGGATAATGAGGGTCAAACCCCTTCCTTCCCTTTCTGCTTCCCCTTCTTCACCTGTCCCTCTTTACTTCATCATTCTGAGAGGATTCCATCCGTCCCTCTGCCTGTGGTCCTGATCCGTGCCAGCCTGAATCTGTGTGTTCCTGCCTCCAGCTCCCGACTGCTGCTGACTCCAGGATTCCAGCCTGGACTTTCCCAGGGCTGCCCTGCAGCCTCGGTGGTGACGTGAGAGTTATTGGGGGAAGGGGGGAGGAACGTGGTATCAATTTTCCTGTATATTTGTATATATTTAGTAATTTTTTTCCTATTTATCATTAGTGTTTCATTAAAGTTGTGTAGTTTAGTTTCCAACCCATAAGTCTCTCTCCCTTATTCTCTCTCCTTTCTTTATCAGGGAGGGGAGGGGGATTAATAGAGAGCATCTGTTATTTGGTTTAATTTCTGGACCAGTGTTAAACTGTAACATCTCCTTACTACCAAAACCTGGATTTTGGTAGCTGTATGTAATCACAGTACTAGAAAATATCCATCCTGACAAAAAATTTGCCCTCCCTCAACAAGAAAAACTCATAGCTATACTAAAAAAATGCATTCTAAATATTATTGATAGACATAAAAAAATGGCTGAAACAGCTATGTGTGTAGTAATAGTATGCCTGCAGAAGAGCAATGTAAAGGCATAATTCCATGTAATTGCACCTGTCTTGAACAGTGGAAATGATTTTTAGTGTGTCCTTGTTTCTTATTTTTTTATTTTATTGAAACATTAGCCTATGTAGATAGCAATGGAAATATTACTCTCAAGATGGAGAAAAAAAGTCTGAATACTAATCAAAATAAATGAGGAAAATTTCAATCATATATGCATTAGATAACATATGTTACATAATTTAATAAAGAAGGTGTCCCTCCCTCTGATCTCAGTAAGAAGTACTAACATGCACACAATAAGAATAATACCCTGTATGCAGTCATAGAACCATAGGGTGATTCAGCTTGAAGTAGATTTGAGAAGGTCACTAAGACCTGTCTCTTGTTCAGTGCAATGTCACCTAGGATGCCAGACTATGTTGATCAAGGCTTTATTCTTTCAGGTCTTTGTAAGAGCGTGTGGGAAGAGAACATGTCTGTTCCCTTATAATTATCTGATTAAGGACATCTGTTGTGGAGCACCTCTTCTGTGAAGACAGGCTGAAAGAGTTGGGGTTGTTCAGCATGGAGAAGAGAAGGCTCTGAGGAGACCTTATAGCAACTTTCAGTACCTGCAGGGTGCCTACAGGAAAGCTGAAGAGAGGCTTTTTTACAAGGACATGTATTGATAGGATGAGAGGGGACAGGTTTATGCTGAAAGAGGGTAGATTTAAATTAGGCTTTAGGAAGAAATTCTTTACTACAAGGTTGCAGAGACACTGGCACAGGTTACACACAGAATTTGTAGATGAACCCTCCCTAGAAGTGCTAAAGGATGAGGCTTTGAGCAACCTGGTCTAATGGGAAGTGTCCCTGACCATGCAGGGGGGTTACAACTATATGACCTTTAAGGTCCCTTCCAACCCAAAATATATTATTCTATGACCTTCTCAAATATGATGAAAAAGAAAAGTGGAAATAAATAAAAATATAAAGAAATGAAGGTATTACAGACTAAAAAAGTAGAAATAATGAAAAGAAACAAACCTTTTCAGTCACAATAATTGACAGGATATTTAAAACCTCTGGGGACGCATCTGGAGAAGACCACCTGATCTTTGTAGGTGATAAGAAGGGGGAGCAAGAGAAATATAAGTAACTGGGATATTTCAAGGGGATTGGTAAGTTTATGCAAAGTAATAGAGAACAGTGCAAAGGAAGGAAACAGGGGAGGAGCAGTTGGAGAAGAGACAGAAAAGAATATAAAATGGGACATTCACATGTAAAATGGTAAGCACGCTTGCCTGGTCAGGCTGAGCCCTGTGCTTGATCGCTTCATCTTTCCTGCCTTATTAGACTCTGTCTTAACTGTTTCTGCATAGTCTTATTCTCTTCCACACACACACAAGTGCTGCAAAGACTCTATGCCAGCTACTGGGGTAGTTGGAGTAGTTGGGGTAGCTGGGGTAGTTAGAGTCAGAGCTGGCCTCTTGTATCAACCAGTGGGGATCCAGTGCCAGCTACTGGAATAAGTGGAGCTCTTTGACCCCAATTATATCTTGAATATCCCAAAAAAAAAAGCTACTGAAGGTACTGGTGTGAGTGAGGCAGGTGAAGGACTCCCCATTGGTGTCTAGATCAGGACTGTGGGTCACAGCCTGTGTGTGTTGTGCCAGCTAATGGGGGAGCAAGTGTCTTCACCTTCCCCAAACTGGGCTGTGTATTCACTGGAAAATTTGAAGCCAGACCAGCTGATGATAAGGGGGCCCTGAGTACAGACCAGGCTATCAGGTGCTTAGGGGGTCCATGTTGGTGTGCACAGGGGAATTTGAGAATGAAGGTTGCCTGTGGGGCAAGCCTGTGAGGGCTGCCTGTTTGCAGGGAGCATCCAGATGGAGTAGTCTCTGAGCTGGGGACATCTGGAGCAGGTAAGAGGGATCAGGATTCAGGCAAGGGTGCTGGGCAAACAGAGAGGCCATTCCAGTGCTCGGGGAATCCATGAATATATATGTAATTGTGAACATGGAGAGTGTGGCATTTATGCTGCATTAGTGACTCCCTGACTTTTCCAGCCCAAGAGGAGATGTGGCTGTCTGAGCCTGTGTCTGGTGTGAGTTCTGCGTGTTGAAGGCAGCACTTTGTGTATGGCTGTCTGTATGAGCAGCCCTGTTAGTGTACTCTGTACCAGCTAGGCTCCTGGTTGAACCTGAGAACAGGAAATTAGCAACCATATCCCTCAGCCTAAGATGGAAACCCAGGGAGCACCGGGCTCATCACATCTCGGTGCATTCCTGGGCCCAGTGCTGCTTGAGGTAGACTCCACTAATAACATCCTTTAACAGTCCTTAAACCTCTAAGGATAGAGATTGTAGAGCCACTTTGATAAATTTTTTCAAATACTTTACTGTCCTGGTGATCAAAAAAAGGTTTTTCTTATGCACAGTTTGAATCTCATTTCAATTTGCAACTACTGCCTGTGATTTTCCCACTACATACCTCAGCAAAGCAACAATTCACACCTCACAGGTCTTCTGTTGCATTTGTATTAGAGAAAGATCACCTGGGCTCCAAATAGTTTTTAAAATCTTGTTTCCTCTCCTATAGTCTTTGGGGCAATGTTATATTCTCATTTCTAAAGAAGCTGCAAAGGTATCTTCTGAAGTATCAAACTGAAATTAAAATTTACTACTTGGGAATGAAAGAGTTTGCAAAATTAGTATGGATTCTGTCATGTACTACTGTTCTTGTCTTCCCGTAATTGGCCTACCAGGTTGGTATCTTATCATCATATTTGATCTGGGGTTTGACAGCTCACAGAATCATGGGACAATGTCTACATAAACTGGCTTCAATTGTCTGTTTAAGGCAACTGCTATACAAGTGTCCTTACTTTCTTTATATATCTTTTCCACATCTTTAAATGTCTTTTACACATTTTTAATGAACAGATATAGATTTCTTCAGAATATGCTCTAAGAATAGACTCTAAGGAGTCTTCAGATCTTGGAACATTGTCAGTGTATTTTGATAGTAAATAGGATAAAATCCAAGAAGCAGACATAGACTACTGTTCTAAATAGTGTATGAAAATATCCAGGCCTTGATCAAGTGGTAATGACTCCTCATTTCTCCTACCCTCTGTATATAGAGCTTAGAAGGATTCTACATCCTTCTACAAAAAGAAAAAGAAAAAAGAAAAAAAAAAAAAAAGTATCAATACGTAAGGGGCAAAACTATCTGTTTCTGTTTTTCTGAGTTTGCCTTTATTACTTCATAGTAGTTGTTGAATGAAATCTATCTATACATTGATAGATAATGTAAAACCTAATACCAATATTAAAAAAGGACTGAAGAGTATTTGCTATTTTTTCTGTTGTTCACTGGAACAAAATACTGTCTGTTTTATTAATTTCTAGCAATGACTCTTATAGTCACTGCAATGCAGATGAAATGTGATATAGTAATAGTCACTTATTTTATGAGCAGCTACTTAATTTTTCACTTAAAGATGACTGTGAATTAAAGGTAATAAGAATTTACAAGGTATAAAAACAAACAAAACAGTTTCTCAGTTAAGGATTGCAGCATACTGGGTAGTACAAACTGAATTAACGGTATTTATAAAATTTCATATATTGTTTCTCTGAAGAACAATTTATTAATTAATTCATTGACCTTTCTTATTGCACTACCCACAGTGTACCTAATTGAACTTCATTAGTATATCATTAAATTTGTGTGGTATTAACTAGATTTTAAAGCTACTTTTTTTTAAGATCAGATTAAGATTTTAAAGATCAGAATCAATCTATCTCATCTATCTATAGATATATTCACACCTGGTGTCTACATCAGGCTTGCTTTTTAGACAGAGAAGATACTTTCAGGATGTGATTCAGATGACCTAATTTAAACACCTGTATTGTATAAGACAAATTATATTCCTAAAGAAATCCTAAGACACCAGTTAGAGACACTACAGACATTAACACTGCGGGTAATATAAGCATCTAAATTTGGGCAGATGAGTCATATACATCAAAATGTACAGTATAAAATAATTCAAATGCCATAGGGCATTAAACTATTGGCTGGGTTGGATGATTGCATTGGAGAAATAAACAGTTTTCTGGCTTAAAACAAACTGCTAGGGAAAATTGCACTCAGGAAAGGGGTTGCATTAAATATCAGATAGTGTTTCTAATAAGAAAACCTAGAGAGCTGGAGCTACTTGCCAAGATACTTCTTTGCAAACTCTTGCAATTAGCCAATGAAACTACTTTGAAATGAAGCAGATGTGAACCCCAGGTATTGTTTAGAAATACAGAATGTTTAGGTTCATTAGATTTTATTGCAATGATGAACTAGAAAGTGTGACTACTTTATTTTCATCCTCTTCATTGAGCAGAAAATATTTGAGTTCAAGCACTATGCAGTTGAAAATTCTCTGTATGTGGTTAAGTGTAGAATGGAATCCAAGTAAAGCTTAATATTTTAAATATATAGATATTTAAAATATATTTACCTTATAATTATATTTGTAGCTTCATATAAAACAATGTTTCCCTAATTATTCTCTTATTGCTCTTTGATGCTTTGTTGACCATTATATGACTTTGAAATATGGATTCCTGTGTTTCATAAAAGTTTTCTCTTTAGTCATTAAATATCAGTAGGAAGGTTATTGTTATCAATTTAGAAAAAAACATTAGCATATATTTGAAAGATGGAATTTTCAGATTTTGAAGTTAGTGATTGCTATCCATCTCCTGAAGTTAGGAAGTGACACCACTTGAGAAACATGACTATGCAAGAATCCTAAATATGGCAGCAGTAACAATAGACTCGTGGGACATTCATTTCTTTCTGTTGGAGATAAGTAGTGATAGTCTAGGCATCCCATGTGACACTCAGTGCCTAGATTCAAATTATTACGTTCACACCAAGTTGTTCAGTATTCAGCTTCAGCCTGTTTACATGTAATTGTGATAGTCCTAATGGAGTCCACACAGCTTGGTGTCTGAGGACATTCAGCACAGGCTTCTTGTAAAACAGTCTCTTACTTTGGAGCATCAGTGCAGGTCTGCAGCAAATCCCTTTATTTCCTGCATTTGTTTGCATTTGTTCAGTTCTTGACAAGTTCTAATGAAGTCATTCCTCTTGAAGCAAACTGAAACAGCAATTCCATTCTGGGACTCCAGAACTCAGTGGAAATTTCTAACCAATTTGTGGACTGTATCACTATGAAATACATGTTCCTACCATGTGTATGCCTCGAGTATTCTCAATCTTCTCAGAGCCCAAATAATATCTGAAGGGGTCCCTGTGCTACATAAAGAACACTCATTCAGTTTGTTGCAGTTTGTTGCTGTTCTTACCTTTTCTTTCCACGTGTTTTCTCATTGTTCCATTCTTGTCCAGCAGCTTAGCAAAAACAGTACTGACATTGCTAGCTGGAGGACATTTACTTCATTTTTTTGCAGGTGCAAAATCATTTGCTTTACAAAGACCTACTCCTTGCCTATTGGATGTGTAATCACCTTGTTATGAGTGAACTGGGTAAAGAGAAATTCTAAACCATGTGTGTCTTGAAAAGATTTGCAGTTTGACTGTGGTATGTTAGTAAAGATATAAAGTACTGGTATATTAGTAAAGATGCTGGAAGTAGGGAAATGTTCTCTGCCTGTGCCTCTTCACATGTCTGACTTCTACAAAACCCTTTGGCCTGCTATCTAGTTCTTCAAGAATGAGTATAGCATTATGACTTCTGTATGTATGTTTTCCTCACAAACTATATAAATTACTCTGCTTTAGTACTCTAGCCTCTCATTAGGAGCTTATTGTATATAAATTGTATTTGTCTAGTTACTATTTTGGGCAAAAAAACTGACTTACTATTTATTACTATTCTTCTCTAAACCCCTTACTATGCTTTTCTGGAGGTCGAAAGCCCCAACCTTCATCTCAACTCAGTTCAAATGATCCATGCATACTGCCTAACATGATAATACACCAAAATCCTTTCACTCAGTGAACAAAAGTTACAGATGGCTGATGCAGTAACAGCACCATGCATGGATGATAAGGCAATAGCACCATCATGGTGAACACCACCACTGCCTCACAACCAGAAGAATAGTAAGTGAATTTTTCAGATATTTTCATTTATTAGGCTACAAGGGATGACCAGCTGAGGCAGTGGTTGCTGGTAGAAAAAGTGTCTCTCCTCAGTAAGCTGCTGAAGATGACTGAAGGCTGTTTCTGAGGCTTCCTTTTCTCATCTTATACATTTTTGGCAGACAGGCTACAGGGAAAGTAGGGTAAGCAAATCTGTCCTAAGCACACACATGCACACATCCCACCCTAAAACAAAACAAGCCACAAAGAAACTTGGGAGAACAGGTAGAGATATATAGTTCATAACTGTTTTTATTTATCTGCAACTTTTCTTTCCATGTTGCAAGGTTTTTCATAATACATTGGATTAATATTACCCAAGGAAAGTTATCAGAGCCAAGAGGAGAATATTTAATCTGATATACACACTTAGTTATACGAGTACCTGGCTTTCCAGTCATGTCAGTTTCAAAACTCCACAATGATCTATTAATAAATGTTACACTCAACTTGGAGGATGCATAAAAGAGAAAAGGGTTTGGACATGTGTGCTTCAGTAATCACTGAATAAGCAATGAATTTTAACTACTCTGTAGTTTCTACAATTGCTCCTTTTTATAAGGGGAATCTTTAGAGCAACGCCTACATTCATTAGGTGTTCTGATGGGTGTCTAGGGAATATATCTCTCCATCTTAAATCTTTTGCACATACTTTCTTCTAAGTTCAGGTCATATTGATTTTTATTCACCCATTGTGAACAGAACTCTGTGTGGACTGATTTGGACTGATTACCATTTTAATGGTAACTAAGTATAGGATCTTACAGTCCTTAAAGTCTCATCGAAGCACATATATTTATAAATATAATTCTTAACCTCCACAAATCTGAAAACCAATTAATAGTAGCTATTTTGGATTGGGGGGAGGGGAGAAAAAAAAACCAAAAACAAAAAACCAACATAAAACAAACCCACAAAAAAGCCAACCAAACAAAAAAAAACAATCAAAAAACCAACCAACCAACCAACCAAAAAAACTATGTCACGTATTTTTGGCTATGACTGAACAGGCCTTTAAGCTTTTTTTGAAAAGGTATTGTCTCCATATCAGAATCAGTTTTATTTAAGTAACAAGAGAGAACTTAAACAGTGTTGTACATCATTTTCTGGTATACTAGCATTTTAGCTCCTATTTATTTACTGATTAAGTTCATCCATAAGGGAGCATTGGTTACTCAGATTTTAGAGAATGGTATTATATTGCTTTAAGTTCCATTGTCCTGTGTAACACCTTTGTTGGTGATATGGACAGTGGAATTAAGTGAAACCTCAGCGAGTTTGCTGATGTCAAGTTGTGTGGTGCAGTCAACACACTGAAGGGAGAGGAGGCTATCCAGAGGGACCTCGACAGCCTTGAGATGTGGGCCCATGCCAATCTCATGAAGTTAATAAGGCCAAGTGCAAGGTCCTTCACTTGGGTTGAGACAATGCCAAGCACAATCCAGGCTGTGTGGACAATGTATTTGTCCCTCAAACTGACTTGAGCTTTCTGGCTGATGAGAAGGTCAACATGAGCAAGTAGTGTGCACTTGCAGCCCAAAATATCATCTCCATCCCGGGTTATATCAATAGAAGTGTGGCCAGCAGGCCAAGGGAGATGATTCTTCTCATCTACTCCACTCTCGTGACTCCACCTGAAGTGCTGTGTCCAGCTCTGGGTGGTCCAACTTAAGAAGGCTGTGGAGCTGTTGAAGTGAGTCCAGAAGAGGACCACAAAGATAACTAAAGGGCTTGAGTGTCTCTCCTACAGACAGGCAGAGAGAGCTGGGGTTGTTCAGCATGGAGAAGACCTAGAGCAACCTTCCAGTACCTGAAGAGAGCCTACAGTAAAGCTGTAGAAGGATTATTTACAAGGGCATGTAGCAATGGGACAAGGTGGAATGCTTACAAACTGAAAGAGGGCACATTTACATTAGATATTAGGAATAAATTGTTTCATGTGAGGATAGTGAGACACTGAAAGACGGAAGTGTGGGTGTTCCACACCTGGAAATGTTTAAGGTTAGGTTCTATGGGCTTTTGAGAAGCCTGGTCTAGTCCTGCATCCCTGTCCATGGAAAGGAGTTTGAAACTGGATGATCTTTTAAGGTCCCTTCCAACCCAAACCATTGTATGATTCTGTGATTCGATCAATACTGCTCAGTTTTTGGACTAAAACTGTGTATTTTCAGGAGTATGCTCCCTTCTGATTACTTAGGTTTTGGATACCATAAAGAGTATATTTTCAGAGCACGTATCTACAACTGTTACATAGTCCTGAGCACATATTCATTCATTTAAAACAACACTTATAGAATGCGTGCTACTCAATTTTTGCCTGTATCCTTACAGGCCCTACCACATAACACAAGTCAGATACTCCATTTATTTTTTCTCAATGTCTGCAAGTCAGTCTCTGAAAGAAGAAAAATTATTCTCACTTAGTGCACTGATGTAATTTATAGAATAATCAAAATAGATTGTTAAAACTGGACAATTTTTTGGCCTTAGATTTGAATGTGCTTTAATCAACTGAGGCATCTGTGTTAAAATACACTCACTCTCCGTAATCAATGAAGAGAAATAGGTTTACTTGGACAGCTCTACTGTTCCTGAGTGTATTGAATTTCCCACTCAAAGCATCAGTCTGCAGAAAATTATCTTGTGAACAGCAGAGTTGTTTTACAAAACTAGCTCCCAACAATTGGAAAAAAAAAATATTTGGTTGTTTTCATGCTATTTGCATTAAAATGTTGGTTTGATTATTCTAAATAATGCAAATTTATTTCAAAGTATAAATACAATAAAAAGATATTTCAAAAAGCAGCCACTACTTGAAGGCTTTAATAATTACTGTGTTGGTTTTGGTTGGTTGGTTGGGGGGGGTTTTGTGCAGGGCACAAAATTTAATGCAGATGTGTCCGGCAAATTCCAATGATCCTGATGTTTGAAGCTTAAGAAAGTGTCCTGGTTTGGGACAGGATAAAGGTGATTTTCTGTTTTGTACTTTTGCTTTCAGCTAAGTCTCTTGTAAGTAGTTGCACTTGCTGAAATTAACAGTAAGTTTCTCAGACACTGTCTGCTTCTAGGGCTGATAACACTCGATGTTTATAGTTACTGCCAGAGACTGGCATGCAGAGCCAAGGACGCTGCTCAGCTCTGAGGAACATTTTGCCTTCCAGAAGCAGTAAGGAGGTCCCACCTAAAACCCTCCTCTGGGGAGGACCGGACAAGATAGATGCCAGAATTGACCAAACAGAGTATTCCATCCCATACACGTCATACTCGGTATAAATTCAAGGGATCACAAGGGTCAAAAAACTTCTTCCTTCCTGTTTCCTCCTGTTTCCTTCGGCATCCTGAGAGGATTCCGTCCGTTCCTCTGCCTGTGGTCCTGATCCATGCCAGCCTGAATCTGTGTGTTCCTGCCTCCAGCTCCTGACTGCTGCTGACTCCAGGATTCCAGCCTGGACTTTCCCAGGGCTGCCCTGCAGCCTCGGTGGTGACGTGAGAGTTACTGGGGGAAAGGGAGGAGGAACGTGGTATCAATTTTCCTGTATATTTGTATATATTTAGTAATTTTTTTCCTATTTATCATTACTGTTTCATTAAAGTTCTGTAGTTTAGTTTCCAACCCATAAGTCTCTCTTCCTTATTCTCTCTCTTTTCGTTATCAGTAAGGAGAGAGAGATTAATATATAAATCTGTTATTCGGTTTAAATCTGTTGTTTTGCCGGGCCAGTGTTAAACCGTGACAGAAAGAAATGGAGGAACTTTTTCTCTCTTAAGAAACCAAATTCATCTGCAATGTGTTATGATTATACTCACAAGCAGTACTAGTTTTGCCCCAGCTTAGAAAGCACTTTATAAGGTCACCTGACAGGTCCCAGAGGAATCTGTTCCAAGGAAAGACAGCAGGAGGACTAGTTCAGCTCCAGGGGAAAGGTTGTCAGGCATGTAAGGAATACCTAATGCTCCCATCTGTAGCTGTCAGTGCTAAAATATTTCCTCTCCTGAAAAAACATTCTGGGAGAGCGTGTCCCTATGCCTTGCTTCAGGCACAGTCAGTGAATTCAGGAGCAGCTTTTTTTCTTTGTGGGCTGTAAAGTAACACTTCAAATGAAAACAAGAAATAGAGGGCCAGGTAGATTCATCCCTGAGTGTGAATTTACCTTTGTCCTTGTCATTTGACTGGTCTACAAGCAGAAGCAGGAGGAACTGTTATGGAAGCCCAGTTGGAGTACAGGCTGTCTAAGGAAAACTGTCATGTCCTTACAACAGCCCAAAAAGATTTTCACATGTAAGAAAGGGTCACAGGAGGTACACAACCCATAATCAACTATAGGGTATGGAAAATGGAGGTATAAAGGATTTTTTATGGGAATTCTTTTCTTTTCCTTTTTTTTTTTTTTTTTTTTTTTTTTTTTTTAATTATTTTTTATTTTTGTGTGTGTTTTGTTGGTTTTTTTTGGTTTTGTTTTTGGTGGGGTTTTTTGGTTTTTTTTTACTTGCTTGTTTGGTCCATCCCAAAGAATTTGTCGTGTGAGGAGAGTCTAAGAGGTGTTCATCTTGGAGAAGAGAAGGCTCAGAGAGTTCTTATCAAAGGGGAGGGAGGTGTAAACAAGGCAGAGTCAAACTCTTCTCAGTGGTGCTCAGTGAGAACTGGGGGCAATTGGTACACTCCGAAACACAGAAAATTCAACTTAAACACAAAACACCCCTTGATTAACTTGAGGGTGCCCAATACTGAAAGAGGTTTCCCAAGAAGGCAGTAAAGTCTCTATTCCTAGAGTATATTTCAAAATCCACCTGGGTACAGCCCCTGGAAGTCTGATCTAACTGGTATGTATTAAAATTGGGAAAGCATCTAGGATATGGCTATTAATCAATCATACATGAATAGTGAACAGACTTCTCAGAGGAAGAAAAATAATACTTTGATTCAGTATTGGGGCCACGAAGTAAAATTTCTGTTCAACTGGAATAGTTCTTGTTCATTAAAGTGGTAGGCAGTATATAGAAAAATGTAGGGTTTGTCCCACCTAAGGGAGCAATAACTGTTTCTGTACAACACAGTTGTTTTGGTAAAATATTATTTGCAAGGCATTTGGAAGATGGCATTGAAAAACATGAATTCTATTACATGAGCAGTAAGATATAGTTACAACCTTGCATCTAATACAGCAATAAACCCACACCTATGAACTGGAGATTAATTCTGTACAATTAATCTTTTTCTTACTCCTAATTCTTCTTTAGAATTCTTTAAGAATCACTTCAATTAAACAAATTTTACATTTTATTTCCCAGGATCATTTGAGGAACATAGAATATACTTTATGTGTTTTGAAGTCTTCAATTTATTTAAAAAAATAATTTCATATGGTAGGAAAAATTATTTTATAAAAATACATCCATCACCTTTGTTTATATATTGCATATATGATTCTTTTAACATTTTATAATCCTTTGATCAGACTATTTATTAATGTATTTCTTTTTAGTATTTATGGAAAAGGTCATTGCTCTTATATAATTTAGAATACATAGGCTAAAGATATTGAGGTACGTAAGAGAAGAAACTACCAGGAAGAACATGAACTGGTTTGTACTGTGCAACTGAGTTACTCAGAGGATGTTCTGTCTCAGAATCCAACTGGCATTCAATGATAATTATTCTATGGTTAAAATACCTCCCTCCCTCATTGCCAATGATATCCCTTTAAACTGTGACCAAATATTTTTTAAGTGTATACTGGAAGGAGCCAAATACATAGCAAGAAAAGTGACAGCATTGTAGACAACTTTAAATTAATACTTGAGATCATATGCAAGATTCTTTTTTACTGAGTGTAGTTTGGGACTTCTCTGGTTAGGAAGTAGGTTCTGTCTTTACATATTTCTATATACTTGAAGTTCACCACCATCATCATTATTGTTACTACTTCATGAAACCTATTCTAGTCTTTCATGTTTTTTTCAAATCTTAAACTTTCTTTCCCTCTGTATTTTTTTCTTCCCTTGGGAGGGTAGTGGGGAATAGCAGGGAACAACTTTCACCTTTTTTTTGGCTAAAACTGTGACATAAGGTCAACTCACCACTGTTTTTTTTCCCAGACTGACTCATTTTTCCCATTTGTGAATGTTAGAAAGCTTTTGGCCTTTGCCTGAAGGTAGACTGATACCATTCCCAGAATGCCTATAGTTTTGCTTCAGTCAAAAAATATGCATTGTCATCATGAAATCTACCTAGACAACAAAAAGGTCTCTGGTTACATAAATGTCAACTATGCAGACAACAGGATCAGAAAATTACTGTGGTATCTTTCATGACTTTTCTGCATCACATCTCTACAAAGATTTAGAGATGCACTTTAGAATTTCACACAGTATTTTTGGCAGTGACATCTAAAACCTTTTATTATATGTTAGATTCACTAAGTTAAACCCCCCCTGCTTTCTGTCTCAAACCTCAACATTTTTTTCTTCATAAGCCTAGATCTGTTTCAAAGTTAAGATTTTTTGAGTACAGAAAGGAAATAATCTGACTTTTTTTGTTCTAGTTTATTTTAAATACCATTTTCAAAGGGCTCTAGTTCTGTATGAATACGAATTTTATTGAAAACCATCCCCCCTTTTTTTTACAGTTAAAATAAACAGAAAAAATCCTGTTCTATAAAGATTTCATGCCTCCCTCATTCAGCCTCTTTAGAATACTTTGGCCTCTCAAAACAGAAAAGAATTGTTAATTACATTTGTATTTCTTAAGAGTATATTATTTGTGGTTTTGTAGGAAAATATTGGTTTCTATAATCTGAAAATGGGGTCATCATCTCTACGCAACCATATGTTTAAAGTTTCATTGATGACTCTGTATGTCCTAGCTCTCACAACTGAGATGACAAAATAATAATAATTAAAGAAAAGGTATAAAATTCAGCTGCTCAACAATGATAGCAGTACCAAGTGATGTGAATTGAAAATATGTAAGGACAGCTATAAGTAAAGACAAAAGTTTGGCTTCCAGTATCTCATTATTTTGAGATAATTTTTTCTAGATAGTGTTGGTGCTGTTTCACTATTATGTCTTTTTAGGGACATTATCATACAATATTTTATATTTTTGGTTTTTAAGAAGATTTTGCACAGGATCTCAAGGAATGTATCTCTGTATCATAAATTCCTGTCTAAGAGCGAGGGAAAAAAAAAAAACCTGCCAGGACTAGAACAAAAATCTATTTACCTAGTAACCAGACATAAATCACTCTCATACAGTTTGAACAACTCTAAGTGCCATAACAGCAGTTCCTTGATGAATTATTCCATGTTGCTGCAGTAGGAAACTTGTTCCTACACATATGTGGGGAGAGCCAGGGCTTCAGATACTCAGTGTGTGTGTTTGTGTCAGGCAACAGAGATGAGCCCAAGTATAGATTCACCTGCACATATCTGCAGAGATCTGAAATGCCCTCCTGCTCATTCCAGCATTAGGAAGGAAGAGCACTCCTTTGCTTTGGGCAGCCTAGGAGGTGGTGCCTGAAAGTTGTGATTCCATTCATCATGGGGTCAGTTCAGAGGAAAAGGAGAGATAGGTACAGCCCTTAAGTTATCTATAGGGTCATGTCTCAAGGTACAAGCACAGGTATGACAGTATCCTTTTGCTAAAACCATGATCATTTTTTTTTATTTTTTTCCCTATTTGAAGTGGAAAATCATTGTTATAAGAATTATTAAGATGATTAAAAGGCTGACAATTCTGTCCTATGCAAAGAAAAGATTTTTTTAATTTTTTTTTAATGAAAACATATCAAGGAAATTGGGTATCTATATTTACTATTTTTGTTCAGACTGAAAGAGTGTTTTTAATAAACTCTTGATTGTCCTCATTTGCTGTATTTTGACTCGCATTATAGAATGGTGACTGAGCATGCAAAGATTATTTTTTTTCTGTTTGGGGATTTTTTTGGCTTTTTTAGGAGAAATAAACTGAAAGATGTACTCCTGGGGCACACTGAAAACTCTGCAGCAGTTAATTTATGTTCAGTCTACAGTACAAAACCAGAAGCTATCTCAAGAAACCCCCTGAAATACTGTATGGCTATTTGGTCTTCTGTGTAAGTTGTCTCATTCTACAGATCTGATCTTATTTCTCCTTGCTGTTTGATAGTGTGGATATAAAACCAGTATAAAACAGTATGTAGAACTCAGCAACATACCAGTGCTGGAAATGCTCTTTCTTCAAAGAATTCAAGATGCAGGAGCATACAGAACATTTCAACTGAAACCATTTAGTTCAGTTTCATTGAGCATCAAACGATAAACTGTACAAACTGGAATCAAAACACAGTAGAAAATGCATATCCATTCTTTGTCAGAAAACATTATTTTTTCCCAGTTGAAAATAGTTAGGTGTGGATTAGAATATTTTTTCTTAATTACAATGCAATTAAACTTTGACTAGAAGTTTATTTTTAAAGTACTCAGAATGATAGCTAAGCAATCTGAAACAGGGTTGTTTTAGACTACAAATATTTCATAGAATCGTTAGGGCTTTTCCCTGTTTTTTTTTTTTTTTTTTTTTTTTATTATTATTATTATGTATTTGTTTTGGTTTATTTTGGTTTCGGTTTTTTGTTTTTTTTTTCTCATGAGTTGGAGAAAAACAGGCATTTTGGAAGTTCTGGGTATGCAAGACATAAAATTTCATTGTCATTTTTTTTTTTGAGAGTATTAAATTAAGAAATACATCAGAAAGATTTAAAATTTGTGAAGTTAGAGAGAGGGTAGACCTTAAACATGCCTAGGCTGAGGCTATTCTAAGTGAGAACAAACACAAAATAGAAACATAAAAAAATTTTATAAGGGTGTAACCTTTGACCAAGAGATGAATGAATTGCAAAATTGAACAAGCATACTGGGGTATCTTTCCGAAAAAGCTGTTAGAAAACAATTTTATTTGTCCCAGGTTTCTGACAATGTAAGAATTGCACATTCACATAAAATTGAAGGATCTGTATTGGAAAAATAGTCTTCACTGTTCAGTCTTTTTATATCTATTGCAGTAAATTTTTCAGTAAAAGAATGGTTGGGGAGGAATAGAGTCAACTATAAATAAATGCTTGCCACAAGGATAATAATGTAGTAAATTAGCAAGGAAGAGGATGACTGTGAAATAGAAGCCACAAAATTTGGCAGAAATATGGCAGAACGACAAAGAGATGGAAGCATGGAACATGGGAAAACCAAGAACAGTTACTACTGTATCATAGCTCTCCAATTCATTCCAGTTTTAGTATATGTGCTGTCAGAGTGAGAACAACAACAATGGGGCATCCATAACTTTTCAGGCCAACTAGTTCCAGTGTCTTACTATAAAAACTATAGTCCAAGTGAAAGAACATTAGGAAGAAATTCTTTACTGTGAGAGTGGTGAGACACTGGCATAATTTGCTCAGGGAATCTGTCAATCATCCTTCCCTGTAAGTATTCAAGGCCAGGTTGGATGAAGCTTTGAAAAACCTGGTCTAGAAGGTGTCCCTGCCCATGGCAGTGGAGTTGGGACTAGAAGATCTCTAAGGTCCCTTCCAATGCAAATCATTCTATGATATGGTTTTCTGTCTATTTGGCTGGTCATCTGTGCAGTGTGTTTGTATCTATCAGGATGTTCAGTCTCTGTCTGGCTCACTGACTGGAGTTGGGAGCAGGGAATCACAGCATCCTCACATCTGCTGGGCAGGCAAAGGAAGAACAACCTCTCTGGCCCACCAGATTTGGATGTCTCTAATATACTTCTCTGTGAGTTAAATCTAGTTTCCTCTTGGCACAAGTATGCATTGACTAGTGCTTGCCAAATGGAAACAGACTGTCTCTGACCACAGAAACATTACCATTAGAAAAAGAGACTGCTGGAGTAATGGCATGTGGAACTACAGAAATGCTTATTGACCAGACATGAATCTTTCTGTCTGATTATTCTCACTTAGTTGCAGACTGAAATGCAATGTTTTTTATAATAGTCTATCAGACTACCTATGATGGGAGTTTTTTCAGATACATGTCATTTAGTGTTTGTATTCAGCATTTTATTACTACTGTTACTGTAAGAAAAAAGGGAGTAGAAACAGAAATGTAAGTCTTCTCATCATATTAGACATAACAAAACAAACCTCAAAATTTATAGGCTGCAGAATGAAAAACCTAAATCTGGTCACTTTTCTTCAGAAATCTTAGTGAATTAGAAAATATCGTATAAATAAGACCATAACTGATTCTGAAAGTGGTTTTCTTGTTCTTACATCCTCATCAAAGCCCCTAAGAACTGGCATATTTTGCTTAGGTTCACTATTTTAGTGACAGCCTTTATTCACTGAAATTAATTTAAGCTGTTATATGATAAATACAGAGAGTTAATGTACATACAATGCAATTGTACTGTTTTATTGTTACCATGCCTTCTAATATAAGTTTGTCTTGGTGTTCTTCCAAACTATTCCCATTTATAGCCCAGGAGATACCATGAGACAAAGACCATTCCAGTAGAGTATTTACAATAGTCACACTGTTTCATATGTGTGCGGTCCCATGCCATTTAGTGTCAATGCCAGAGAGCAGCCATAAACATATTCATTTGACTAGTACAAATTTAACCTTTAGTGTTATCACATTCCTCCATGACCTCTTCTTGAGGTCAGTGCAGAGGGACTGTTCCTAAACACACAGGCTGCAGCATTGTCAGATGGTTTTCTCCTGGAGGTGCACAAACTGGGAGACAGACAGTGGTGTATCCACAGCCTGAATATTATCAGTAGCTGGGTAAGCTGAACTGAGACTTGTCTGTGCCTGACAGGTTGATTTGTGTGGAGAAGATCTTAGTGTTGCACAAGAGTGTTGCACCATACTGGAGCATATGGAAAAAATAACTAAATTAAGATACGTGTGGTTAAAGTTAAATATAGATATTTTTATGGAAAGGTAGATCAAGAGGAATAGAAAAACAAAGAATATATACAGTGGAATTAATTTTTTTGACACAATGAAATGAGTAGAGATTTTACATGCTTCTACTTGGACCATTTCAGAGTACAGGAAAAGAAGCTTTGCTGTATGTCCTTATTCTAATATGAGGAATGGTTTTGCTATACTATATACTCATGGTTTATAACATTATGTATGGTTTTGTCATATTTCATACAAAAAGAACACTATGGAAACCACAATAAGCTGTTAATAAAAATAAACTTGCTCTTCTAGTATTGCAAATCAGAATAAATGGTTTGTAAATCTCGTGACATACAATTTCAGTAGGATGATCCTCCCTTATTATTCTATCAAAGTTTCATTTTTTTAATGAAGGTATATTAACCTTTTCTAATGTCTAGCATCAAATTACCTTATATGGCATATTTTTTCTCACATTTTGGAAACACAATAAGGCTGTAAAATTATGGCAGAACAATTTGTGGTTTTGATAGATGGGAAGAGCTACTTGCAAAGAAACAAACAATTTCAAGTGATTTGGAAAAGAGTAATTAATCATAATTCACATTTTAATGCATAATTTCAAGCTGTCATAATCAAATATTGTAACCACTCTTACCATATTATATGACAATTAAGAAAACAGCAGTAATAATGGTAGGCCTAATATAATTAAATAAATTAAAAAATAGAAAAGAATGTAGCGGGTTAGGTGGAATGGAATGGAATGGAATGGAATGGGATAGAATAGAATAGAATAATTTTAATTGGAGGGGGACTACAATGATCATATAGCCTAGTTGCCTGGATACTTCAAGGAAGTTGAAAAGTAAAAGTATATTACTAAGAGCATTGTCAAAATGCCTCTAAAACACTGATAGACTGGGAACATCAACCACCCCTCTAGGAAATCTATCCCAGAGTCTGACCACCCTCTCAGTACAGAAATGCTTCCTAATGTCAAATCTAAACTTCCACTGAAGCAGATTTGAACTATTTCCATGCATTCTATCACTGGATACCAAGTAATAACTAACTAATTAACTAACTAACTTACTAGCTCTTTCCTCCCCATGTAGAAATTATATTTACGTCCTAAGTATGAAAAATGAAGAAACAAGACCCAAAATGAAAACATGGAAAGCAAATTCAAAGTAAAAAGGGATCCAGAGATGCCATTTCTAGCTTCCTCATTGTGTTACTTTCTTGGCAGTAAGCTTTCAGAACAGTTTGCCTTAGAGGCATTTGACATCTTTTTATATTTATGTATTTATCTTTCTATCATGCCACAAAGCGAGGAGAATTTCAGAAAGGAAATAAACACTACAGTTGGAACTTTATTTAAGTCTCTCTAGGGGATTAAGAATGAAGTTGCCATATGCCTACTGAACTTGTTTGTTGTATGATTTCATGCATTTAATTTGCCTGATTTCTAAATTTTAAATACATAGCCCTGCTACATAGTGGCTTGAAAAATATGACTTGCCTGTCTTCTTGCATGAGATGTTCAAATTTTAAACTGTTTCAAAGACTCGTTTTATGTTAAGCGCATTAACTATGGAGAAGTTTGGAAATATACTAATGGCAATACAAGTAGTGAAACAGAAAGTGACTGTCATTGACTAAAACAATATATGAAACTTGGTATCCTACAGTATCCTACTCATTATTTATGCAAACCCATAGGTATATGCAACTTGTTGTATGCAAATAGAAATGACAGCAGCATTAACAGCACACAAAATACGTAAATAGAGAGCAAAAGGTTATAATCTGTTTCTTCAGGAACTGACAAAGGTCCCTAATGATCCACTTCTATAACTTCCTGCTTTGCTGTCATTTGAAAGGATGTAGAAATAACACCATCAAGGTTTAGACTTGTAGTCTGGAAACCTTAAGCACAAAAACTTGCATAAAAGCATCACCACCACTGACAGGTGAAGACTATTCTTTCAGAAAAGATGTTGCCTTTCTTAAATGTATACTGATTTACAAGACTATTGGAATTCTTTTTTCTTCTTTGAATTTGTGCAAAAAGTGATGCAGGTTAGTGGATGTACAATTTCTGTTGAATTTGTATAAGTGAACTAAGTTTTCCTCTGACACATTACAAAAAAAACTTGCAATTTTCTCATGACAGATGACGCCATCTTATACAGCTATAGCCATAACTATGAGAGAAGTAAGTTAAACTGGTAGCCTGTAAGAAGAACAAAACTGTACTGTTGAATAATTCATAACATTTTTCTGAAATTGAATGCTAGCATTTGCTATTTTGATTAGGCAGTGATTAATATTAGCTTGTGTGAGTACGGGATTTGTCCTGAATTTCTTGTAAAATGCTGACACTATAAGACTTTAAATATTTGATCAGATATGGAGCTCAGAAAAAGCTTAGTTTTGCTTTTGAAATGTTCAAGTTGACCTAGTTTCAATCTGCTCTGTTTGTTTTCTATTTGTTTATCTGCATGTTTTCTCCTAAAATTGTATTGATCAAATCGTTACACACAAAAAGTAATCTATTCTAACTCCAGTAATTAATGAGACATAGAAAAGTTAGAAGGCTGTGTTGCTTGCTTCTTGTATTTCTTGTTAAGAAAGTTTTCCTTCTAAGCAGGGTTTCATAAAATAGTGTTCTTTGAATGGGCAACCTAAAGAAAATAGTTTATTTTGAATAAGTAATATTTCAATTCTCTTTATACTTCTAGGTTTACTAGATCACAGTATCAATCTCATTTTGCTTATTTATAGACTAACAAATAAAAAAAACCATGGGAAGTGGCAAAGATGGTATGATCATGACAAATCTGCAAAGTCCTTGGAAGAGAAGCAGTGACCCTCTGGTTCCCAACAAACTGTGGGAGAAAGGCTGAGTCGTTATGATAAGAAAGTGACATTGTTGATATGGTGACTCTGCTACAACAAAGAGGGACAGAGGGACTGAGAAATCACAAGGAAGGGGTGCAACGTGGCAATGAAAAAATACACGAGGACATGTGGATGGGGAGACTCAGGTAGAAATGTAACCTGCGGGCTAAAAAAATTTGTCTCAGTGAATAAGCCTCTGACTCCATCCCTCAATATGCCACAAAACCCCTCCATTCGTAAACAAAATATGTGAAGGTTTTCGACAGCTAAATGCAGTTCGTAATTTTATACATTTTTCTGTGAGTAGTGAAATGACATAAATGTAACAATAAAGAACCCCTGTGTGTCATGACCCGGACTGATCAACCCAGGGAGATTCAGATTGGACCTTCTTGCTTTCTAAACTCCTTCCCAGAGAGGAGCCTAGGAGCAGCTGAATCTTATCTTAGTCTCAGACACAACCCTTCCAGGCAGAGTGATTAAAATGTTATGGTCTGAAGAAATGCTCAACTGTCAGATAACCATTGATCAGAATAAGGTGAAATAACAATCAAGGTCTGTATTTGAATGTTAGTTTTAACTAGAAATACAGAAGCAATAATTCACAAAATTTGATACTTTTATTATTATACATGCTCAAGCTGCTCAATCATAAAATCTGATGCGTTTATTATACAAGCCACAACGCAATTGTTTAAGCTGAGGGCTTAAAATGTTTTTTTCAACACTGCTTCCTATAACTGGATGTCAGGATTCCTCCCTCAAACTTAGTTTTTAGCAAATCAATAACTATCTCTAATGCAGTACTGAGAAATGGGTAACTTTCATAGAATCATAGAATCATAGAATTAGCCGGGTTGGAAGGGACCTCAGAGATCATCAAGTCCAACCCTTGACCCACCGGAGCACAGTTGCTAGACCATGGCACTGAGTGCCACATCCAGTCTTTTTTTAAATGTCTCCAGGGACGGAGAATCTACCACCTCACTGGGCAGACCATTTCCTGAAAACCCTTATTCCTGTATATGTTCACATATTTATTTCTGCTTTTGATAATGAACACTAGCTATAGGTGGGAAGCATGTCATTGTCAGATGTATGAAAAGCTAAATTAAGTATCAACAAAACCTTATTATGAACAAAAAGAAAATCCAAGTCCATGAAGTATGCATCCCTTTGGCAATGACGTCTACTTGAAAGAGAGTTGAACTTTAAACCCTATTTCTATTTAAGTGTTGACCACACAATACAAATACTAGAATTATTAGGATACAAAATAAATTGTCTAAATCTCAATGAAAGCTACACCACACAGTTTCTTTTGATTTGGTTTTTTTGATTCTGGATGTTGGTATTCTGATTCTGGAACATGTCCTTTCCTTTTCCTTTTCCTTGTCTTGCCTTGTCTTGTGTGGTGGGTTGACCATGGATGGATGCCAGATGCGCACCATAACTGCTCTACTTCCCCTCCTCAGTAGGGAGGGGAGAGAAATTGTAATGAAAAGCCTGTGTGTCAAGTACAGGGAGAGATCATTCACCAGTTACCACCATAGGCAAACAGGAGATGTTTCGGGGAAGACTAATTTAATTTATAAATTAAATCAGAGCAGAATAATGAGAAATAAAAATTAAAACTTAAAGCACCTTCTCCCCATTCATTCCTTCTTCCAAGGCTGAACTTTACTCTAGAATTCTCCACCTACTCCTCCCCAGAGGCATAAGGGGACAGGGAATGGAGGTTGTGGTCAGTTCATAATTTTTTTTTCTGCTCCTTTCTCCTCAGAAGGACGACTCCTTGCACTCTTCCCCTGCTCCAGCATGTTATCCTTTCACTGGGACACAGTTCTCCATGAACGTCTTCAATGTGAATACTTCCCAAAGGCTAAAGCTACTGATGAATTACTCCAGCATGGCTCCATCTTCAGATGAAAAACTCTTCCATTTAGGTATGTACCTGCCTAAATATTTAAATTACCATTAAATAATGAAAACCAGATGTTCCACGAAGCTGACAAATAACAGATACCTTGCATGATCTGAGAGGCCCTGGAGAACCTTACACGCCTGTAAGGGGCAACCAAATAAGTAAAAAGATCTATGGGACATACTGTCCTTCTAGATGTGCATCAGAAACTGAGAGGGAGATGCAAAAGACAATTTTTTTTTAGGAAAGTAAATTACTGCCCTTCTCTGTGTCCTTTTCTGTGATAGAAGCATAGACACTTAGATCACACATAAAAAAACTGTATTCAGGAATTCAGAAAGTATCAATGGACATTGAAAATAATGTCAAGGGACTCTTCTGAGCTCCTTCACTGAAAATTTAAGTATTACAGAGACTTGCCAATGAGATGTAAGTAGACCTGAATTTATGCAATACACTTTTCCACAGTATAAAGTTTGATGTTGCTTTAATTTTTTTAAACCATGTCAAATTTTACTTTTTTAAAAATCACTCTGATTCCTGAAGCATAGCCATTTTATCCACAAGAACCTACTAGTAATATTATGAAAAAAATTACAATAATTTGTTACTGACACTCAGTGGGAAATTAAAACTCCACAGTTAAGGCATTGCAAGGAAGTTTCTGTTTATTCCTACCTTTTTTTTAATTATTATTTTGGTGAAGAACTAGGTACAAAAATATTAAAATTGTCAAATACATTAAGAATGTGAATGTTGCTCAAAAATTGTGTGGACTGTATTCTTATATTATTGATCTTAAAATGGAATTTCTGTAAACTACATACTCAATAGATTTTTAATCTTATAAGACAGTCAATACTATAAATGCAAAAATGAATATGTATTGAAAAATCTGTTTTGAAATTTTATAAGTATATAACAGTGCAAAGTAACTTTTAAAATGTTTATTTTGCCATATTTATTGGACATCCTTAACTGCAGAATTGACACTAAATGAACATATTGAGAAAAAATACTTTTTAAGGTACCTGAATGTATTTTGTACTGTAATCAGTGTCTATATGTTTGCGAAGACAAATAGATTACTTTCCTGGAAGCTTCTTTTCCCTGTCAGCTTAGTATATCATAAATTGTTGAATGAAAAGAACAGTTAGATGTTGTGTACTATTTTAAGAACATTTCAAAGTGGTTTCAGAAAAAAAAAAAAAAAAAAAAAAAAAAGAAAAAAGAAAAAAAGGTGAAAAAATTTATTATAAAATCAATTATCCTCTGTTAAGGGTTCCTTAAGTTTACTTATACTCTCACAAAAAAACAAAGTTGCCTAAGTTTATTGTGAAAAATGTGTCTTCATGTCAGTATTTTTCATCAAATAAACGCATCATATAAACGCATCAAATTAAAATATTTTCAATCTCATACTCGTTAATAGATTAAGTTTTTAGTCTTGCATAACCAGTTTCTGTAATGTAGATTATATCATATATTCTCAATGAAATTAACAATTATTACTCTTTTGACAAGCAGTCTATGAATTTACATGAATTGCACTCACATTTCAGGAATCAGTATAACAGAATTTTGCTTTTTAAAATTTATTCAGTACAGAACACTGCTGTGGTGTGCTTATGTTTTTTTCTCAGATACTAAAATATCAGCTACTGATCCCTGCTTACAAGCAGTTTTAGATGGTTTTGAAAGTTTTAGAAACATTCTCACTGGGCAACAAGTATTCTAAATTTGTGTGTTTAAAATATCTGGTTCCACACTCTCCTATTAGCACAGAAAAACAAATGCATTAAATAAGCTGCTCCACAGAATATATTTATTGAATACATTAAGGATGTATAAAAAATACATCCTTATACTGAAAATGCATGAATACTAATGTGAATAGAATTTAGGTCTAATATCTGAATAGCACAAAATTGCTAATAAAAAAGACTTCCATTTCTACATGACTCTAATTACCCACTAGTGACCTAGAAGAAGTATGGATGTCAGGATCTGGCATAGGTGGCATTGCCAATCTATATTCAATGAGGGGAAAAAAAGAACAAAGAAAATGTGAAGTTTTTTACGAACATCCCATCATATTTTGCTTACTCTCCTTCAGGATCACAAGGATCTAGTCTTTGACTGAGTCTTGGGGTCTTTCTAGTTTAGGTATAATGGAGTGCCAAGAAAACTTTTTACTATTTGGAAATTCTGCCCAAACCCTTCACTTTGTCCCTTATTTTTACTTGAATTAATAGGTTGAGGGTCTTCTCTGGGGTTGTCATATTTCTCTATTGGATGCTAGAGTAACTTTATCATTCCTTACTGTCTGACTTCTAATTTAAACCTGAGGAAAACTAAGGTCTGACATAACTGCCATCAATAAAGGAGCCACTGGTTGCAGAAAGATTTTGTTGAAATCTCTAAGTACAACAGTCTGTCCATTACAATCTTTCCAAGGACAACAGTATATAAAGACTCAATTTTTAAATTACCAAAAGTTCTGACAGCTGAAATATATCTTCATTATATTTCCTGTATTAAATTAAGAGGCAAAATTTTGTTTGTACCTAATATACTATGAGTAATTATTCCATGTCCAAACATTTTTCCTAACAAAAAAAAAAAAAAAATCAATGTGAAATTAAAAAGGTGAAGAGCCAAAAAATACCCCAAACCCAAGCAAGAAAAAACCATAGTGTCCCTCAACTGTTGGGATCTGTATAAAGTGGATTAAACTGAAATTCTTTTACTAACAGACGGTTCACATAAGAGGTTAATACCACAATGCACTACAAAAAGCTAATGAGGACGCATTTAGCTGTGAAACCCAAATGTTGCTCCTAGAATTTAAGCCCATCCAAGTCCAATCTGATAAACAGCATAGGCTCAGATTCTCATTGTTCCTTTCTCTTTCCAAAACAGTACCATTTCTGGGAAGCAGTAGTTGGTGTTAGCTTCCATTTTCTTTGGGGAAAGCAGTAGAACAGGATATACAAGGGAAAGTATTGTGTACCCAAACATATCTCAGTTCAAACTTAGAGTTGCAAAAGACTTAAAAGCTGGGAATAAAATACAGATATTAAATTCAAGGCCATCAAGACTGCATTACAAATATATACTTGCTAGTTCAGTCTTGCTTTTACATTTTCAACGTAAAATGCCATATCTTATTGAAGACATCTTGAAAATCTTTGTGTGAGCTAAG
This sequence comes from Phaethornis superciliosus, assembly GCA_023637945.1. Classification (NCBI taxonomy): domain Eukaryota; kingdom Metazoa; phylum Chordata; class Aves; order Apodiformes; family Trochilidae; genus Phaethornis; species Phaethornis superciliosus. Next base: position 150,754,420 of record JAJQWJ010000001.1, on the reverse strand, counting down.
AGCAATAATTTCAATGATCTTCAAATAGTTTGCCTTTTTTGAAAGTGTGTACTACTTTATAGCAGTATAATTATGCCTTATGCTTGAAACAATTTATAATTTCACTTGTTTTTCTTTCTCTACCCCCCAAATTTCTTTAAAAGACTTCACATAGTGTTTAGTGATCTTTTTAGAAAAAAAAAATCTGCAATAGAGATTTGACCTTACTTGCATTGTTGATCGATCAAAATAGTCCCTTTGAAAGAAAAAGAGCCCAGTTCACATGGCTATGAGGAAGCAAAGGATATTGCCTAACCTGCAGAATTGCTCTGCACTTGAACAATAAATATATTTGCAATTATTACCAAAGTCTTATCTCCTTTGATAGTCATTATGTGCTTTCTTTTGGGGGGTATATGAGGAAAGAGAAGTTAGCTTTTTTTCTAATAATCTTAAATACATAGATACGGTAGTCAGCCTGTAGTAAACAATTGACTACTGCAGTCAAAACTTGAGTTACATAAAATATCCATTTGATATGGGGAAAAATTGTAATGAAGTGGAGCTATCAAGCAGAATAATGAAGTCTTAACTATACCAAATTGCATGGAAATCATCAGCGAATGGGGAATAAAAAGCACAAGAGGGAAAGGTCATGGGGATATCTCAGTTTTCAGAGAGTAGGACTGACAGTTTGAATTGATGAAAAATTGTAGCCAGAATATAGTGCTGCAAATTATCACTCAAGTAACTTCTACTATAGGTAACAAATGACTTTGGGAGGGTGTAATTCATATATGAAAGAAAGAAATCATGCTGTGCTAGTGCATAGTTGAGAAAATTATCATCCACGCTAATGATGATAGGAATAGGAAACTGCAATTAATATTTGTCAGTGCGTGCAGAATATTAAACAAGAGAAATATTTAAGTCTTCCACATCTCTCCAGTCTTGATTTTCTGTTTTTTTTTTTATTTTTGTTGCTGCTTTTTTCTCCCTTCATTATGTAAGTAAGAGAAATCCCACACAATACAGAAAGTGCAAAAAATACTTGAGGGAAAAATGCCACTGTGCTTGTGAATTCTTTTAGAATTCTTTAGAATTTTTGTGTAAAGGAATAATTTTTAATTGTAGGAAATTGCTAAATTGTTTGGCTTTTATAATGATTTAAGAGAAATACAGAACAGGTAAGGTCAGGGACAAATCTTGAAATCATCTTCTGACGACAGAGCCTGAAGGCATAAATAAATCTTCTTTTATCTCTTTGTCACCCCTGCAGGTTGATCCCAGGCCACCCAGCTGCCCCATGTCAGAGCCAGTCTTGGGCACCTGAAGTCAAACCTCTTGGGATCATCGATGCACTATGGTTCTAGCTGGGGCTAAATGGCCTAAGTTGAAGGGGCAATGTGTTTGTTGCAAAGCTGACTAAAATGCAGCATCTCAAGCTGCAAAATCTAGTGACATTTATTTAATTGTCAGCTGTTCTTTTGCACTCTCTTTGAATGCAGTAAGGGGAGCTTGGAAAATAATGTATAGAAGAGCTGTGGGGCATGTACCTCATCTCTGGAATGCCCTCTCTGGTGCTTCTTATAGTCCTCTAGGGCACAGCATATCCTGTGAAAAGAGGTACTTCAGTAAAGATTCTGTTTGTTGTCACATGGAGTTGTGGAAATTCCATGTGATCCTGCAAGAAAACAACCCAGTCTCGTAAGCTACTTATGTGACTAAGTAATAGCAATGAAGTACTTAGAGATATTTTTATGAATAATTCATTTAATGAGTATTCTGCTAAATATTTCCCTTTGTTTAAAGAATGACTAGGTAACTAGAAATGAGACAGTCTACAGTATATATTTTTAAGTGTTCATTCAATTGACCTAATTAATGAAGTAGTAAGCAGTGTTTTAATTTATTCAGACATCGTATAAATACAAGTTTACAATAAGTTATATAAAAACATTTAATATAAAGAGGGAAAATACTGGAAAAATGTCATAAGAATACTAACCAAACATTTAAGAACATTATGTTTTGAATTATAGATAAAAATGTAAAACAGGCTAATCTGGATTAGATCAAAGATCTGGCCAGTTAACCAACCCCCTCTCTGATAGCTGCAACAAAAGGGTTTATATTGAGAAATAAAATTTTAAAATAAATTTAAAAAAAAAAAAAAGTACTCTGTGTGTGTCCTCAGATTTTCTAGCAATTTGCAGGGACTTCAGGAACTGGAGTTTTCACTCTCATCATTGTACTGATAAATCTACTCTTCATTAATTTATCCTATTCTTTTTTAACAAAAGTATGCTTTCAGGCTCTGGTGAAATGTTGTTCCACAGTTTTAAGTCTAGTGTGTTCAAAGTCATATCTTTTATTTATTTCAAGAAATATATCCATTATTTTAATCAGAAGCTTTTACAATAAAAGTAGTAAATAATGATTCCCTGTTAATTTTCTCTGTGTTCTATATTTTATGGACCTGTACCACAAGACATTTTATTTAGCTCTTTCAGGCTGAGAGTCTTAGTTTATACAGTATTTCTTACTCCTCAATGTGAAAACCAAATGATAACAGTGTTTCTTGGGTTACTATGGTGGTGTTTTGGAAGAGGGGGTGCCACAGCGGTGGCTCCTGTGAGAAGTTGCTGAAAGCTCCCCTGGTTCCAGTTCCGGCCCCACTTCTGCCCCAGTGAGAAGTATTATTTTAATTTTTATTATTAATTTATTTTTGCTTATCAGCATTACATTTCAACTTTCTTTTTCTTTCATGGGCATTCAAAAGCATTCAGTTCTTTTGTATTTCACTGTGGGGTTTTGTTGTATTTTTTTTTACAACTCTGAATAATTTAATGTCACCTTCCAATTTTGTCCCTTTTAATGTCTGAATACTCTAAATGTCCTAGAAATAATGCAAGTCTTTGTAGGATTCTATGAATTCCTGTTCCACAGAGAAACTTGCACATTTATTTGAGTAGTTTGTTTCCTGGAACATTACCTTTTCTTTTGTGAGAGCTTATTTGGAAACATACTACCCTGACTAAATCACCATTATTCAAAACACTCAAGTACTTCCTACTCTCATTGTGTTCTGAAAAAGAAAACAAATGCAGCAGGTCATCCACAACACAACATAGCTATTGTTTGATCTACTAAAATTTATGTTACTATAATTTTAACATATTTTTATACAGTTATATACATTATTACTTGTGTTTCCCTCTTGAGCAAACACCTACAACAATCATCCAAGGAGAGATGCATAAGTCCTGTACCCTAAAAATCATCAGCAACAGGAAATGCAGTACTCAAAAAGTAACAACAAAAAAAGGCTAAAATTATCAATTTCATTGATTTATATTGGCAGTGTTGATGCTTCAAATGAATGATGTCCTCTGTATATTACAGAGAATTGATGTGTTTATGTAGAAGGTGCAGGCTGAATTACTGTCTTCACAGAAGATTATTTAAAAATAATTTTGCAGTCTATCTGATAAAATTCAACTTTTCAGTGGAAGAATTTGTAATATAAATAACTGGTAAACACAACTGAAGTGCTGGAGATGACAAAGGAGAAACAATGCGACCTCAAGAACTGTCATATTCATCACTGTTTTCCTCCTTCATCCAGTATTTTTTTTCCTCTTCCCTGTGAATTTGCTAGGTAAGTTTCTGGATTTGTATAATTTTGTTTCCCCCTTGAGGGAGAGGTAATCTGTTTTTAGCACAGGATGGACAAAATTATTTGGGGGTTCAGTTAGAAGATATATCAAACAAAAGCAACCACTGATGTGAATTTCTCACATCCTACTCACCTTCAGCAGAGTCCATTTCTCATGTGATAAACTATTACAGAGAGAGAGTCTAAAATGTGTGAACATAGAATAATATTTTTGTCATCTCTAGATAAAAAAACCCACCTGTTTTCTCAGGATTGTTAAAATACACTTCTCATACTTTTTGGTCTCTGACTGATTTACCTTCTCAGAGTGAAGACAGAAGTGTCATTAGCCCCGGGAAGTGGTTCAGAATTAAAACATGAGACCAAAGTCACAAAGAAATTTTGCAACCAACTATTCCAACTTGTAAGATGGTGATATAATCTCTGAGATATTTTTTTTAGAGTATGGATATTAATATTAGAAAAAAAAATCACCTAGACATTTAATTTAATTTAATTTAATTCAATTTTCATTGTAAAAGAAGCAACTCTTCTCTTGTCAAGGGTGTTAATACTGTAAAACAGAGAAAACTCATGTCAAAATCACATCCTGTAAAATATATGATCAGCAGACTTCAGAAATATGCTGTGACATAATATCTCACTCTATCACATTATTAACCTAACTCTGACTTTCAGAAGTGTTCATTTGGACTAGGAAATTGCAAAAGCCTAAATCTTCTGCAGATTCTGAATTTGATCTGATTATAACTATCTTCACATCTTGGATTTGGAAGTGGTTTTAACAAATACATTTTTCACTGCAGTTTTATTTTCAGATGTATATGTAATATCAGATAACACTTGATTTAGCTCATTTAAAATGTATTAAAATTGGTTTTTATAAAGACATAAGCTTTAACTTTTACATGGAACAGAAAATGAGCTTTACATTTCCCCGACTTATAAAATTGTTCATTTTGCTGAGGTAATAGTAGTAATACTATTATTATAATAATATATTATTATAATAATTATAATATATAATTATATAATATGATAATATATTATGTTCATAATGCTGAGGTAATACTAGTAATAGTAATCTGAACAATATTTTTTTAACTTAGTTAATTTTGACAGATCTTTAATAGTTGCAGTCCAACATTCACTGATCTTCATATGGCACAGACAATGAGAGATAGTTGCTTAAAGTGACCTTTACAAATATTTAATGAAACCTAGTCAAAGAAATGTAAAATTAAAGTATTCTTATTTCTGAAATAAGGATAAACATATTTAATAAATTAATTTTTAAAAGTCTTTTGCATTTTATGTTCTAAATCACTGAACAGGAAATTATTTCAAAATTAGTAGCATGAGAATTCTGAGAAAATATTTTAAAAATTACGATTACATTCTTGTGATTTTTTCAGAAAAGAGGACTGCAGTTTCATATAGCTTTTCAATTTTTTTTTTTTAATAAAAAAAGAATAGACAATTTATATCTGTGAAATTCAAAATACATATCTAAGCATTCCCATTGTCTTTATCTGCAGTCATTATACCAGTTTTGGTCATGAAGAAAAAAACTAAAACAAAACACAAGACAACCAGGCCAAAACCAAGGTAACATTACATAATTAAAATCAGCTAACAAAGTAACTAATCTTTTTATTTTTCCCATAATTTTACAACCTGAAAAAATTTTCTATGTAAAATTTTAAGATAATGCAATGATGTATTAAAAAAAATCTCAGGGGAAAAAAAAACTAAGAAGTGATAACTGTTACTGAATGTCAGGGTCTCAGCAGAAAGAGGAAAGCTAGACACTTATTAAATTTGTTGTTTAAAATCAAGCACAATCCCCACACATTCTAGGAACAATTTTGTCTAGATTATTTTAATATAGCAGATATCTAAGTTTTAAGTATGATAGATACTGATGAAGCTATTACATTAGGGAGGAACAAAGAATGGTTGTGATCATATCTGGGTTTGATTTGTGTAACAAATTGGACAGTAAAGCACTGGAAAGACAACTCTATGAAAAGGTAGAACCCTAAAATGTCATTAGTTTTTGTAGCAACTTTTACATATACAGGACTTCTAAAAATTGTGAAGGACTGGGGAACTCCTTCTCTTATGTGCTATAATGTTTAGTGGTTTTATCTACCACAGTTACAATGGACTGTAAGGAAGGGTAAGATTTTTATACAAAAAGGTGCCAGTGAGATGTTGCTGACTGTACACCATCCCAGACCCACTAGGTCCACTTCAAGCATTTTATTGCTCAAGGAACTGCTCCTCTGTCTGCAGAGGTTTCCTTCCCTATGTAGATTGCTACTTTCTTTCTCTCCAGACTGAGCTCTGGCAAATATTTAGCATCATGAAAACACTGTTTTGTGAACAATTCATGATTTAAAATGTCATCTTAAAAGATGGAAGGTACTCATGTAGGAAATCTGGAGAAGGGGGTGAGAAGGAAGACTGTAATTTCTAAATGAAAATACAGAGGAAACCAGCGGTGATTGTGCCATTAAACTAAGAGAGTTTAAAAGTCTACTGTCTGCAAATAAGGTAAAATAACAGAGGAGCTGCATGTATGCTCATCTTCAGACTTACATAAAGATTTCCAAAATCCTGCTGGACTAATGTCTCAAAGGAGATGGGTGGAAAATTTCCTATGTTAGGAACTTTCTTAGGATTTATAAAAAAATTAAATTCTAAGCTACAGATTGTCAATACTCAGTCACTTCATATGTGGGAACAAATATGTACTGGCCTGGAGGAGTTTTTGAAAACTGACTTTAAATTAAAGTACAAGTACTTTAATTTCACCTAGTGATCTTAGCTAAAACTTAAGAACATAGATTTTTTTTTTTCCCCTACAAGCATATATGCTTTTGAATCCCTGGTTTTATGTGCTGGAAAACATATTATTTACTAGAAAGTCAACTTTTGCTGATAATCTCCTCATCTCTTGATACCCACATTGGTCTCTTAATTATATAATGAAAAGACAATTGTTTATTTTACTGGACACAAAGACATAAATCAAGGTACATAGGAGTTTCTGAACATATCTTCAGGCATTTTAAGTTCTTCAAGAGTTTGGAAAATTTAAAGCTTATAAAGCTATAACTGTACTAATAAAACCTCACTAATTGTCTATTTTAATTGGCCTTCAGCATTCTTAGAGTGAAAGCAATTATGTAGAGCTATAGACCTGAGGCACAGTGTGAACCTTGAATTATCTATCTGTATAATTATACACAGAAATATGCTGAATATCCTCTCACTTGCAAGTGAAGCTCTGAGGATAAAAATCCCATCAAAGGCACATTTTATAATGTCAGAAGTTTTACTGAGTGAAAAACACACACTCCACATTAGTTCAGTTTTTGTGCTTCTAAAATAGTCAATGAACTAGAGGATAATACATGCCTGAGGGAGTGACCCAAACATAAAGTGACTACATTAGTATACAAGAACACAAAATTACAGATCATTCAGTAGGGGCAATGACATTTTTTTATTTTTTAAGTTTTATCTTATGTGAAAGTTGTTTAGACTGATGATGATGAAATATGATATGATGCAACAGCAAAGAGATTCCTTATGCCATAAGGAATGAACTTTTGTATGTCTATATAGGTATATATGGAAAACAAGCACACCTCCCCACTTGTTTTGGTTCTGCTTCTTTCTTATAGTATAGTACAGTGATTTATAGGTTTTATGGTGAAATTCCCTAGACAGCCTTAAAATCCTTCAGTTGTGCCAGTAATGTATCATTTGTAGGGAATTCTCTGGCATGATGGGCAGCCTTAAGTTTGTTCCTGTATCCTCTTGCACAGAAGTAACAATTATGATGAAGCAGCATAATAATACTACTTGAAGATGAATACACTTCAAAGAAAAATGCCCATGAAAAAAGATATGATACTACTGAAAAACAACACATTTCCTTTAAAACATGCTATATTTACATCTCAGAATACTTATATTTTTTACAATAAAATAAATAATTCATAATTAAGTGACAAAATACACTTTAAGAAGTATCTTCATTTAAAACTTTACAAATGGAAAAATCCCACAAAATTATCAATCTTATGAATTGATCACATTGATAATACAAAATTATTTAATATTCTAATTCCCTGTAATTATAGATTAATTTAAAAGAAAATTAAAATTTCAGAATGTATACTTTTCTGAAATCATTAAATCACTAAAAAGCTGCTTCCTAATATCCAATATAAATCTACCCTGCTCAAGACTAAGACTACTGCTCCTTGTCCTGTCACTTCTGTCATCAATCCCTCCCTAACTTTCTTGTTAGACCCCTTTCAGATACTGGAAGACCACTGCAAGGTTTCCCTAGATTCTTTTCCTCTCCAGGCTGAAAAACTTTCAGCCTGTCTTCAGAGGAGAAGTGCTCCAGACCTCTGACTTTCTTTGTGTCACTCTCAACAGGTCCATGTCCTCGTGTTGTGAGCTCCAGACCTGGATGCAGTACTCCAGGTGAGAATCTCACAAGAGCAGAGTAGAGTGGCAGAACCCATTATTACAGGAGGGACATGGGTGTGCTGGAGCGTGTCCAGAGAAGGGCCACGAGGATGGTCAGAGGGATGGACCTTCTCTTCTTTGAAGACAGACTGGGAGAGTTGGGGTTATTCAGTCTGGAGAGGAGAAGACTCCAAGAAGACATTATTGTAGCCTTCCAGTATCTGAAGGGGGCTACAAGAAAGCTGGTGAGGGACTTCTTAGGACGCCAGGTAGTGATAGAACTAAGGGAAGCTAGAAGGCAGATTTAGATTAGCTGTTAGGAAGAATTTCTTCACCATGGATGTGGTAAGACACTGGAACAAGTTGCCCAGAGAGGTGGTGGAAGCCCCATCCCTGGAAGTTTTTAAGGCCAGGCTGGATGGAACTCTGAGTTACCTGATCTAGTGGGAGGTGTCTCTGCCATGGCAGGGGAATTGGAATGAGATTATCTTAAAGGTCCCTTCCAACCCTGAAAATTCCATGATTCTAAGTCCCTTCTGCCAGTCCGGTCTCTGTCACATCATCTCTCAGCCTGTACTGATAATGAGGATTGCCTTCACTCAAGTAGAGGCAGGTCTTGACAGGTGGCATCCATAGCTTTTGCCTTGTCCACTGATGTAGTCATTTCATTGTTGAAAATACTAGGTTGGTCAGGCACAAGTTGCCCTTGGTAAAGCCATGCTGGCTATCTCAAATCACTTAATTAAGATTGCGTCTACCCAGGTGCAGGACCTTGCACTTGGCCTTGCTGAATACCATGAAGTTCACAGGGGCCCATTTCTCCAGTTTGTCCAGGTCCCTCTGGTTGATAGCCCATCCCTCTCTCATGTCAATTGCACCAGCCATCTCCTTATCCATTCAACAGTCCACCCATCAAATGCATATCTTTCCAGTTCAGAGAGTAGAATGCTGTGGGTACTGTGCTGAAAACCTTCCAGGAGTCAGACAGATGACATCCATTGCTCTTCCTTTGTCCAGTGATGTAGTCACAACATTGCAGAAAGCCACCAGGTTGATCAGGCAGGGCTTGCCCTTGGTAAAAATATGATGGGTAGGTCTAGCTGGTATCAATCAGGCCTCCCATTGCTCAATACCCACATCCGCTGTGTACTGAGACCAAGTACTATATAGTCAGTATACAGCCTGATGGTTTTTACTAGTAACAGCAAAATACCAGTGCCATGGTCAAATTTAGCAATAGTGCTGCCAGAAGGTAGACTAATGAAACTATAAAGTATCATGCCTAAAACCCTGGTAAATTCATACTTTTGTCCTATTTGCTGTTTTGAGAATATAGGAGAAAGAAGTCTGAGACTGTCTTATTTTCATACAAAGAGATTATGAATTTACCACTCAAAATGAGCTAGACAAATAAGAAATTTGTAGCAATGGGTTAATCATAATAAGGAGACTACAGTAAGACTTTAAGCAAATGAAAGGATTATAGTATATGACCTTTCTATGTAGAGGTCTTTGTAGCACTTCATTTTAATGGAGCCATAAGGAGCAGAGAAATAAGGCATGTTATTGTGTTTAGTCAAGATGTGAGTAGTAATTTGTAATCAGTTTCTAACAGCAAAAAAAAACCGTTCAATGTCAATTTCCATTGTAAACTTGTTTTCTGTCCTCTAGTCAGAATTTTTTCTTTCCTTTAGTTGTGTTTAGGGATTTGCTAAAGAAGGATATGTTAGTCGCTTTGCTTTAATCTTCATCAAGACCTAACTTAAATATTTGACTTGCATGAAGAAGCTATCAGGAGAAATAAATTAAGACAAGACCTAGAAGGCAAACATTGCAAGAAAGCAGCCCTGTACAGTGTATTTTGCCCTCTTTCTTTTTTTGCTTAAGAAACAAAATGCTCTTATAAAATCATATGTCAGTTTAAAAAATCAGGGGTTTAAAAAATTAAATATGTATTAGGACATCTGTTCTGATATTTACATTTACATTTTATGGTGTTTAATTCCCTATAAATTACTAGCTAGTACCAAAAAACCCCACATCTTTTTATTTTTAGTGCCATGGTAAACACACTAATTTTTATTATTTTTTTTTTTTACTACCTGATTCTGTTAGGTCAGCAAACATAGATATCATTAAACAATACAACTCATCACTGATCACACTTGAGATGCCCAGAAAAAGTATCTACATCTCATAAAGAAATATTTGATTTTAAATAGCAAAAGGAAAGGGATGATTTTCATTAATACTAGCATGATTAGAAGTAAATACTTTTTTCTTTCAGAAACATCAAGATGATTTGGGTTTAGTTTACCCATTCTATAGAGTGCTATATATATAACGCTAAATATATCTTAAACACACTGAGTAAAATGAAACTTTCTACTATAATTTTAAAAGATAATTTATTTTTAGGTTTATATCAATTTGGAAGAAATGCATTAAGACTTCATGATACATAAGATTAAAATGATAATAGAAATTCAGAATATTGTGGTTCTATTTTTAAAAAAAGGACGTTTTTAACTATGAAAATCTCCTGATTCTCAAAGCCAGAATAAAAGCTTAAGTTAATAGTCTCCATTTGCGATATTAATAGAATCCAGGATAACATCAATATAAAACAGAGGAGATGGAAGAGATTAGAAATACAATCTTGTCATGTGAAAGCTTAGCATGTAAGATGTGTGAAACTCATAAGCAGCCTTGAAGAAAAGGACTTGATGGTACTGGTGAATGAAAAGCTGGATAGGAGTCAGCAGTGTGTACTGGCAGTGCAACAGGTAACCAGATCCTGGGCTGTATTAAAAGTAGTGTAGCCAGCAGGGTGAGTGCCCCTCCATTCTCATGAGACCCTACCTGGAGTACTGCATCCAGCTCAGCACTAGAAAGATGGACGTGCTAGAGAGGATTCAGAGGAAGGTCACAAAAATGCTCAGAGGTCTAGAAAGCCTCTCCTTTGAGAAGAGACTGAGAGTACGGGTTGCTGAGCCTGGAGAAGAGAAGGCTCTGGGGATACTTGATTAGAGCCTTTCAATATTTAAAGAGGGCTTATATGAAAGATGAGGAAAAACTGTTATCATGGCCTATAGTGGTAGGACAAGAGGTAACGGTCTTAAACTAAAAGAGTATGTTTAGATTATCTACAATGAAGACATTTTTAAAATTGAGTGTGGTGAAACACTGAAAAGGTTGTCTAGAGAGGGGTTTCATGCCCCAGTTCTGTAAGCATTAACAGACAGGTTGTACGAGGCTCTGAACCACCTCACATAGTTGAAGATGTCCCTGCTCACTGCAGGGGGTGGGACTCGGTGACTTTTAAAGGTCCCTTTCAACCCAATCTATGCCATGAAGATTTTCATTAAGGCTTTTATTGTGCTCAGTTTTGTAGCACTGTAGTTCTTCTCTCAAAACACAGGTTAGTAAAAATATGACTTATTTTAGACAGACCAAAAGAACCTGGTGTTGTTTACTGAGCAAGAAGTCTGCTTCTAATCGAGCTTAATTTGGTAGGGTTTATGCTACAGGTCTGCAGTCAGCAAATAACAGCAAAAAACCCCAAATATATCCCTGAAGATTAGAAGCAAGACCAACACAAGTGTATTGGGAACATCTGGTGTAGAGACCAGTTCCCATAGGGCATTCTAGCAGTGGAAAACTGAAGACACGCGTGAGGTTCCACTTCCATTGAATGGTGCCCTCAGCAGACGGCTAACAATGGAGGGCCAGTCTCAGTAGGGTGAGGAGACCCTCCTGGGAGGAGAGATTTCAGGGGCCTGAATCAGTCTGGAGAGCAGTGGTAAACCCCATGCATTTAAGAAACACCGATGCATTCCTTTGTTATCTGACCTGCCACCCTGCATCGAACCTTTGCCCGCTCTGGAAACAGATTGCCATCCCAAAGAGGAAAGATTGCCCGACGCCACTGAATCCCCTTCTCTCTCTCTTCCTCTCTCTCTCTTTTGCCTTCATAATATATTTGCCATCCCTTCACAGGGTTACATCACCTTGCTTGTGTTATTTGTCAAATAAAACTTAATGCTTGCACCTGACCCTTGGTGGTTGGACTTTGCTCTCAGGAATTCAAAACTGTAAGTTACTTTGAACTGAAAAAACATGCTTCAGTCAAAAACAGTCCTTGAATGCATCACTGATTTGCATCTTTAAGATGATTAATTTATTAGGAATTTCATATGGGTCAGGACTACTGTAAATTATTGAGAAGGACTGCGATAAGATTTTGCATATTTTTATTTCCAAGAGAATTAGAAGCTTTCTTTATCTAGATAGTTTATTCTTAAGAAAATGGCATCATATTTCAGCAATCAATTTTCTGGAGAAACAGATGGATGCATTGTTGTAAAATATGATGCCAAAATTTTTTTGAACAAATGTGGCATAATGGAGGGAGTAGATAAAATATGAGACTCAGATTTTGATTAGCAGCTTTATTGACCTCACATTATTTCAGACATTTTGAAGTGAAGAAAAAAAATTAAACATTAATTTCTTAGTGATACAGAGGCACAAGATCAGATCCAGTGGTAAGTCCTTATGTGCCATGTAATACGAGTATAGTGTCTGATCTTCTAGAAAAAGTGGGACTGAGGAGTTGCAGAACACTCTCTGAAGCATAAATGTATTCACTGGTGAGACACTGATCAGGAAAAATAGACAAAATGAGAATTTGCATTGAGATTGACTGCAGATGAAGATACAGACTTCTGAAATACTTTCTGAAATCAGAGGCTTTACATCAATTTAATAGCAACAAAACAATAGGAAGCGTTGACTTGTCAAATACAAAACTACTTAACCACTTTTTTATTTTTGTGAAATATGCTGCTTCAATTACTTCCTTTGCTGCAAGAAAATAGAGTAACTATTTAAAATCAGACTTCAAATGAAGCAGGAGCAAGTTTCTAGGGAGAAGCAAACTGGAAAGCCTAAGCTTGTATCAACAAAAATGGTAAAAATTATGATGAAGATTACGGTTATCCAATGATTGTCACTAGATACAACATAGTAGAACTGCTTAAAACAAACAAACAAACAAACAAAACAAAACACCAACAAACAACAATGAAAACACCAAGCTCCAGAAAACTTTTCAAAGTTTTCTCAAAACTAGAGAAGTTAAAATTGTTTTAATTGTTTTTAATCCTCAGCTTCTCAGGACAACTTTTTCCAGTGTCTTGCCATTCTCAATGAAAAAAAAGAAAAAAACTAGAATTTTAACCTCAATCTACACTCTTTCAGTTAAAAAGCATTCACTCTTGTCCTGTTACTACAGGCCCCAGCAAAAATCACCTACCAGTATATAATTACAGAATGAGGGGCATATATGCTCTACCGTATTACAGAAACCACCACCAAACCACACACAAAACTTGCTTTTCTTAATAATTAGCAGATGACAGTAGAATAAAATAGAAAAGCAATTAAGCAAGAAAATAATCAGCTCTCTCCTTTCTCAACCACAGAATTTACCAAGAAACACGCTTTGAGGTTATTTGGAATTTATGTTTGTGTGTGTGTGTTGACTTTTCATCTCTTTTGTATTTTGTCTTTAGTTATGGACAGTATGACTTAATCTCAGATAAATTTCTATTACAAAATTAATGAATTATTGAACATTAATAAACATTTAAGTTATTGAACTATCAGACTATGATACTTTTTGAGTGATTTTCCATCCATATGATAGTGGATCTAGCACAACTTTGCTGACAGATACACAGAAGGTATAGATCTGATTCAGACTACTTTCTTCCCTGAAGACAGGTTATGGATGTAAAAGGTAGGAACTGGGATTTGAGACTAATTTTTTACTTGACTGATGACAGGGTCTTGTGCAAACATGGTGGTCTTTGTACAACTAAGTCCAGTTAGGAATAGACAGATCCAGCAATTTTTTTCTGTCTTCCACAATTTGCAGTTTTATGGTACTAGATAGAAAACTTAACACAAGCACATTAGGTGGTGAATTTGAATCAAATGCCTTTCAGGATATAATTTTATATATCAAATATATTTCTTTGTAAGCAAGTTCAAAATGAAGTAGATATTTTAATTTTGTAGTTCATCACTAAATAAGCATGTGAAATATTCTTATTTAAGAAGATATTAAGTAGCATTTCTCTTATATATTTTACATCTGAGGAGAAACAAATTTTTAAGTTGTGTGTATACATTTCAGTAGGTGAGAAAGAAACAGGATTGCATTTGTCAAACAGACTCTTAAACTCTTTATGTATGCTCCCTGTCAATCACATCTCTAACATAAATAGTGCTGCAAAATTCAGTAACTTTGTAATTGAAGACTGCTTGAAGCAATCAACAGATATTTCCAAATCTTCCAAAATTAATTCTACATATTATAATGGGGCAAAATATACGATCCCAGAGATACACCTTTTCTGTAGAACAGCTCAGCTGGAATTTGCTTAATCAACTGGACTTTGTAAAAGGAAGAAAATTAAGAAAAAAACCAAAACTAAACCAGTCCTCATACTGTCTGCAATAAACCTGAGGTACAGAATATGAGAAATACAAGCTCTTTTCTGCCTGATTTGCTGGCTGCTTTTTCTGAGAAAACAAGCAATTTTTATCTGTTGCCAAAGAAGAACTTCTCATTGTGGAGTATCAGGTTGATGATGGGGACTTCTTCCTCTTCAGTGTAAGATGCACTTGTCATTTTTGTATGTTTGATAATGTTTTACACTTTGCTTTATCCTCATTGATATGAAACTTCCCATGATGTGTCAATTTATTACATTTGGCTGGTTTACAATATGCTTGATACTAGCACTTTGTTTCCTCTGTCCACTCAAAGCATTTTTTGTTTACCTCCCAGATGTGCAGTTCTCTCAACATTAGTGAGATGTTCTTGGGTGTTCTTGCATCTTTGTGAGTTTCAGTGCCAGTCTTTGTCTCCTCTCTTGTTATCCCATGCATGATCTACATTGGTATAATGCATCTTATGTGCCCATTTTTAAAAGTTTTGTTTTTTCTACCAGGTCTATACACCTGTATACTACTAGAACATGATAGAGTTACAAAAATTAATTCCACACAGCATAACTACTTCTTTCTATTGAGGAAATAATAGTGATACCATGTGAAATATAAACTAATTTAATCAGATGGAGACATCTGGTCATCAGAAAAAAATTTATTGCAACTAAATACACTGAAAAAAAAACCCCACCAGAAAAAGCTTCAAAAAATCTTTTTTCAGACAGAAAAAACAGACAGAGGACTGTAAGAATTTGTATAACGAGGAAAATAGCTTTCATGCCTTTTTCTTTGTTTCCCTTTTGTTCTCCAGTGGAAGATTTTGGAGGTATGGTTAAATAGTTAACTCACAGCAACCAATCACTTTATTCCCTAAAAGCTTAATCCTACCTTTTGAACAGTGAGAATACTGTACACTTTACCTAGAAGTTGTGCTGGACTTCCTCCATCCAGTGGGGATGCCTGCTTGAGTAATTACTCGTAATGAGGGGCAAGCGGGATACCCAGCCTTAGCTATTAAAGACTAAGAAAGATCAAATCCCTATATATGAGCTCTTAACATTAGGACTTTAGGATCCTTACAAAAACTACAGCCATTGTACTATCATATTGCCTATAGGTATGACTTCAGTCATTGTTCTAGAACTAGTGGAAGACCTACTGATAAGTAATTCGCAAGTACTCTCGTACTTTGTATCATCTTTGTTACTAAAGACATTGGATATAAAAATATCTTTCATAGTGTTTATTTTAAAAAAGCCAAATCCAAGTCAAATCTATAAGATGTAAACATCATACAGTATGTCTTTTACTACTGTTCTTCTCAGTTGTTAAACCTGAGTGCCACAGACAGAGTAAATAAAAGGATTTAAAAAATTACTCTTTTCTTCAGTCTCTATCATATGAATAAGTTTCTCTATGATGACAAATATTAGAACCTTACATTAATAATACACAAATCTTGAGGCTTTCTAAGTGATTTCCTTGTAGTACCATCTCTTCGTTGTAGTACTATCTATTCTTCTCATCTAATGTGAAGGTCAAGAAAAACTCAGAAATACCTTAGCTTTTAACTGTCTTAACTATCTTAACTAATAGAATAAAGATGGAACACTATATAACTTCAAATTTTATTTTTATGTATTTTATTTATTTTATATAAACTGTATTTGGAGCAGGTTATCTTCCTATGAGATCAAAGAAGATAATTTCAGTTGCTGTACCAAGTTTTCTCAACAGTTTTGTAGCACGTCATTAGCAATGAAAATGCTATACAGGATCAGTGGGAGGAATTATTATTCCATTGTTACTTAGAATAAATATGTCAGCAAGAAAAGGAAGGTCAGAAAAAAAGCTTATAAATCAGATTAGCAAACTGTCAGCAACAGATGAGGAGAAGGCTGAGATAGTCAACAACTTTGTTGGCTCAGTCTTCTCTGGCAATCTCTCTTACCTCGCCTTTTTAGTAGATGCATCACAAGGCCAGGACTGGGGGAGCACTGTAAGAGATCAGTTTTGTGACCATATGAGGAATCTGATCATACATAAGTCCATGGGACCTGATGAGATGCATCTCAGAGTCCTGAGGAAAGAATCTGATGTAGTCACCAGGCCATTCTCCATCCTATCTGAAAACTTGTGGCAGTCAGGTGAAGTCTCTGCTGACTAGAAAAATGGGGAAAGAGGAGAACCCTAGAAACTATCAACCTATCAGCTTCGCCTCTGTTTCTGTTCATGGAGCAGAAACTCCTAGAAGCAATGCTAAGGCAGTGGAAGACAGGGAGATGATTTGAGATAGCCAGCATGGCTTTACCAAGGGCAATTCATGCCTGACCAAATAGTGATTTCTACAATTAAATGACTGCAGGGTGCCATCTGTCTAGACTTCTTCAAGGCCTCTACCTGAGTAGAGGCAATCCTCATTATCAGTACAGGCTGAGGGATGATGTGACAGAGAGCAAGCCTGCAGAAAGGCACTTGGGAGTACTGGTGGATGAAAAGCTAAACATGAGCCAACAACGCATGCTCACAGCCCAGAGGGCCAATCACATCCTGAGCTTCATCAAAAGAAGCCTGCTTAGCAGGTCTAGAGATGGGGTTCTGCCCCTCTACTCTGCTCTTCTGAGACCTCATCTGGAGTGCTGTGTCCAGTTCTGAAGCTCTCAACACAAGAAGGACATGGACCTGTTGGAGTGGGTCCAGAGGTGGGCCTCAAAGAAGGTCAGAGGTCTGGAGCACTTCTCTGAAGACAGGCTGAGAGAGTTGGGTTGTTCAGCCTGGAGAGGAAGAGACTCCAGGGAGACCTTAGAGTAGCCTTCCAGTAAAAAAGAAAGTTGGGGAGGGACTGATGACAGCAGTGATAGGACAAGGAGCAGTGGTCTTAGACTAGAGCAGGGTAGATTTAGATTGGATATTAGGAAGAAGTTCTTTAGTGAAACACAGGGACAGGTTGCCCAGAGATGTGCAGAGGCTTTGCCCCCATGACACTCAAGGTCAGGCTTGATGGGGCTTTAAGAAATCTGATGTAGTTGAAGATGTCTCTGCTCATTGCAAGGGAGCTGGATTCAATGACCTCTAAAAAGTCAGGGTTTGCATTTTGCAATGCAAACCATTCCCTTATTTTATGATTCTACAAGATTTAAGTGGATGATTATTTGCTACATAGGAACAATATTACCTTGCTGGAAGTACCCAGATATTTTTAAGCATGTATGAATGAAATTTTGTAAATGAGCTCTTTTTACCTGAGAACTGAGAGTGGAAACCTTCAATCAACTTTGCCACAACCACAGCAGTTTGCCTCTCTCCTTCAGAAATAAATGCAAAAGTTATGACATTAATAAATGTAAAATGTTTCTGTATTGTTTTGGTAGGGCAAACTAGATTTCCATAAAACAATTTTTTTGCAGCTATGTCCCTTATTAACATAAATTAGTAGTAGTCCAAATGTCTCAAAAGTCAAATATTTTTAAACCATGTTTTAATATATAGTTATTATTAACTGAAAAGTGTTAGGAGTCTGTTTTCTGTTCTTCCATATAACAGCATCTATATGGAGATAACAGAAAAGATTCATTTGTTTGGGGTTTTTTTCCTCACGTATGTATTTCAGATGTATTAATCAAAAGGTTAACAATATGCAAGGCCACTATTCAGGAGATTGCAGAACAGAATACATAAACACTACTAAAGAGAAAATAAACCATTTCAAGGAATATTGCTTTATTTCAAGGTCTGCTTCTCAGCTTTGTATAAATCCTCATCTCTCAGTTGCAGTGAATAACATTTTACACCAAACAGTAAATTGCCTTTTTATTATACTCTCAAAAAAAAAAAAAAAAAACAAGCTTGTCTTTCAAATTAGACTTTGGGACTTTACTGAATGATGAGAGCTTGGAATACTCCATTCAAGGAATTTATTTTTCCCTATATATTTCAAGACGATAAATATTTCTTTTATGTTCTCTTGTTTTCTTGCTTTGGTCCCCTCCAAGTGTCTTGCCAAGTGTAATTTATACTGCACATGTTCCTAAATGTACCTGGTAAAGATGGTTAACTTTCTATTTCATGGGTAACCATCCCATGCACAGTGTGTAGAGCTACCAGAAACATGTCTTCAGTGACCTTTAGGCAATATACAGCATTTCTTTGCCGTTTAAGGGATGTGCTGTCAGAAATGTTGTCCCATAGTTTCTGGAGACTATATTTCAAAACTGTACTAACCTGAAATATCAGTCATACTTCAGAAACACTGGAAAAAATGTTACCGCTATTACTCTAGGGGAAACCCACAGGATCAAGGGCAGATGTTTAAATTGTATAAATAAATTGGGAAAGTGATCTATCTCATTTGACAAAGAAAAAGAAGATGTAACTATTTCAGAAATCAAAATAGGCCTAAAAGAATCATGAGGTTTGGATAGAAAATAAGATTATTTGTAAATGTCATGATAAGTGTTATGGTTTGACCCAGCCAGCAACCAAGTCCCACAAAACCATTCGCTCACTTATCCACAGTGTTACAGAGGGGAGAAATGGAACAGTAAAAGTGAGAAAAATTGTGGGTTGATATAAATCTGATTTAATCAAAATAGTAATAATAATATTAATAAAAAGACAAAAAAGAAAAAAAAAAACCTTAACAACCCCACACACAAACAAAGAAAGAGAGGAGAATAAAACCCACAAAAAACAAGTTATACAGGAAAACAGAATTGCTCACTACCACCAAAGCTATGACCAGCTAGTCCCTGAGTAATGGAAGCTTCCTTCAGCCTTAACTGCCCTAATTTTGTATGCTGAAAATGGTGCTACATGCTAAGCAACATTCTTTTGGCCAGTTGGGATCAGCTGTACCAGCTGTGTCCACTCCAAAATTCTTTTTCTTCCCAAGCCTACTCACTCATTGGGCAGTGTGATAAGATTTTTAGCACAAATCTAGAACATAGCTCCATACAGGATACTGTGAAGAAACTTTTAACTCTATTCCACCCAAAATCAGTACAAAAATAAATGGAGAAGATAGAACAGGACATGTAGATTTTTCCTCTATTTGACATCTAAAAGAGCAACATCAGAACAAGTAAATCACAAAGACTGCTCAGTAGCATTTGAAATCAAGGTAAAGGGCTAGAATCTAGTCTTAATGTGCTACTAGTGATGGGTGAAACATCTGAAAGAACATTCTGAAAGAACAGGCATGAATATTTCATGAAGTCAGAATGGTCCCAAATGGACTAAAATTAATGGACAGGATTTCATTCTGGAGTCTGCTTCAACAGTGGAAAATTTCTTTCTTTGGATAGTCATTAGGCACTTGAACACTTTAATGGAATTTGAGTATCTGTTTTAAGGGAACAATATGTAATAGGGAACTTTTCTATAATGAAAACCCACTATCATTAGTTTGTTCACAACAAGATCTCTCACATATTTTTGCAGACATAGGTATAGAAGTAGGTTCTGAAGAAGATGGAGATTGATTTTATCTTCTTCTACAGTGCAACAACCTCATTACCTGCTTTTTACAAATCAGAGGTAGAAGTCTCCACATTATTGTGTAGGTAGAGTTCCTCTGCCTCACTAGTACCAAAACCCTACCTTTTGCCTTCTGTGGCAGAGCACCTCCAGATGTCTCTCATGTGTAGTACACTTTTTACCTCACAACCTAATTGTCTATTCCAATTTATCAACTGTGTTTTCACCATAGTCAATAGAGAAACACTGATACAACCAAGTGGCAAGTCTTTCCCCCTTTTTTAGACTCTTCTAAGGTGGGATGAATTATTCTCAGGAGTGTCTGTTTCTATAGATAGAAAAGCAACAAAACTGCTAGCTCAGATTCTGTGTGTGATTTACCTACCTAAATATAAATGCCAAATACCAGTTCAAAAAATCCTTGGCTCTTGGGTAATTTTCTTAACCTTTTAGCCACTGTCATTCATCTAATAGTCAGCCAAGTCTACTGTGTTTCTGTCTCTTTAAATTGTAAACACCTAGAAAGATAGGTAAATTATTTTTTAATATTATACTGGAAATGCCTTGAGCTAAAATTTCAGAACTAAATTCTCCATATCTAAATATAAGTATTGCTTCAATGCATCTTGGTACTGAGCAGGTTCTAATCTTTCAGTATCCAGGGCATATTCGCACTGCTCAAGTACTTAATTACGGAATGAAAGTTCAAGTTGTAATAAAATTTGAAGTGACATGAATTAGTTCAACAAAATTGAAACTGGGGGACCTGCTGATACTAGTGAAGTGCAGACAGCTGTTTTTAATATTTGTGTCATTCAGAAGAGAGATTTTCATTACCTGCAATTCCACACTATTAATCCATTTGAAAGAGGCAGACTATTGGAAATGCATTACAGGAAATTCATGTTGCAGAATTTAAAAATATTTCACTTCAGTTATACCCATCTGGTGTCACCAAATGCAGTGATGCTTATTGACTGCAATGAGGAAAAAAATAATTTGTACACAAAGGCAAAAGGAGAAATATAATTACAAAGTTTGGTATTGATCTGACTGCTGGAGATGGGATATGTTTGACCAAATGTAGAAATCTACAATGCAAATACTATGACCTGAGCTAATTCTCTGAACTATCTTTGTGGAGGGGTATTTGTGTTACAAGGGCACAAATTAGGACTTCAAGTCAGTCACTTCCATTATTCAGAAAGTGTCTCCTACCTTTCATTAATTAAAGAGCAACAAATCTAAGATAAGATGCAAGCAATCAAACTAGGCTTTTAAAATTAAAAGAGAAGAAATCTCTGAGTTATTTAATATCCCATTTTCCAACTATTATATGCATACGTATGTTACTATCTCATAAAACTATGTATTGTATCATAAATCCATGGCATTTTACATGTGGTTAACAATGTATATTATTTAATATTTTGCTGTATGTTATGCATAAAACATGATATATTATACATAATATTCTTTCTAGTGATCACTATTTTGGGAATTGTTTTGTCAAGAGAAGGCTTACTTTTTTCTGCTATTCCTTTTATTATTTTGCAGTGGCTTTTCAGTGGCTTGCATAAGGACACAAGGACAGACTACTACTAAAGCAAACAAAACAACTTAGGTGAATTAATTTTTTTTAATAGATTAAATTACCTAAAATTGGTATTTGGGAAGTGATATGAGAGCTTTGTGTAATATTAGATGCTCACTTCATCCTATTTGTCCTCCAGCTGCCATTTTAGAACTGCCTATATGTCCAGTGTCATGTCAATCAGCTGCAAAGAGTTTTGCTGGATACCAAAGACATTTGACATGACACTGGAATTATCTCTTCAGATACTCAATTTTTATTTTGATTTCAAATGTATTTCATATTTTGTATAATTTTTTTTCTGTCATAGAGGTGTAGATATGAAAGATTTGTGTCATGATTGTGGAATTAGATTAAAGATACTTCAAGCTAAATAGATGCTGTTATGATCCGAATTATTATTTTATATTTTGATTGTGAGGAAAAATCAGCCACTACTCATAGAAATTGCACAAATTTACAAAAATAACAGGCTTTATGATTTAAGCAAATTACAAAGATTTATTTTAGGGGAAGGAGACAATAACGTCACCTTTAAAAGAAAAAAAACAAGTCTACAAGAGGCGGGAATTTACACAAATTTAAGTCACTTTGGGGAGAGAGTTCTTAAGAAAAGGAAAGAAAAACAAGAGAGCAATTAAGTTTATCACTGTCCGCCGGCCCTGGCCTCTGGCTGGAGAGAGGATGCGTAGGACCCGTGGTTCCTGCTTGGTGCTGTTCTGCTGGTGCTGTCCCATAGCTGAAGCCAAAGTGGCGAGAGAGAAGGGGGGGAAGAGAGAGCCCACATCTTCTCCTTTTCTCTTGGAGTTTTTATACAGCAAAAAGGGTTTCTGTCTTTTCATAAATCACTGGCACACAGACTTGCTAAAGATGACCCACATATTTTGCCATCCCAAGAACTTCTCTTTTAATTGTTGTGATCTTTCAGTCCTTGTTACCTTGCTAAATTTATTGTCTTTGTCTTGACCATGTACCAGGAGGTGACCTGATTAGCAGTCTTATCTTTAGGTCCCTGTCAGGCATGATACAAAACAGAAGCTAGTTAAGTTTGGGGTAAAAATCTGTTAATTGAGAATATGTTTAGTATATTTTTAAAAAGAGCAGAAAAAATACTGATTCGAGAGACATATTTTGTATTTTCAGAGTGTTTACATCAGATGTATTGAGGCAAAAAATAATTTTTGTATTTATATACTTCTGTAAAGCATAGATTTGGCTACTCAAATGCTTTGCAAGCTGAGGAGGATTGTCTTTGATATAATGGGATCTAATGTGTCTTTGACCTATTTAGAAGTTAGATCTAACTTAGTGGTAACAAAATCAATCTGTGTATGAGTTTTTCATCCCGGTCAAAATTATTGATGAGATTTTCTGAAGCCCCATGTCTACCTTTTCACCAGTGGAAGTTAATGGGAGATTTCCAACATTGTCAATTACAGTAGCTATCAGTGAAGGATATAATTTCAGGTCCAGGGTCAAGAAAGCAGAAATGTATTCTAGAGTTTCACTTTCTCACTGCTCACAAGCACATATGAAATTATTCAAGATATGACCTTGGTTCAAAATTGTTAAATACTACAATGAATGAAAATGCTAGTGATTCTCACAACTTGTGCTTAAAGTATTGTTTAAGCCCCCCTCTACTATGTTAGGTATATTGTAATATCAAATACTTTAGCTTAGAAACAGGATTCTAGGGCCATCAGACCTGATCTGATGCTTTAAAAAAAGATTAATGACGTGGTGCTTTGAAAGCCAGGGGGGCCACATTGGGGGCTCTCATGAGGAGCTACTGGAAGATCCCCCGGTTCAGATCCCTGCCCAACCTCTGCCCAAGGCCAAGTAGAAGCAGAAGGCTGGAGGTGTCCCATCCAGTTCAGAGACAGAACAGAAAAAGAGGAGAGAGAGAGAGAGAGAAAAAAAAAAAAAAATCACCAGCCCTGGATCCAAGCACTGGGCCAGCCAATGGGGAGGGGTTGATATTGATGAGACTCCCCATGCCCACCAATGCAGCCCCTCATGTTATAGGTCTGTTTCGCTTAGTAAGTGTGGTTGTATTATTCTGATACCATGAACAACTGTAAGTTTAATAGTGACTATATAATTTTATGTCATCGATTAATTCTTCAGATGCTGTTAGATTACCAGAGCGTATAAAACTTGAGGTTAATTTTCATACTTTAGGTATGCAAATTTCTACTAAGCTCTCATTTTTCATAGCACAGTTCTAAACCAGTAGCTTATTTGAAAAAAAAACAGACTATTTGAAACTGGGATTAGATTCATAGTTTAAATGTCCACTTTGATGTAGAAGCACCAGTGCAGCTTTGCACATTTATTTCAACACATTGGTATACTATTTTCATTTGTATGGTACAGATTTTATCTGCACTTAAATCCAGTGTATTTTTTCAATGACTTCAAGAGCATATGACTTGATGCCTACTAAAATTCTTAGATTGCTTTTTAACCACACTAGCTATCTTCCACTGTTGCAACTTTGATGGTCATGGTCTATTCAAAGTGTCTTTCTTCCTGATTTTAACCAAACTATTCTGTTACTGTTCTTATTGATCTCTTTTGGAATATAATAAAAACCCTTTTGTCTTAAAAATTTTCCTAAAGCATTAAATTACCTAATAATTTATACTAGAATGTCTCATCAATATTAAATTTCTACCTAACTGCTGGTGTAGAATGTTAACTATCCAGACACTTCAAATTTCAGGGAACCCTAGCAGCACTTTGGTGTTCTTTGATCTATATATCACTTGGTCTACCTACATATTTATATGTTTATTGTCAATAATATTTGTTTTATTGATAATGCTTACTCTAGCTTTGTCATTAAAGAGACTATGTAAAGAAATGAACTTGAAAGTAATGCACAAGACTCAAAAACTAGCTAGAATAATGAATGTGAAATTAGGTTGCCATGTAGCAAACACCAGTTTACATAACAAACGAACATATAATTATATTCATATTGATATGCTAATATGTTGAAGAGGTTTCAGATGCTTAATTGAAAATTATCATGGCAGCTGCAAATCAAGTAGTTTTAACTGCATATTTATAACCTTCATATCTTTTATTCATTTGTCTGGTAATTTTAGATTACCCAATTTCAGTAATCTATGCTCGATTAAGAATTTATTTTTCTCTTCTTGGCTCTTTTCAATGTTACTTAATCAGGCCAAATAACAGGAGAAATGTTGAGAGATTAGACTATGAAACAGACCTGGTTTTTGGTAATTTTTTTTCTGAAGTATATGCCTTTTGATAATAACTTATGATTTTAATACTTTGAAGAAAATTTAATGAATCACAAGGAGGAAAACTCAAAGTTCTAAGTAGCAAATCTGTCACAAAGGCTGTACTTCTTGTGCTATGAATCCTGCCTATTTGAGAAACAAGTTTCTTATTTTCCTTCTTATTTTCCTTCAAAAAAGGAAGTTTGTAAATGAGTTCTTCTAAACTGGGGGGAAGTAGGAAAAAAAAATAAATTAAATAGTTGATTTTTATTTGTGGTTATGGCATATAAAAGGTATATAATCTCCTATTCCTCTGATCCATGAATGTACTTATGCAAGATTTATTAATGTGTTTGAACTCTGGAAAAATTAAAAAACTTTTAAAGCACTTGAGAAGCACACGAGAAATAGAAGACCATTAAGTTCATGTTTTAAGCCTTAGTAAGGCTGTCAAATTCTTCTGCCTGCTCCATTTTTCCTTCATTTAATTCACACCTCTCAGCAGATACAATGGTGATTTATCTGAAAATATACAGACACTTTTAGGTCTCATGAACTTTTAGACATCTGTACTAGAAAAAACCCCAAAAAACTACATGTCAAATACTTTGCTTCTTTTTACTGTAAAGGAAGCTAAGATACAGACATCCATACTATCAACAAAAAATCTCCAAAAAAGGTAAGACTACCTCTAAGGCATAGAAAAGTTTTGAAAAAACCCAACATGCTAATAGCCTAAATTACAAGGAGTGAACCAGGAAATTGTTTAATAATTTGCTTGTTTTTATTTTGTTTTAAGCATAGCAAGCATCTAATTAGCAATTTCTTTTTCTTTACCTCAGAAAGTAGAAATCCAATAGCAGACATTTCACAAGTGGAAAAAGCAAACAGTACCTTGGTTTTGACTATAGTCACAGAAAGGAATAAAATTTTTTTGCTGTATTGATATGTATTTAAGTAAGTTTGAATGTAGTTCTGTGATTTTTTTCTCATTAAAACACCCTTTGAAAATGGCATTAAAGACCTTTTAGGATCTTTGAGGCTTGCTCTGACTCTTAATTGCATTTTTGCTCTATCTCAGTGATTTTTATTGCTAAAGATCTGTAAGACAAAGGCTAGTTTGCATTTCAGCAAATACATCCCCAGGATAACTCACTGGTAGTAAAGGTATAAAGTCCAATCCTCTTGGACATTTTAAATACATACATTTTAACTACAAGTCAATGTTAATACACCTGTGTGTATCAGACCACAAAGTTTACTTCTGGAAATAGAAAATAAATGTTCTATTTTTCTTGATACTTAATCTAAATATTGTTTTAAACCTTGGAAAATAATTTATTAAAGTATTGGTTTTATGTGGCAAGGTTTTCATAGTGAGAGAGGGCCTACAGAGGTGGCTTTTCTTCCAGAAATTTCCCCCAATGTCCAATAGAGACAGTATAAGCAGACTCCGGGATGGACATGCTGGACAAAGTTGATGGGCAAAGCTGATCCAGCCAGTGTCATAGCATCATATAATCATAGAATTGGCTGGGTTGGAAGGGACCTCTGAGATCATCAAGTCCAACCCTTGATCCACTACCGCTGTGGTTACCAGACCATGGCACTGAGTGCTACATCCAGTCTCTTTTTAAATATCTTCAGGGATGGAGAATCCACTACTTCCCTGGGCAGCCCATTCCAATGTCTGATCACCCTCTCCGTAAAGAAATTCTTTCTGATATCCAACCTAAACCTCCCCTGGCACAACTTGAGACCATGCCCTCTTGTCTTGCTGATAGCTACTTGGGAGAAGAGCCCAACCCCCCCCTGGCTCAAGCCTTCTTTCAGGGAGTTGTAGAGAGTGATGAGGTCTCCACTGAGCTGCCTCTTCTCCAGGCTGAACGTGGTAGAGCCCCTGTGATGACATGGTCAAGAAAGGGAATAAACTGCCTCTCAACAAGATCTGGAAGACAGTAGTGAGAAAACATGAGAGAAGCAACTCTGCAAACACCAAGGACATAGAAAAAGGAGGGCAGTAAGTGCTGGTGCCAGTGCAGAGAGTCTCCTGCAGACGGTGGTGAAAGCCATGGAGAGGCAGGTTGTCCCTATGCAGCCCATGGAAGTTATTGAAGGAGCAGATATCCACATGTAGCCTCTGGAGAACTCCACGCTGCAGCACATGAATGCTCTTGAAGAAAGATGTGGAGACCCTGTGGAAAGCCTGTGCTGGAACAAGTTTTCTCAGCAGGACCTGTTACCCCCTGGGGGCACAAGCCCGCACTGGAGCAGGTTAACTGGACTTGTGACCCCACATCCAGAAATTATCTTGATTTAAACTTATCAGTCTATAGGTTAGGAGGCAAGGAAGCTGACCATATTCTGGCTCATTGGGGTGCTGCCTACTACTGATTTTTAATATCTTCAATTATTTATATTATGTTGTTTCCTTCCTTGCAGAGAGAATTATCTGTCCTAATTACCTCTCAGGCTACAAGGTTGTTTCCCTGAGAAAACCATGAAATATATCAGTACTGATTCTTTGCCAAAATCCCTTTCATCTCCTGTTTGTTAATGCTCTATTAATGTTGCAGAAAGTGTCCTTTTTCAAAGCATAAAAGTCATTTCCCTCAAAGTAGAAAATATTTCTTCAGCGTAATGAAATAGACTATCAGAATAGAAAATCAAATGAAAATTTATATATCAGATACTTTTTTTATTCTATCTCTAAACTAGAAGCAAAAAAATGCAAGCAAACACAATCAGTGCTTGTGGTTTTAATAATAATTTAATGAATGAAAGTCAGAAATATCTCAGAGCACAATTGCTTTTGTAATAATTTTGACAATAAAAAAGAAATCCACTTAAGAGTCTTGAATTCAATAAGAAGAGAAGAAGGATGCTTTGACTTTGAGAAACAGGCAACTGGTAACCTATAAAAGAAAATTATCTCAGCATAGGGAAGAATGAACATCAATTGGACTGCTGAGAAATTGTCTCATTTATGCCACTTCATGAAATACATAGGAAGTTATTGCAAGGATAAATATATTATTCTAAATTAACTGGGTTTTATAGCCTGATGCATACTAATTCCCTAATTAATCATTTTGACTATTCTCAGGATGGAACTAATTGCAGCTAGCTTTAGAAGTCTATACTGTGGAAACTGTTCAGTGCTGAACTTTCCATACATTCTTCACCCAGCCAGAAAGAGACATCTACTTTATTATGAGATGATGTTTACTTAAAACGTGTGTGCACATTCATGATGACTAATAAAGACAACTGGTAGATTAGCTCAGTTGTAGAAACCTAGATTTATTTTAAAAATCCCAATTGCACAGACTATTTACCTCAACCTTGTTCTGTATGTTATGGATCTGTTTGCAGTAAGCTGCCTTTAAAAAAAAGTAAAAAAATAAAACAAAATCCACATCTGGAAAGATGAAAATGTTGTATGCTCTGCTTATCACAGGTGAGTCACCAAATGCTGTCATATCTTTGCTTCATTGTAGTTGTTCTTCCCACTTTTTTAACAATTCTCAGTAAAGACTTGTCAATAATAGTCAATGATTATAAAATAAATGCTTTGAATGAATAACTTTGTAGGAAATTCACATTTAATGCTTGTTATGCATTACATTTGTACAGACTGTAACAGAATGTATTTTCTTTGTATTTTTTTATTATTTCTGCAATATTTCTGAAAATTGATTTAAAGTGTCTGTTGAAATATTCTTAAAAGAAAGACAAATGGAGTTAAGGATACTTCTGCTTATTGAAAATAAAATTGTGCACGCATTTCACTAGATGAACTTACCACAGAAATTTTCTTTTTAGACATAATGTTTAGGGGGTTGATTATAAATTAATCACTAAGTCTGCTTGGCCAAATCTCAGTAATTACAATATCACTCTTTAATTTTGCTAGGATAGTTGTATCTTCACAGTACAACGTGGAGTCTGATAAAAAGAAAAATCTCACTACATTTGAAAAATAAGGCAGCTTTAGGAATTAGCACTTTTGTTCATATATGTATCTTATTAAATAATTTCCATTTATCATCTCTGTATCTGTAATATATGCATAGATTGACTTGCATGTACAAGTATGTGTTTTCATGTATGCGTATACATATAGAAGCTTCCTAGCATGCAATTTTAACTGAACTTCTCAAATGACCTCTCAGTTGCATGGAAGTAATTGATTCTTTCATGATGTAAAAATAGCATTATATCTTATTTAGTATTTTACTATTGATAACCATTTTCTATTTTTATATTATAAAAATTTTTAACATGAGATTGTATGTTTCTCTTCTTACTGGTAGCTAATCAAGGAGCTAATTACAATTTTCAATTTTCATTTCAGGCATTATAAATATCTTCATATGTTTTCTTAAATATTATCTACTAGTGTGTAGGTTGATAAAAACTAGCAACCCTTCTTTTTTCATTTTTATTAACTCAAGAACTCAGCAGTTGATGCAGACTTGAATATCAAAATGCATGGCTGGCTTTTGTATTTGACCATAACCACTGAGACTGTGTATCTTGAAGGTACTTTTTTCGGACAAAATCCAAGAAAAAAGTAGTCAAGATTTCCACAGACTTGTTTCCTTCCTCTGGAGCAAAGCCTTAGAAAGGATGCAGGCTCAGGGATTGTGGTTTAAAAATCATTATGCCAATTATGTTGAAAACAACAAAAAAAATTTCTTAGTTTCTCTGAAATTAAAAAAAAAATCTCTGAATTAGAAGAAAAGATATATAGGAGCCCTCTGTAGATAAACAGCTGACAATTGTTTTTAATTTTGAAGAAAATAAAGGAATTACAGGATGTCTTGTATGAAAGCATTAAAATAATTTTCCTCTGTCTTCATATCATAGAAAAATTAATAAATTACATATTTATTACTTTTTCCTCTGCTGAACAATTGTGATTTGGTTTATGGAGCTGGAGAAGAAAGACGGAAGTACAGACATCAAGTATTGGTAATAAGAATTAATAAATTACATATTTATTACTGCCACTTTAATGTTTACATTAAAGGAACGTATTCACCACCAAGCTGCCTAAAGCAAGTATTATATTAAAAGTATAATATGACTGATTCAGTCATCACTCCTTCCATGACTGAATCATGCCTAGGTTTGAACCCAGAGAAACCACTGGAGGCAAATGGCAGCAAGACATGAAGTTCCTTCCTAACATTTCTGACCACAGCCGTGATAGGTTCTCTCAGGACTCAGGGCTTGCTCCATAGTATAATGAAGTCACATTATTGATATTCTCCTCCAGTACAAATGATGGAAACGCTATTTTCCTCTTGTTAAGCATCCAACATAAGTATTATTTCATTGTTAATAAGACAGTTACATTTGAGACTTTGCTGACCACTGCAATAACTTAAACCTACGTAATAGGGTCGATACCAACAAAGGTATTCTAGCACGTGGTGTGCCAGAACAGCAAAAATGTTCCCAAAGCAGGAGACAGAGATTGATTATGAGGAGTTTTAAAGACAGAGACTGATTGTTTAGATGTTATGGCAAGCAACTATTGACATTTTTATCAGATCTGTAATTGTATTTAATTGTAAAAACTGTAGGAGTTGGTTTATAAGTAGCTGTATGGATTTACCACAAAATTGATTTCACCTAGTTGTTCCACTCTGTTCAAAGGTTGTTACTTTTTTCTTTTTGTTAGCTGAGCACTGTTCTCCTCCCATCCAATACTATTGTTGCAGTGGTTAATCTGCTTATTATTTTTATGCTTCCATTTTCTCTATAGTTTCATAAATTTCCATTATTTGCCATGTGCCTCCCTGAAGTAATAACAATTACAATTACATTTATAACAAAGGAGTAAACCATCAAAATCTGATTTCCACTTATGCTCCAAAATATAGGAACTTATTTCTTCAGTCAGGTGTTAAATTAGTATATAGGCTGTTCATGCAGTTAGGGACATGTTCCTGATATATCAAGTAATCATCGAAGAAATCCAGACTTGATCACATAAGTAAATAAATATGTAGGAGTAGTGGAAGTCTGAGATCCTGAAATTTGCTTCTCCTGACTCTAGGAAGATGCAGGTCACCTACTATCAAGTCCACCCAAATCACCATCAACAGAACTTTTCTCACAGATGTAAGACTTAGTTCTGTATTTAGGTGTGTAAATGTAGAAATGGATTTCAGCTCAGATAACTAAATTAATATGTCTAGTGCTTTTTGAGCTGATGCATAGTACTCTATCTGAACTCTGCATCTTCAGCTGGACTGGGGTATCCTGTTGGGCATACTTAAAACATCTGCCAGACATATCTAGAGCTGTTTCACATAACCTAGAACATGTAGTAAGTGAACAAACTTTTATGTTTAGGCAGCTGATTCAGTGCTTGAGATATAAATTCCTACAACATTCAAGATAAACACTGCATTTAATTTATTTGTGTAATTCTTGTACCTTGTGCCACTTAAGACAACCTAAGGTATTTCAACTTTCCTTCAGCTGCACTCTATCTGCTGCTTATATTATCAGTTCTGTGTGGATGTCTAGGATACCTTAGGAAGTATCAAAGAGCACAGGATGTAGATCCACAGGCAGCTGAACTGCATCTCTGGTTAACACACTAAATGGACCCTATAGAGTGATTCAGGTGACCAAATAGAGTTTTACTTCAAATAATACTTTTTTACAAAAAACTTTTTTTGATTAGTCTTCAAAAATCTTTGGTACTAAGTAAGCTTGTGTTTGCAGTATGGTTTTTAATTCATATGGGAGTTTTTAATAAGATGCTAACAGTTGCAGTAAAAGCTTTTGTCTGCACCAAAGTTTATTTTGTACAAATTTTTTTAACTCTCTTATTTGGACCTCCTTTAAAAGACCTTGAAAGACCTTCTATATATTTATAGGAGATTTTAAATATGTTTTAAGCTTGTCAGTGGTACAATGGAGGCAGAACAGTATTGGTATCACAGCTCTACGAATGAGACAGTTTTCTAGTGTTACTGTGTTTTTTGATTGAATTCTTACAGATCTTTATTTGTATAATCCTCACCATCTAACTATGCTGTCACTAAAAAAAATACTTTTCTCTCCTAAAATCCAGAATTACATGAGAAAATGGCTGCCAGCTTAGATGTTATCACAAATCAGTAAGTGTCAGTTTGCTGCAGATTCTAATCTTACTTAAACTAAAAGGGAGCTCTGCTACCTTCACTGTAATTGTTCTTGACTAATGCTGCTTCATAGATTCTGTTTCTGGTGTATTATTCCTGCAGCTGAGAAAATGACACAATTATTATTAATAGTTCAAGACAGTGCACTATTAATAGTGCAGTCACTATTAATAACGCATTGGTTTATTTTCCCAGTCTACTGAGAATGCTTTTTTCTGGACTTCTAACAAATAAATTGATCACTGAAAAAAAACAAAACAAAACAAAACAAACAAAAAACCAAATTATATTGTTATATTTTCAGACATATTTTAGCCTGTGGTAAAAATAGTTTACTAGCAACTAAAAAAAAAACAGCAAAATGCTGACCTCAGTAATTGACCATAGGAACCAAAACCACTGAGGACCTGTATAATATTAATTTTTATATCGTTGAAAAGCTTATAATTGTCCTAAGTTAAATTTTATTAACACATGCAAATCCAAGAGCATATTCATAAGTCAGCATTCATCAGTTTAATTTCTCCAAAGAGCTCTACAGCTTAAAGTGAACAAATTAGCTCCAGAAGCTCTACATGATCATAAAACACTGAGTGAAATTCTTGCTGGCAGACACCATTCCAGCAGATAAATTAACAGATGTTTCCTTTACAATGCTACAGAACTACTAAACAGAAAATAATGTAAAGTGTACTTTGCTGGTCCTTCAGGAAGTTATTATTCAATCTTAACCCATCAGCCATTTAACTCTTTCTAGAGAGAGTATAACTGTGGTGTACTATTCATGGATTCAGAAGTTACCTGCTGAGACAACTTTATTAATCTGAGGGCTTGTACATGTCTAGCTCCCCCATCTCCCCTTTTCTTGTTTTACCAAAATTTATTAATTGCACAAGTTAATACAAAGTAAAGGTAATCAAGTATCACCAGAATGAAACCTCCCAACAAAATAATTCCCATAACAGTTTTGCATCCCTTTTCAATTTTTTAGGCTGAAGCAATACAAGCCATAAGAACCATGTCCATAAGCAAGAAGAAGAAAAAAAATCAACAGCTGCATGAACGGTCAGTGGGAATGTTAGTCCTTTTCCTTCAAGGCTGGCCTTACACGTCTTGCTAGGATCCAGTGACGTCCAGAATCTGTGGAAACACAGGCGTACCCCCACCTCCAAGTTACTATAGGAAATGGCCCTTCCTATAAATTAATGTTAAGGAAACATGAATGTATTTTAGACCTAAGCCATAGCATAGGTCTTATTGCCTTCTGCTAGAGGGCCATGAAAATTAGAACATGAACCCCAAAATAAGGCACCTTGTAATCTAATAACAGTATCTGCTAAACCCATTGTCCCAATAACCCAAAAGGCTGAAACAATGATAAAAACATAAAAAAGCAAAACAGGTGTTCAATGGGCTTGTTGAATACAAACTGCTGTAGAGATATTGCCTAGAGCTTGTCACACTTTGTGGATCAAAGACTGGGGAGATGCTAAATCTGGATTGCCTTATAACAGTGAAAACTGAGGATGCATATCTCCTATGGTGATCCCCACAAGAAGTCTGATCCAGTTAATAGCTCCCAGCAGTCTCTGAAGGCCATTAAGAGTATGCACCCTTGCTGTTCTGTTTTCTGCAGTGATGTTTTGATTTTGTATCCTCCAACCAAGATACTACCAAGATACAAATCATTGATGATTTAGATAAGGGGATTGAGTCCATCATCAGCAAATTTGCAGATGACATTAAGCTGGGGGGGAGTGTGGATCAGCTGGAAGGCAGGAGGGCTCTGCAGAGGGACCTGGACAGACTGGAGAGTTGGGCTGATTCCAATGGGATGAGGTTCAACACGGCCAAGTGCCGGGTCCTGCACTTTGGCCACAACAACCCCATGGGGAGCTCCAGGCTGGGCACAGAGTGGTTGGAGAGCAGCCAGGCAGAGAGGGACCTGGGAGTCTGGATTGACAGGAAGCTGAACAGGAGCCAGCAGTGTGCCCAGGTGGCCAAGAAGGCCAATGGCATCCTGGCCTGGATCAGGAACAGCGTGGCCAGCAGGTCCAAGGAAGTGATTCTGCCCCTGTACTCAGCCCTGGTGAGGCCACAGCTTGAGTCCTGTGTCCAGTTCTGGGCCCCTCAGTTCAGGAAGGAGATTGAGGTCCTGGAGCAGGTCCAAAGGAGGGCAACCAGGCTGGTGAAGGGACTCCAGCACAAGTCCTGTGAGGAGAGGCTGAGGGAGCTGGGGGTGTTCAGCCTGGAGAAGAGGAGGCTCAGGGGAGACCTCATCACTCTCTACAACTCCCTGAAAGGAGGCTGGAGCCAGGGGGGGGTTGGGCTCTTTTCCCAGGCAACTATCAGCAAGACAAGAGGGAATGGTCTCAAGCTGTGCCAAGGGGAGGTTTAGGTTGGATATTAGAAAGAATTTCTTCATGGAGAGGGTGATTAGACTTTGGAATGGGATGCCCAAGGAAGTAGTGGATTCTGTGTCCCTGGAGGTTTTTAAAAAGAGACTGGACGTGGCACTCATCTCATCTCATATGGGCAGCAACCATTGATAGTAGGGCGATCATGCACGCCTTGAGACAGGACTGTCTGATGATATCAATCATGAGGACCTTATGAAAGCCTTCAGGGATAATCTAGACATCTGAGCAAGCCCCTGAGGGGGAATGGAGGTTCGCGCTGAGGGCTGTGAAAGCACCTCTCCCACATTAAGATTTGGGGCACTGCAACTTCTCGCCTCCAGTCAGAATCACAGAATCTGTGGAAAGGTTGGAAAGGACCTCTGAGAGCATTGAGTCCACTGCCACTGTGGTTACCAGACCATGGCACTGAATGCCACATCAGTCTCTTTTTAAAAACCTCCAGGGATGGAGAATCTACCAGCTCCCTGGGCAGCCCATTCCAATGCCTGATCACCCTCTCTGTAGTTTTTCTGAATAACTAATCTAAATCTCCCCTGGATGAGTTTAAGACCATGCCCTCTTGTCTTACTGGGATCTACTTGGGAGAAGAGACCAACAGAGCGCTCTGCACGCTCTGCCGCCGCCATTACTCGCTGTGGCACTAGCGGTACCGCCTCATCCCCGCCCCACTGATACCAGAGCAGCATTGGCTGCGAACGCCCGCGGTTTTTCGCCCAAGTTCCAGCTCCTTCTTCCTCACCCCGCTCCTCCCCACTCGTGCGGATACGCGGTGATGAGGCGTTCACTGACACCTGCACTCCTCCGCTGCTCCCTCCACCCCCACCACTCCGCGGCTCCCCCACCACCACCTCCCCCCCGACCCAAACAGTGCGCTGTTTTGCTTATTTACTCTTTAACAACTCTTTAATAAATGCTTAATGTTTTTAAATTTTAAATTTTTCTGATCTATTGACGATAACAGAGCCCACACTACTTTGTAAGGCTTCTGAGTTTGCCATGGTCCCAGCAATGCAGTGGTGCTTTTATCATACCACGATGCTAAATCCCATAATTTGTCCTCAATTCTGTTCCACATTTCAGAATCTTATATGTTCTGTGAATTTAAAAAAGGGTCCTGTGTCTTGGCCCATTAAAGCACTTGCTTCAGGACTGTACCACCCAAGTGCCAACCTTGTTTTTTTAATATTCATCTAAGCACAATCAGAACACCTTCCTGTTCAGTTGTAAGAGAATTCCCTATCTCTGCTTCTTGGTTGCTTACCTTCTGCCCAGCAGAGGTAACTCGACGTTTCACCAATTTTTTTCTTTTCCCCTTCAGTTCAACCAAGCTACACCACCGGGAGGGCCTGCCATCAGCTTTTAATCTAGTCCCAATACCGGAGCCATTTTTGGCGTACTACTCACGGACTCGCAAATTACCCTTGCTTAAAATTACTTCATTAATCTGAGGATGTATATATATACTCTAGCTTTTCCCAGGATCCACTCTCAGGCCCCTCCCAGGCTGCTCCCACCAAGGTCAGTAATTTTCCACCGTTCCTTCTAGTAAACAAGGTAACTTCATTAGCACAGTTGTTTCTTATCACCCACATAAATTTTGCCACTTCCCACACATAACCCATTCAAGTCAATTGGATGTCCCTTAGCATTCACAAATTCCAAAATCCTTTCAGAAAACAAGGATAATTCTTGATTGTTACTACATATTAATCAATCAAACTAATATTAGAAGAGTTTTTAATAAGAGGAAAGACAACATAAATCAAATCCATGCAATTAAATAATAAGCTTGCCCTGAAATAACAATTTGATATTTTAACTTCATACCAAGCAAACCAGTTCCTGGCTTAACAAGTTTCAACTCTGGGAGAACATCTGCATTCCTCTGTCCAAGGGAGTACCCCTGCTACCTTCCAAACCATATCTTTCAACCTAGAAATATACTATACTTTGTCATACAGTATTGTTCCTCAAGAAGGAAATCTAGGTCAGAAGGTCTCAGAAGGAGATCTTGGTACTTTTTGGACAGGAAATATGCCAGGCACCTGTGTGATCATAATGCTGGAGTGCACGGGGAGTTAGTTGGACAGAACACATTGGTGGCTCTCTTTTTTGCTGTTCATGTGTATTAAAAACAAATAAACAAACAAAAACAACAATTAAAAACAGAAGACTTTTCACAGGCTTCTGTCTTCTAACTAAAACCTGGAGTAACTCAAATACATAACTCACTCATGTAGGTCATCCGAGGCTTATGGAAGGACATTTAGATAATCATGCAAGGAAGATTTAAATGTTATAGCTAATGCTGTTAATATGCCTTGTATCCCTTCAATTTTAGATCTGTCAGTTGTTTTAAAATTTGTCCTTTTCAGTTTGTATTAATTTCTGTATTTACACAAAATTGTGTATTCTTAGTTGCAGCTACAAGTGTGCTATCTCCTTTCCCTCAGGATAAATTCCATTTGAGTAGTAAATACCCAGTTTATCTAAAGACTCCTATTTATAATTCATGAATGCAGTTGGAAAAAAATATACCCAGGATGATCATAATTATGTTCTAATATGTATTGCAAGGCAGTTCAGGTATAGGTATGTATTTCAGGCAATCTAAAGTTGCCTCATGAAATTCTAGCTATCAGTAAATTCAGAATAGATTTAATCTCTCCAGTTTTGCCACTTTGAATTCCACTTTGAATATATTTATGCAAATGCTTAAGGACAAGGATAGATTTTGTCAATTTACTTTTCTTTCCAGTTTTATTGTGACACTGACATTATCTCACGTCCTGACTGTTCTGAAAAGCTAAGGCTGGAATAGTTCTGAGAATATATTAGTCCTTTTTAATTGTTTTTCCAGGTTTCCTTTTTTTTTTTTTTTTTTTTTTTTTGGCGGTGTCTTAAAACAATAAATACATTATCCTTTTTTTTAGATGTTTCTCATAATGCTAAATCACTTTAAACACCAGCTGAACTAAAGTTAGTGATTCTATAGGGAAACAACACTGAATATAATTTAATTAAGTAGGTACATTCAGGAATTAATTCATGTCCAGCTAAATTTCTGGAGGCTTCTGAATGAACGTATATTTAATTAACGGGAAGTATTCCATCCTACAAATCCTGTGGGAGACTTATTTGCACTGAATGAATTTCATTGCTTTTTGAAGTATCAAATCAGCATAGTCTTTTTACAGCCTTTCTTTTTCATTTTTGGAAAGCCTTCAGCTTTTCAAGGAAATCATGGTACACTGGAGCCATTTCACTTCTGTCCCTTCATTTGATCTCTTCCTTTCTCTACCTTTTCCAGGTATATTATTTGTATCCACATACCACAATCTAAATGCTAGCAATGCATCTTTCAGAACTATATTAAGTGACATAATTAGCATTTTTCATATAGTTCATTCCTTTTCTGGAGGTGAGGTCATGTGCAGAATTGCAGTGGAGTGTAATACTAATTCGTTATAGGTAACTTTATAGTATCGTAGAGTAGTGTCATTCTTTTGCTTTTGATTTGTTTTGTTTTGTCTCAGATTGTTTTTATGAATGTTAACACTGCTTATGTTTTTAAAAACATAAAGAAGGTAGAATCACAAAACAGCTGAGATTGGAAAGGACTTATGGAGGTCATGTGGTCCAATCCCCCTGCTCAAGCTAGGCCACCTAAACACAGCTGCTCAGGAGCACGTCCCCATGGATTTTAAATATATCCAAGGATGCAGATTCCACAACATCCCTAGAAAACCTATGTCAGTGTTGCATCATTATCACAGTGGAAAAGTGCTTCCTTATGTTCAGAGGTAACCTGAAGAGGCTACCTCTTGTCCTGTTACACAGAATCACAGACACTCCCAGAATGTTTAGGTTGGAAGAGACCTCCAATATCATCCAACCTTTACCAGGCACCATTAGACAGAACCTGGCTTCATTCTCTTTGCACCCTCCCTTCAGTTATTATACATTGATTAGGTTCCCCTAGAGACTTCTCTTGTCTAAGTGAAAGAGTTCCACCTCTCTCAGCCTTTCCTCCTAAGAAAGATCCTCCAATTCTTTCATCACCTTTGTGTCCCTTTAGTTGAACTGTCTTTGGTATGATGATGTGTCTCTTATGCTGAAGAGTGCATATCTGGATACAGTATTCCAGGTGTGACCTCACCAGTCAGAGTAGAGAACTATCACCTTCCACAGCCTGCTAGCAATGCTCTGCCCAATGAAGCCCAGGATACCAATAACTTTGTTTGGAGTAAGAACATGTTGCTGTCTAATTTTTAATTTGGTGCGTACCAGGACGCCCGGGATGTACCTATCAAGGGACTTCGGATTACCAAAGGCATCCTTTAGTACATTCTGCTAAAAACTTTTTATTAACTAAAAATAAAAAAATAACAGAAAAAACTCATTCTCCAAAGGAAATCTTTTCTCAAATGAAGGTCAAGTGACTTAAGGTTTTCAAATCTGGGTGGGGTGGTTTGTTTTTGTTGGTTTCAAGTTGAGGTTGTTTTAATTTTTCCAAGTGTGAAACACTCAGTAATTTTCCCTTGGACACATGCATCTCTTCAACTGATGGAGACCTATATATGCTACTTTTGAGCATGGTCACTTCGATTGCTGAGTTAATTTACAATTTAAAAAAAACACTGCTGAATTCATCAGAAAACACATTTTGTAAACAGCCTTGTTTAACTCCAGTTAGTTGCTGTAAGGGTCTTTTTCTATATGATGAAATAATATTCTCTCCTTGTAGACCTAATTTAAACCCATGAGCTCTAGAGAAAGATAAGTGCCTTTTA
Organism: Phaethornis superciliosus; assembly: GCA_023637945.1. Taxonomy (NCBI): domain Eukaryota; kingdom Metazoa; phylum Chordata; class Aves; order Apodiformes; family Trochilidae; genus Phaethornis; species Phaethornis superciliosus. Next base: position 150,715,041 of record JAJQWJ010000001.1, on the reverse strand, counting down.
ATGCCTGTATATCATTTCCACAAACAGTATAAGAAAGGTTTTTTATGTTCTGTCTCTGGACCATTCATCATTCCTTTATTTTGTACAGAGAATCGGTAGCAGGTTCTATTTGGGATAGGATAATTAAAAATCAAGTCCTGTGATAGTAACTGAGAGATGACTTTTTCTTTGGGTCTGAATTTCCTGACAGATTTATGTCTCTAGCACCAAGGAGTTAATCAGATTTTACTGGTTGGATTAGATAATTAGTATCAGAAAATGCTTAAATAGCAAGTGGTTTTAAGAGCCTGGATATGAGGTAGGTAGTGTGTCAAAGAGGATCTCTCATGCTGCAGATCTTACTTGTCAGGAAGCAGTAATATACTTCAGTGATCCATATTTCTGATTATTTGGATACCTTGCATGCGAAGCACTCCATCAGACACAGAGTTTCCAGATGTATTTCTTCTCTTGGATTAAATCAGTCTGTTGCATGAGTAATTTAGGAACACAGATGAAACTTCTTATAACCTAACAGCAAATCTAATATTGCACCTTACAATCTCAGCAGATTTAATGGTTACATGTTGCTAGAGCTCTTTGGCTTCCTGCCTTCATTACATGCACATAGGGGAATTGCTTTCTACTTTGCTTATTAATCTATTCCTTCTAGATCTCTTTTTGAAAGTCATGTGGAAGATGACATGTCCTGAAAAGTTCTGTCGAGTGATTGCCTCTGTTGTAGTGTTTCATCTGCTGCATCAGCAGAATTAACAGTTTTTGGCTTGGTGTTTTCTCTCTTAATTAAAAGTATTAAACCTCACCCTGTCAAGGATCTGGTTCTTCTTAAACTTTATACCTACCCTCTTTTCTCAAACTGTCTCTTTTCAAGCTTTATAGCCTCCCTTCACTCATCTTTCTTCAAGGTCTTCAGACTTCTTGAGATAAATACATAATTCAGCCTCATTAGAGAGAGTGAGAAAGATAAGAGTATCACCACTTGCCAGATTCTGGGGCATTTCTTCTCCCTTCCTCCAACATTTCTGCTCTGCAACATTTCTTCTCCCTTCCTCCCACCCCCTTCCCCTACTGTATGGCATTTGTTGGTCTGTGTGTGTGTGCTGCGCTTCCAGTTGTCATTTGAGGCAAAGCCTGACTGGAAACTCACAAATATTATGCATGTTACATGTTGTAGTCCTGGTTTGAGAGGACCAGGATAAAAGCTGCCTATGTCTATGCTGACCTGAGACTCTGGGACAGCACCAGCTGCTAGGCAGTTGATGTAGCAGTTACATTAGGGTGATGCTGCTGTGCCCATGGGAAGGTGAAGTTGGGTCAGGTGGCCCAAATGTACCAATCACAGTATTTCTTCCCTTGTGTCTCTGTATAAAATGGCTTCCTTGGGTGGGATGGGTCTGTTTTTGTCCATTGCTGCCTCTGATGCTGCTGTTCTGCTGGAGGTTCATCAATACAAGTTGCCTTCTTCTGCCTCCCTGTGCAGGACTGGAGTTTCTGCTTCAGGGCTTTTGTGGACTGTCACCAACATCCTGGATTCAACCACCTCCATCTATTGCTGAGTCCAGTTTGGGACTTTTTTTGGTCAGGAAGTAATTACTAGCTGAAGAATGTGGGTTGTGTATTCAAATACTTGTAGATATCTGTAATTCACTGTAATTACTACCATTTCTTCATTAAGCCCTGTCTAGATGTCTTCCAGCATGAATTTTTTTTTCTCCCATGTTCTTTTTTATCTTTCCCTGGGAGAATATTAGAGAAATAACAGAGAGCATCTGTCACCTTGTTATTGTCTAAAACTGTGATGGCTCTGCATGTCTGTAACCTCTAAAGTACAGAATGATACAATGAATGAAACAGAGAAGAAAATACTAGTTTCAGTTCTATTTTAAGTAAGAACACAAGTTGAATGAACACTGAGAATTTGTGATTATAGATCTATTTCATTCCAGGGTGGTAGTAGCATATTTTTTCTGCCATTTTAACATTAGCATGTGAGAAAAGAGAAAAAAACTCCTTTAAGGAGAAAGAAATTAATAAGGAATAAATTCCACATATGGGAAGCTTATTGATCTGAGGTAATATCATTAAACTAGGAATCTGGAGACCCACAGAAAAGCCAAGTTACACAGCTTTTACACACATCTGTTAAGATCTAGAGGAATATATACTAATTTAAAGATGTTTAGATGTGTAGTGATGAGCAGATGCTTAGTCTCATTTATGAGGTGAAAGAAAAATAACTTGTATTAATTCTCAACAAAAGGTTTATTTTCCTTCATAAACTGAATTCTGAGGTATGTTTCTCTGCATCTTCTAATATGAAATTAAACATATGGATGTTGTCAAATCATAGACCTTTCCAAGGTTATCTACCAACAAGTGCATATTACCTCATTTCTTTAATTTTGAGGCAATTTTACTTACTCATTTGCTTCTTTAAAGAGACAACAGAAACTGCTGAAATGCTGTCTTAAAAAGGTAAAAGTAGACAGTCATGCAGCATATATTACCCAGGTAATCTGGATGCAATTACATTTTAATGTATGAAAAGAATTTGAATTTTAATCAGTTCAATCCCACAACTCTATCTTGACTGAAATGCACTTCAACTAAAAGCAGTAGTAACTTAAGTTTCCTTTTGTTTAAGGTTAAGCAATGGAATAAACTTAAGGTTTATTTCATCTCTGAAAATAGCCAAGTTTCTTCCAGAATTACATTGTGTCTTGGATTTCTATATACTGCTATATCAAGTACAAATCTACTCAACTTGTATTCTTGGAGCCATGGGAATTTTATTTAGACCTTTTCTGTTAGAAGGTCAATTTACCTCTATGGAACTTACAAAATAAAAGACCTGAATTTTACCTGAAAACTTGCCTAAACTATCTCTTACTACACAACTTCATCTTAGAATATTTGAAGATAACTTCAACGGTAATAAACAGCATTTGCTTTCTAAATATGTTTCAAAGAGATCTGTTTTTGTTGTTGGTTTTTTTTTTTTTTTTTTTTTTCAACCATAAAGAAAATGATTCCCCAGACACATTCCTTATTCAGAAAAAAATAAATTTGTTATTTGGGTTTGCTGGAGGAATAAAGAATAGGGTAACAAGTACTGGAAAGATGTGTATTGAACAAAACTAATGTGTGGGTACAAAAAAAGTAACAAAGTCGTATTCTTCAGCCTGATTCAAAAACTGCTGAAAGTCAACAAATATCCATTTCTGCTTTCTAAACAGAATTTGAAACATATTCTGCAGAAGCAACTGGAGTGGTGTCATAACATCAGTGTTATTAGAAGGCTCTACTGGTGTTTTTTGTGATATATTCTGTGTTACATTATGCTAATGGTGAAATTAATGACTGAGATAATAATAAATCATGTCTAGTGGTTCAGTCACTGTCAGCATTCTCTGTAGAAAAAAATTTGTAATTCACAGGTAACTTGAGTGAATTAAAGAATTAAGGTGCACTATGAATAAATCCAGGGTCAAAAAATTATTGATCTTACGTTTCTCACATTGCATCCTGGAACAAAGCAATTTTAAGCCATTGTCATTTGGATCAATACCATAAATAAATAGCTAGGCATTTAAAGTTTTTCATGTGAAAAGATACTTTTTGCTAATGGCTATAAGTATTACATCAAGTATCACTTTTCTTTAAATATCAAGTTTTATTATTGGTGCTGATATTATACTTCCTTTTTACTAATCTCCTGCATGGTATCAAAATCAGATACTAAGTGCATAAGTGCAAGTTTATTTACAGTATTCAAATATCCCATGTGTCTCGTTTTTCACTCATAGATACATTTTAAGTGGTACAGGAAAACTGAACCTCTGTATTATCTAAATGACAGCCTGTCCTCTTAAAGTTTTTAAATAACTGTGCATTATTAAAAATAGAAGTAAAATATTTAAAAATAGTTTATTTGTTTATACAATTATTTATAATAATATTTTGCTTTCTTTTCTCTTTTTTTCTGAAAGCTTTTTTTTTGTGAAAGTCTCATTTTTATCTGTCACCCTTTGCTGTAGGGTTTGATTATGTAACAGAGATGCCTGCCCTTTTGGCCATCAGACGAATACTGAGGATCTTTTAATGACTTCATCTGAATAGTCCTATGTACCTCAAGACCTAGCATTTTGTGCAGTTCTATATCAACTGTACTAAAAAGTCCTTGATATCTTCCCAGCTTGTATGTAGAATGCATACTATGTCCAGAGCAATGTGCTGACCATCCTCCAATCTGTTAAACTGCTTTAAAGTAAACTGACAAAGTCTGAAGTGGCACACTGGAACTTCTATTTAATCTGTACATTGTGGGATGACAAATTACATTCCAGTACAAAACAGGATAAAATGCTGCACAGAGTATAAGCACCTCTATCAATCTTTTGAAATACACAAACAAAAGAACCACGTTTTACTGCTACTTTCCCTGCTCTAACCTTTAAATAGTGTGCTTAATGGTTATAAACAGAATCTGATTTTAAGCAGAAATGGTGGAATATGTCCCAAATGGGAACTCAGCCTTACTGTGTTACAATTTGGGTATTCTTCCTTCTAAAGCAAGGTTTCTGAAGATACTGCCTCCTCTTCTGAAGCTTTTATCCCACATGAAGTCTCTCTTGCACTTGAGTCAGAAATTCTTCCTTCCCTATTCAGGCCTCTGTTCCTTCACTTTTAATCTGGAAAAACAAGCATTTTTTTGTAAAAAGCAGCTTGCTTTTCTTTTTGCTTTCTTTTTTTTTTTTTTTTTTTTTTTTTTTTTTATTCAACTTCTAGAAAAAATCCATGGGTTTTACTGTACTTCAAAAACATTCAGCTTCTCCTAAGAGAAAACCTACTATACTAAACCCAGCTGAAACAGGTTAAATCTTCAACGATGTGTCCCACTTTAATAATGTATGTTTCAAAATGCCAGCTTGTTTGTCATCAGCTTCCACTGATAAATATCCATGGTTAATCTTGCCCAGCACAGGAACATAAGAATATGCACACACTCTTAAAAGGTTAGAACAGTATCTATCATAGATCTTGCTTAGACCAACTGTCCTAGTGAATATTTTTCATAAGCTGAGATTTCACTTTGAGCAAGTAACACTCCCAATAGGCATTACTTTACAGGCACCCCATTTTGAAGAATTTTTAACAGAAAAGGAAGGAATTGTCAGCTGCTTAGTTATAAGTTAATAATAGATAGACCACAGTAAAAAATACTTCTGTAAAATGAAATCTCATTTCATAAAGTCTATTTTACAGCAGAGTATAACAGAGGTTTGTTTATAAAAGACATCTGAGGACATCTTCGTGCCCTGAAGATATTACCAAGAAATTCTTTCAAACACAAAGCTAGTATTATCTAACTGACAGGTACAATTACAGTATAGAATGAAGGACACTGCTAAAGTCCACTTGGATTTAGGTAGCTGACATTTTACTAAACAAACAACATATGTTTTTGTCATAGGAAAAGGGTTTTTGTTTTTACTATCTTTTTCCAGTATTATGAAGGACAGTGCTTTGAATGTGTGCAAGTAGTGTACAAACAAACATAAGAAATTCAATACTTATAAATTATTCAGCTTTTGTAGATATGCTGTGGGAGTGAGAAAAATGTTTTCAGGTTTTTTCTACAATTCTGAGATGTCTCTTTGAACTTGCTGCTGTAATAACTAAGTATATAACTAAACAGTATAGCAACAATTCTTTATATTTACTTCAGATCACTCACATCTGGATGTCTGAAATGGTTGGACTGGATCATAAATGGTATTTTGCAACCACAAGCTATCTAATAAAGTGGCCAACTTCTCATTGAGAGCATACAAAAGAGCTTTCACACCATTTGAGTTCCTCCTCTAAGAATTACATGTTATCAAAAAAGCATAGAGAAAGCTATTAGCTGACCGTTATTTTGAAAGACAGGACTGAATGACCTTTCTTGATTTCTTATATGTGCAGATTCAAAGGACAGACATTTCAGATTTATAATGAACCACATCCACTAGTATTTCATCTGCTTTATTTTAATTGATTAGGACTTCACACCAGCAGCAGCAGGGAAAAAAAACAAAACTTTTTCTTTTTTTATAACGTAGTCAGTCTGGTTCTTTGATTTTAGGGTTTATTAAATATTTTATGCAGCCTTATTTTATAGTAATTTTTGAAACTACCACCGTATTTATTCCACAGGTATATTCTAGCTGTAGGGTCTAGGACTAAGAAAAACAGCTAACTCTATTTTAGTATTTCTGTCTATGGAATCGTATTTAGGAATAGAAACATCATCTTCTAATTCAACTTATCCATGCCCTGGTTCTTGAAAAGCAGAACTGACACTAAATTATATTTGGAGTGGAAGGTCTATAGAGAATGCAAAGCACTACAACTAAATGGAAAATATTGATTAAAAAGTGCTGTAATGAATTACCAAATATAGTAGTGCCATGCAGAATACATAAAAATATATTTGAACAGCTTTAAATGTACTACAATGATCACTGCTGTTTGAAACCTTTGGATCAGGGAGAAGTCTGACCCTGAAAAATGCAACCATAATTTAGATGACATTATTACTCCAGATTATACATAGTGGCAGTAGGGTTTATGACTTAAAAATTAATTTTATGTCTTATTAAATAATTTTTTTGTAGGAAATTAAGTGTGGTGGGTTTTTGAAAGTAATTTTTTTTTAATATTTTATTAACCAGTATATTTGAAACACAAAGCTGATACTTTCCCCAGCCTGGAAAAATCTAATGAAGTTCTGAAAATAAATATATTAACTGATGACAACTTTAAAGAAAAGAAAACAGAATTGGAAAACTCAGGCTAATAAAATATGACAAGACATAACATTGCAACAAGAGTTCCTGCAGCACATTAAAAAGAAATCAGGCAAGACAGTCTAATAAATATAACATGTTTCCTCTGCTTCTCTTTCTTCTCTGTGCACAGGTACTCTTTTTTTTTTAATATTTAAACATGAAAACAGTAAAAGCACCCCAGTTTATACTTATGTTTCCTAAGAACTGTTGTTCGAAACAAAACTCTTGAAGGCACAATATGAGACACTGCTGCTTATACAATTTTAGTATGAGAAATTAAAATGAAAGGAGCCATTGGCAAGGATTCATTCATAATAGTGGAACTGCTGGGTAGAAAGTAGGTTGGTGGGGGTTTTTTGTTTTGTTTTGGGTTTTTTTTTTGTTTTTTTTTTGTATAGCTGCATTATATACATTATGTACTTATAAATCCTGTTTAGAATTCTTCCCCAAATCTGATGAGGTTTTCAGTAAAAATGATCAGAAAGTACTTAGCTACCCCTCCATGTATTCTCTTTTGCTTTTATTGCTTGATCTCTATGGTTTTTGATTTTTTTGTTCTGCTTTCAATTTATACCTGGGGAAAATTATTTTTTTTAAGCTTAGCCACTTTAATTTTAAATGCTTTTCTAAAAAAAGAAATGCTGTTCTACAAACAAAACCCCACATCTTGATAAGCTATTGTTTAATCACTTCAGTTTTAAAATTTTAGGTTTATATGTTAAAGGATGATTCAGTGCCGTGCTGAATGTGAACCAATAAACATGTGACCTCTTTTTACACAGTTTATAATACTATGCTTTGGTCTAGAATGCCTGTTAAATTACTTATTTCTTAACAGGAAAGGACAAAAAAAGAAGAGTCAAGGTACACTTAGCAGGAAGATACCCTTTCATATTTCAAGTATCCTGTTAATTTTATGTCTTTAACATGCGACTTCTAAAGTAGTAGTATTTTCTTATGTAGTATCCTATGATAGTAATCCAAGATCTTGAGAACCACTTGTGTGCATATGTAACACAAAGACAGAGCAAACTTTTACCAAAAAAAAGAACCGCACTTGCGACATTCTTTCACGCATTGAAGTGTTAGAAAACACCAACATTTAGAACACACACAAAATGCTATTGCTCTCCCTAAGATACACACAGTATAAGTCAATCTTTAACCACATAACTGCACATTCTTATATCCCTCCCCAACAGAAGATGGTTTTATTCATATGCAGACTGGATTATGATTGTTCAATGAGAAGCTATCATATTTTCACTATTTTATAGCTGGTTCCAGACATTATTATTTACTCTACATTATTCAAATTCTGTTTAAAGACAGAACAATTATTTTCCCTATTGATCTTTATTACACTCACTTTAGCATCTATGTGCTTCATAAAGATTAATATCTCTTCTGTCTCTGAGATAAAGCTGTACTATTATCCCCACTGTAGCCTCTGAGCTTCAGCTCCCAAATACATTCCTCAAATATGTAGGTACATCAGAGATATGGGAACATGACCTCTATTGATTTTAGAGGAAATTAGATATTTGAATACCCAAGTTCAAAAATTTTTAGCATTGTCATTAGAATTGAGAGTGAGTTTTGAGAAAACTTGGTGGAATTAAAAAAAAAAAAAATTGATAAATTCTCACTATATAACAAACAATGAAGAAAATAATGACTGTGTTTTTTAAAAAGCTTATTCCTATACAGTTTTACCCCAGTACTATCCTTTGGATTAATTTTACATTATCCATGGAGTCTCCATAGTTTGGTACTTTCTATAAAGAAACAATGCCTCCTCTCAATTTTTTTTATATGTTGATTGTGTATACGTTTGTGTTTGCAGCCTAAATCTGTATGTAAACATATACCTAGATATCTGAAATGGAAATTATCTATAAAGTGATACTTAATATCTTAGCATATACCCAAAAATAAATAGATTATATCTTTGAAGAGACTGGCGTGATTAATTGGTGTACTTATATACTAAGCAATATTTTTAAATTTTGCTTTTATAATGTATTCTTTCTCTGATTGTACTTACTTTATCTGCAAAGGGGATTAAGCTGTCCATTTAAACTGTTCACTTAAATGTGCCTGAAGACCCCTGTGCAGGATCAGTAGAATCATAGAATCATTAAGGTTGGAAAAGACCTCTAAGATCATCAAGTCCAACCATTAAACCAATAGCACCATGGCAAATAAACCATGTCCTTAAATGCCATGTCCACACATATTTTTAACACATATAGGTATGGTGATTCCACTACTTCCCTGGAGAGCCTGTTCCAATGCCTGACTGCTCTTTCAATAAATAAATTATTTCTAATATCTAATCTAAATCTCCCCTGCTGCAACTTCAGACCATTTTCTCTCATAGTCTCACTGGTTATGTGGGAGAAAAGATCAACCCCAGCCTCACTGCAACATCCTTTCAGGTAGTTGTAGAGAACAATAAGCTATCCCCTCAGGCTCCTTTTTTCCAAGATAAAAAACCCCATTTCCATCAGCTGCTTCTTGTAAGACTTCTGCTCCAGACCCCTTACCAGCTTTGTTGATCTGAATATTCTGCAGGAATTAAATGTCCCTCTTGTACTGAGGGGTACAAAACTGAACACGGTATTTTAGGTGCAGCCTCACCAGCACCAAGTACAGTGGGACAATCACCTCCCCAATCCTGCACTATTTCCAATGCAGGCCAGGATGCTCTTGGCCTTCTTGGCCACCTATGCACACTGCTCAGCCAGCATTCCCCAGTTTGTTTTCTGCTGGACAGCTTGCAAACCATTCTTCACCAAGCCTGTACTGTTGCTTGAAGTGCAGGACTCAGCACTTGGCCTTGTTCAGCCTCAGAGAACCTGACGTTGGCCCATCAATCCCACCTGTCCAGGTCCCTCTGTGGAGCCTTCATGCCCTCAGGCAGACCAACATTCCCACCCAATTTAGTATCGTCTACAAACTTACTAAGGGTTCACTCAATTCCATCATCCAGATCATTGACAAGGGTATTAAGCAAGACTGGTAGTGAAACTGAGCCCTGGGGAACACTGCTTGTGACTGGACACCAACTGGATTTAAATCAAATAGATCCAAAAGAAGTATTGAAAATCCAAAGTTCCTCAGTGATAGCTGAAAACACACAAAGTATTCCAGAATACCTCAAATGGTACCAGATATTTATGTGTCTGAACCTGACCAAACAATACCTGTCAAAACAAACAATAATTTCCACAGTCAAATTTTAGCCGTCATTAATAGTTTTAATTAGCTTTAACTAAAACTTGTCTTAATTTTATTTTTTGCCTTAAAAATGTGTTAGTACTTCCTAGGGCATCTAGTGAAAAACGCCAACGAATTACAAAGACAGTGATATCATCTATTCCTAGAACAGAACCTGAGTTGTAGTAAGGTATCTTTTTCTTAGAGGTAAAAATAGAAGTCAGTATATTACTGCTGATACAATGTTTATCATCGCTCTTTATCAGAGTCAAACCCTTTCTTACATTCTCCTTCCATTTCAAAGTTCTGATTTTCACATAGTTCATCTGTAGAAGATATATAAAGAAATGACAGCAACATCTTCCACTGCAAGCAAAAGTACTGGGATAATGGGAACTGAGTGGCAGATAGACTTTAATGAAAAGTAAGAAAAACTTAATGAAATTACGTGTCTAGACTAGGTATATTACTAGGTGAAATCCTTGCTGTTACAAATTAGAATCAGAGAGGAAGTTACAAAGAAAACTCCATTTACTTTCAACAGGATTAGACCAATGATTTGATCATTTTGGTGTATTATCTAAATTCCCACAAGCATGAAAATCTAAGACCACTGAATATGAGATCATCTGCACCTACAGAGTTAGGCAATAAATAATGGGGCAGTATGTTGGAATGGAAAAATATCAGAAAACTTCAAGTGCAAAGGCTACAGCAAGCTTATTTTCAATACCAGCAAAAAATTATTATTGTAAAATAACAGTTATGACTGTGTGGATATGCAAGAAGCGAGGTCAGTGTGTACCGTTAGCACAGAGCAATTAGTTGCAACAAACTGGCTATCATTTAAGCCATGGCAAAGTTCTGTGCAAATATTGCTTTGAAAAGTCTCCAAAGACATAACCATGAGATATCATGGAGACATGGCTCCTTGTTAAGTGGGAATAGCATAAGATAACCGAAGAAAGTGCTGAGAAGCAAGGTTAACATTAATAATAACAAAACTTGTTAAGCATTAGGTAATTACCGGACTTCCTTATTAGGTCAGGATCGTTAATTAACCAATCAAGTAACATTAGGTAATGCCATGTTAGCAGTAACTGACCAATTGAGTAATTTTCAACATCTTTGTAGTGATAAGAAATAAGGTATATAATTGTACGCAAAAGTGCCAATAAATCGGAGTCTTGTTTGCATCAAACTATCTCCCCGTCCTTCGTTGCGACAAATGGTGACCCCGACATTCGGGAAGGATTCTGCCGGAGAAGCTCTGCCGGAGAACCTCTGCTAAAGGAGCAGCCGGTCGCAAAGCCTCTGAGAACTTCAGTGACAGGCTTAAAGGAGCCTGGGGAAGGGTGGCCACCCGTCTGCACCTCCTCACGTTTGGCAGGTGAGCTCAGAGGAACCGGGAACCATGGGAAATCAAAATTCCCATGAGGAAAAGGACGTTTATAAAGTTCTTAAAGAACTGTTGCTTAGAAAGCAGAAAAAAATATCGGGCCATGAACTTAAGCTCATTTTGAGCTTAAGGGTCCATGATAAATTTTCTTTCTGGCGGACAGTATTTGAAGGGGTGAAGGCGCAAGAGTCAGGGAAAGGAGAGACGTTTCCTGTTAACCCCGGTGCTCCCCGATTACTCGAGAGAGAGGAACAGAAACAGACCTCAGTAATGGATATAGCCTTATTTAAGACACTTAAAATACCCCCACAAGCACCTGAGGGGGCTGTACTGATTCAAGCTCAGCTGACTCTGCCATTCGACCCTGGGGTCCAGCTGAAAAGTAAAAATTGGGCTGAGAAGCAAAGCCAAAAGCGACTGAACGCACCACCACTACCAGAAGTGCCGGAGGACCCAGAGAGAGACAAACTGGAGAACGTGAGTGAGGAATCTCGGAATGCAGACCCCCCCTTCTCCTGCCCGTCTGCAGCGGCTCCTGGCCACTCCACTGCCTCCGCTGACCTCTTCTCCCACCTCCACCGCATGATTTATCTTCTCGATCAGCGTTACCATCAATCTGTCCTCCACTTCCCCTGCCAACACCGACAATGCCTGCTCAACTAAGGGAACTGCTGAAAAAACTGAAAGAACTGGAGACCAAGGATGAGTATACCCCCTGGAAAATCCCCTAGTTTTTGCTCCAGGGAACATCCTGAACAGCCCAGGGGCATTAATCCATTTTTACCTCCTGATCTGTTCCCTGTTCCTGCTCCTACTTCCCTTAACCCTTTAACAGCCACTGCTCCACCTCCTCCAGATCCAACATGGGGAGGGGAGGAGGATGGGGGGCGGTAGGGGGGGTGGGAGTGTGGATCCTGTAACTAGATGGAAGGGAATTATTATAAATGCTATAGTTGAAAGAGTAAGACAAAAACACAGTCATGAGAATGCGTGTACCTTTTCGGAGGCTGAGAGTTGCTTTTCGGTGAGTGAGAGCTGTGCCTGGTACAGAGCACCCCCACTCCCCCACGTCTGCCTCCACAGCCATTTCTTGCCCCCCCCCTTGCACAGGAGCACGGCTCAGATATGGTGACCATAACAGCAGCTGCAGCCTCTGCCCCCATAGACACTGCTGCTGCTGCCCAGAAAGTGAAAAAATTAACTGTTGCATATACTGGGTTAGATGAATAGTTAAACCACTTAGGAATATGGAGATGGCATAGAGATTCAATTAGACAAGGCTTATCAATTATATTAGTTATTATTGCTTTTGTATTAGTATGTTGTAAGCTTTCACACAGTCTAAAAAGAAAAAGGGGGAGACTGGGCCTGCTGATATTCATGTGTTAGGGTATATGACAAGGACCAGCAAAAGTCAGGTATTTAGGCAGAGGTCACATGTGTATTTGCACCCTAAAGGTACCCTGTGTTTTCCCAGCAAGTGGACCCGACCAGTACCTGCTCCACTGAATCTGGAAGCATAAGCTCGAGAGCAGAGATGGTTATATTAAGTGTTTAACATGTAGACATTACTGTAGTTTAAGGTTTTGATTGTTTCGTTTAGGATTATTTCCTTCTGTGCCAAGTTAATGACATCGCAATCACCTTTTTATATATTTAGTTGGTGCACATGATGTACATAAAGATGTTATAAAATGTAAGAAGTTTAACCCAGGTAAGAACCCTCAGAGACCCCAAGACATGTCCCTAAAAGAACAATTCTGCGCAGATTTCACTCACACTTCACCGTTATGAATTTGTAGCTACATTACGAATACTGCAGTTATATCTTAGGCCTAAGTCCTTTGTATATCAATTCGGCAACCATGAAGGAATTCGGACTCCATCGTGACGTGAGCCGGTGGGGTTCGGGAACGCCTGTAAGGGGCCCCCCGACTTAATTTCTGTCGGACAGGTCTTCCCTCTCCATCCTTTGGCCTTATGCACTGATGGACGCCATACCTTCCTAATACTAAAAAATTTACTGTTGCATTCATAGGTTCGATTAGGTAAAATTCATTGCTCATATTATTAGTGTGTTGTTTATGATAAGTTAGTTAAATAAGATTATGTTGATAAGTTGTTTAAGAAGATATTTCATTGTTGTTTGTATTTGTAAGTTTTGCATGTTTTGTCATTTATATTTTGTTGGTTTATAAGCTAGTGTAGCAGAGAATGCTAAGCATTATAAAACTGAAGCAACACACCCAGAAGATTCAACAGCAAGTTAACCCTTTCGTCAATGCCTTCACAACCTAGCTTCATGATATGGGACTTACAGGATGGCTTTTAGCTTTAGTTAAAACTATATGTTATGTTGGTATTGTTATTTTAATTTTGCTTTTATTTTTACCTTGCTTCTTTCAATGCATTCAGCGAATGTTACAACAAGCTATTTCTAAGGTTTTTCTTGTGCAACAGAAGGGGGGAGATGTGGATATGCAAGAAGCGAGGTCAGCGTGTACCGTTAGCACAGAGCAATTAGTTGCAACAAACTGGCTATCATTTAAGCCATGGCAAAGTTCTGTGCAAATATTGCTTTGAAAAGTCTCCAAAGACATAACCATGAGATATCATGGAGACATGGCTCCTTGTTAAGTGGGAATAGCATAAGATAACCGAAGAAAGTGCTGAGAAGCAAGGTTAACATTAATAATAACAAAACTTGTTAAGCATTAGGTAATTACCGGACCTCCTTATTAGGTCAGGATCGTTAATTAACCAATCAAGTAACATTAGGTAATGCCATGTTAGCAGTAACTGACCAATTGAGTAATTTTCAACATCTTTGTAGTGATAAGAAATAAGGTATATAATTGTATGCAAAAGTGCCAATAAATCGGAGTCTTGTTTGCATCAAACTATCTCCCCGTCCTTCGTTGCGACATGACTGTGGCCATAATATTCTATTATAAATAGCAGAATACTAATAAAAAAATTAATTTACGTCCCTCATTCACAAATAATTTTTAAAATCCATGTAATTTGAAAAAATACGTTAGATTGTAAGTATTTCTGCTTTTAGTCATCTTGTTATCTGCTGGAAGGGCAACACAGCATGGCACAAGCAGTCTTGAGTTTTTTCAAGTACATTGGTAACACCTATCTGCCAAAGGAGATATCTGATCAAAGAGCCTATCGGCTAACTTGCTGTTTTGGCCTACATACTTGCAAACAAGGAGAAAATGATCAGGATGCAGTCTTGCTACAGTCAGTATGAGACAGTGCAACTGCAAACCCTAAGGGGAAGGAAAATAGGGAAGGGCAGAATCACAACCCCAACCTTCATGAGAACAGATTTCAGCCCATTCAGGGACCTGCGAGGATGAATCCCAGGGCATCTTGACCTCAAAAACATCAAAGTCCAGGAGAGTTGGTTGTTTCTCAAGCATTGCTTCTTCCAAGCCCAAGAATGGTGCACACTAACATACAGGAAGTCAAGCAAAGGTGCAAGAAGGCCTGCATAAATGACCAAGAATCTCCTGGCAAAACTCAAAGATAAAAATGAAGCCTACAGCAGGTCAATGAAGGATTAACTGATCCAGGAAGAGTAGAGACACTGTGAGTGGCCAGATACGGAGTCAGGAAAAATAAGTCACCTGGTATAGAGTATGGGAAGTGATATGAATGGCAAGAACACCTTAGATAGGTGTATCAGCAGAAAAAGAAAGATGAGGAAAAATGTGGACTAGCTGCTGAATGGGGCTGAGTGCTTCTTGAAGAAAAAGGACAAGGTACTCAATGCCTTCTTCTCATTGGTCTTTACTGTAAGACTGATCTTGAGGAGTGTTAGGCCTCTGAGGTCAATGGAAAAGTTTGGAGCAAAGAAGATTATTCATCAGTGTAGGAGGATCAAGTTAAGGAACATGTAGAGAAGCTGAACAGATACAAATTTACAGGCCTTGAGTGCTGATGGACTTGGCTGACACCACTGCAAGATCAGTCTCAGTCATCTTTGAATCACCATAGCAACCAGAGGAGATTCCTGAGGACTGGAAGAAAGAAGATGTCACTCCTATCTTAAGCAAGAGCAAGAAGAATACAGAACATATTTGTTCTATATAAGCAATACAGTTTGATATAAAAATTAGGTCTGGGTTCACTATGTAATTGTATTACGTTCATGTATGTACTGTGTAAAACACTATGTATTTCAGTTACCTAAAGTAATTACATGTTTTCTGTTTAATCAAAATAGTTATAAACAATTCTAAAGAGCCTGGCAAACCTCTCTACAGAAGGTGTTTATCTATCAGCATTCTAAAATGAAAACATTAAAGTCTTTGGTAAATGACTGAAATTAGGTGGGTGCTGGCAATTCAACATAACATATTATGAAACAGACATTTTTCATTAGTGATAATATCATCTTAAGAAGTGTGGTGCAAGGATACAGAATATTTAATGAATAAAGGAACGAATTTTTAACTATTATTAAATGGCTAAGAATGCTGGAAAAGAGCTGATCACTGCAAAATCAAGGGATGATTAATAAAAATCATAATGTAGAATGATAAAGATTAAAGCTCAACCTATTGAGCTTCATAAATATTCATGTACTAATAAACATAAAAGCCAAGAAGAACTGATAGTATTAATACAATAAATAATCATGGTTATATTGTTTTTTAGGGTTTGTCTTATAAAAAAATCTATATTATATTGAAAATATATATATTATATAGGAAGATATATCTTAAAAGAAAAAAAAAAAAAGGTGAGGGATGTAAACTCTTAGTCTAAAGCTAAAAAATAGTAATCCAAGAAGCTGTAGTTTTGGACAATGGAATAAGGGCACTTCCAAAGAGCTTTCAATAAGATTAAACAGAAATAAAAAAGGTTTAGATTATCTACTTTAAATCTTTCTGTTAGTGTGGTTAACTATGATCTGCACAAAAGAGCAGAAACAGTGGGACAGTCATTAGGTCAAAACAGCCATTTTCTCATCTTTGGTTGCAATGTTAGACCCTGCATCCAATAAGGAAATGAGATTCTTCCTGGCTCTTTTAGTTATTGATGTATCCATAAAATTTTTTTTTGTTCTCCTTTATGGCAGTAGCCAGATTGAGCTCCAGCTGGGCTTTTGCCTTCCTAATTTTTTCTCTCTACATGACCTAACTAGATCCCTGTAGTCATCCCAAGATGCCTTCCTCTTCTTCCCAAGGAGGTAAACTCTCCTTTTTTTCCCCTAAGTCCCAGTATAAGTCCTTGATCAGTCCAGGATAAGTCTAGACATTTAGTTCTCTTACCCTTATATAGATAACTTACTAGTGTAAAGATACAGCCTTTTCATTTTGCAAAGTTACTTTGCTGCCTGCTTTTTAATTAAGGAGAGTACCTTGTGATCAATACAGTGATGGTTTTATGCTAATCATCTGTCATTTATTCATAAACCGTCAGATGCTAGTCTTCTAGAAGTACCATTTGCAATTTTTTCAATGTATGATAAAATGAGGTGAAGTAGTTTCATCCCGCCTTAAAAGCTGCAAAACTGCTACATGAATATTACAAGGACATGTCCTTGCTGCTACTTTGAAAGTCATACAGTTTGGTTAGTGGCAGTTGTTGGATGAGATAATTTTCTTACAGCATTGCTCTAATTAGTAATTTAATTTCACCCTCCGAACATGTGTGCCCTAATATATCCCATTGTTGCCTACGACCATGGTACCATGTGATATGAAAAACAGTCAATTTCTTTGTTTGCATGGGAAAACATTTACGAAGCCATCAAGACTAGAATAAAAGACTTTAGAGTAAAGCAATTATTTAAATTCCCATCAAGTCGGTAGAGGCTCCAGCCCATTTGTACCAGTTTTTGCAATATAATTAACGTGTTCTTTATTTAGATAAAACTTGCCAGTTCAGTTGCCAGGCTCAGGTTCCCAGTGTTCCATCAGCCACAGTAGGAAAAGAAGGCTCTTTTGGGCCAAGAACCAGCCTATCATGAAATGGCTGGAACAAACCATTACTGGCAGTACTTTCTGGAAGCTACCAGAAACAAGTGGCATCAGACATCCTGGTTTGACAAAAACAACCCCCCCAAAATAAGCAAAAGGCTAATCCCACAATGATGAAGTAAGAAGAGCAATTAACCTCCTTTCTCTGCTCTATTCCATCCCTGTGAATTATCCCTGCTTGAATACATAAAATTAAAATATAGAAAACTGACAAAACCCAGGATCTGCCTCCCAAAACTGCTGAAAGTTAAGATAGGACAAACACACAGTGACTTTTAGAAAAACAAGGCAGAGAACATGAACACACAATCCTATCAGCAACAACAGGCACTCAGGTTTAACAGTTTGTTGCACAGATAGCTGTTTAAAATATAAAAGTCATCCTTTATCTCATCTGCACTAATGACATTCAGAAACTCTCTTTACTTTCTGTACTTTTTGCATACAACTTTTTCACATAGTTATGGAATTACAGAATGGATGAGCTTGAAAAGGACCTACAGAGGTCATCTGATGTAAACCTTGTGCTCAGGGAGAGCAACCTGAAGCCTGTTGCCCAGGAATATATCTACACGACTTTTGATAACCCTAAGGATGAATAATCCTTGGCTGAATAACATTCAGGAACTTATATTTTTCTCCTTAATTTCTTTTCATTATTATTATTTATTATTATTATTTATTTTTAAATGTGATAAATTAAGAACCTTGTTTCAGTTAGGTCTGAGATTCAACAAATAATCACAACTACAGGTTCCTTATACACCTATCATCAACGTTGATAACACCATCCCAGCTATAAACATACAGATAAAAGTAACTTATGAACATTAACTTATAAGCATGACTCACAAAGAAACTCTCCCCTAACATCACTTTCAATGGAGACAAACCCAATCTTACTCTGGAAGTCATTCTCCCCCTTTTAAACCTGGGACTCACTGCCACTTGGAACCTGCATGCCCAGGATGAGGGGTAATAATCAAGCAAACCACTCCCTGTCTATTAACCCCTGGTGTGTGTCCACATGACTCCCAGTGAGTTTAAAACCTGATGTTAAGCTCCCAGCATCACATAGAACAGCTGTCCTATACAGATCAAAATCATCCACTCCTTCATAAACTACTTATTGATGTTTTAACAATTATTTAACATCTACGCAATTGATAAAGATCTATCTTTTGTTTGATGCCTAAAGCCATCATCATTCTTACAATGTGAAGTAAGACAGCGTAGATCAAACCTGTAGTGTACTGTTTATTAATAATGTATTAATATACTGGAGTATCAGAGAGTTTAAAAAAAATTACTACTTTTATGTGTAACACTGCTGATGTCTTCCAGAACAGCACAGTTTACTATGATACTTTGATAAAGATGTGTCGAATAGTCGGGGTACACAGTTAAGAAACTTCTTGAAATTTTTCTCTGAAGAGAGGAAAATCAAACTAAATGCATTTTGGATGGCCATATGTTTGTCTTGTGGATTGGTTAATGTCGTTAAAAATTTCATATACTAAAAATATGAGTAAGGGGAAAGAATATAGCATTAATTTAAGTAGGAATTAATTCTGCCACTATTGTCAAGACAAACAAGTAAGAAACAGAAATAAAATCTTGAAGATATCCAAACATTCTAATAAAAAATACAAGAGTTTCCTCCTCCTCCACTGTAGATTCAGAAGATACTACAACAATGAGTCTTTTGTTCTCTAGTATTTGTTGTATACAATAAGTATAATCTCAAAAAAATAAGTGAGAGAACTGAAATGAAAAATAATATTCAGATCACCTGATGTCATTTTACACTGATGGTGTACTGTCCACGCTGTAGGCTATAACTCTTATTCAATTTGAGGATTTGCATTGGTATTTCAAAAATAACAAATTGCAGCTTCTTCCTCAGATTCCAAAGGAAAATATCTTAAAAGAAATGAAGGGGGTGTGTGGGTGTGGTGTGTACAGGGAAAGGTAAAGGGTAAATTATTTTTCACAGTACTAATGTAACTAACATTATGAGAATACTGGCCATTTCTACTTAAAATGAAAGGTTCCTGGAATTTTGTGCAGGAAGAGGAAAGAATAGATTCCATGGAAGAAAACAATTAATGATCCTATGCCTTGTGTCATCAAAATTTCTTAATGAACGTGATAGAAATGTTGAATTTGCTGAAATGATGCACAAACTCTAAATTTGCATGATACACCCTGTTATGCCAAGGTTATATTTAGTCATGTTGTGTAAAACTATTGTGAATCATCATATTTTTTAAAAGAGCAAGTAATATAAAATTATCATCTCCCTATGATTTAAGAAAAAAATATAATCTGCAACCATCCATAAGAATCCATAACATTCAATGCAAATCTTAACATATTTTTCTATTCTCTTGAGGAAAACACTCTCATATGTTGAAATTTTCATTCACATATAAAATTCTCAACTTTCTGAGGTTTAAAATATGGAAAAATCTTTAAAAAAGAAAATTCTTGTAAAAATATTCTGAGAAAACTATTTTTCGGTTGTTAGAACTTGTGTCTCTAAACTTGTGTTCCTGTGTGAAAATTTGCAAAAATCATAAATATAAATCAGAAATAAGTACTTCTTATTTCAACAAGGGGTCATTTCAGTGGTGAACTTTTAAATGTTATTGTATTAATCTACAAATTATTTCTAGTCTTTTTCTTGGTTATTGGTTTTGTTTTTCACATTAAGAAGAATCTTAAAATTATATCCTTGCCTCAACGAACATTTATTTTTACTATAAATGTAGAAAAGACTCAACCAAAGAAATTTACCTTTACCTTGCAGTAGAGTGCTATTTTTAAAAAGGAAGTGAGTCTGAATCTTCCTTGGGAGATCACAGATAAAGGCTAAGTTATGAAAATTTTAGAAAAGCAGTACTGCAAAAGAATTTGTGAATTTTGGCAATTAGGTAAAATTTAGTAGGGATGAAATAGATCTTGGTGCTTGAGGTCAGATCACTAAATCATGAATATGTACCTTCCTCTTTTTATTAATCCACCAGTTAATAATGCAAATTTGTATAAAATAGATCGAAAAGATAACTGCATAATTTACACCCGCATAACCAGAAAGAGATGGTTTTCACTTTTAATTTTAAACTGTGGAATTATTATCTGAGCACTCTCCTAGACATTATCACTGTTTCCTGAATACCTGCTTTGCTGTTTGTTTGGTATAGGTAAAACATAAGACTCTCCAGTCTGGTAAGATGCTGTCTTGTTAAAACAGCCTATGACAGTTCCCTTAAAAAAAAAAAAAAAAAAGGAAAAAAAAAAGTAACTTTACTACATTTAGAAAAAAAAAAAGTAACTTTACATTCATTTAGTAACTTTAGTGAATTGTATATTGTTACTCAAAAGAGAACTTTTCCTGTACTCTCTGTAGTCTAACACAGAATCACAAATGTATTAATCTGCTTATCTTTTCCACTGGCTAGTTTATTTGTTTCTCAGTTCTTCCGAAAAAAAATTGATCTGATGACTGAGTATTAATCTGCTTTTGTCCTGCCCTCATGAGATGACTTACAACCCTGCAGGACAGGATGGGACAAGACCCAGTCAACCAAATTTAGATCTATAATGTACATCCCTATATTCAGGCTAGTTCCCCCAGGCTTCCGTTGTTCTGACTTAAAAGAAATAGGCTCTTTTAAAATAAAATTCACCTCATCCTAAAAAATAGGTCAGATATATTACTCCTCAGAATTGTCTACTTCTCTTCGTTAATTATAAAGGAAGTGGGAAGGATTAATTTAGATGAAAGAATTTAGGCCATGGATAACCTGGTGGCTGGTTCTGTTACCTAAACATAGGTGTCTGGCAACATCTAAGAGGTTCTAGGTTATCCAAGGTCACATGCACAAGACTGCAAAGTGTATCATAAAGCTCGTGAGAAGAATCAGCTTTCTAAAGTGGGAACTGGAAGCCAGGCAGATTTCATTAAGAAATCTCATATGAGCTGCTTAAGAAAATTCATAAAATCCTATGGGTGTTAGTTCTAGATTAGATGCCTACATTTGAATATCTGTAGGATTCTGCTGAAGTAATGTAGACAAGTATGCTTTATCAACTGTACAGTTTTCCAGACTCCACATACTGTATTAACTATACATACTACGTCAGAAGTTTAAAATTCCAGTTATTTACATTTAAACATTTAAATTAATATGTTGAAAATCTGGAAGCAAATCTAACCCCTGAAGTGTGATAATGTAAAGCTTACTGCAAGTGTGTTTGTTGTAATTAGACCGAGCTTATTTAAATCCATATATCTATATAGTACACATTTCAAATTAAGGTAAATAAATAATTGTTTTTGGAAAATTCCAGTGAGTTTAAAATAGGTAGTTCATTTTTCACACACACACATACTGGATCAGTAGACAGAAGCTCTTAGATTCCCCTTCTAAATTAGAATCTCTTTAAGTAAGGTCATAAAGATATGGCCCATAACATAAACTCTGGCAATTCAGGAAGGGCAAATATAAGTGATGAAAAGAAAGCAGGTGACTTGACTGAGCACTAAAAACTGTATCAAAATATTTAATTAGTTGGGTAAACATGCGCAATTAATCAGGCTTTTCTTGCACATTTTATCTCTCCTTCCTACAACCTTCTGCCTGCTCTTCAGTCGTTGCTCCAGTTCCTTGTTTACTTTTGTAAATTCAGTATCTCTTCTCACTGTTCATCCTTATTTCACAACGATTTTCTCTTCCTTAATTTGCTGCTATATGTTTACATTCAACTTTCTCCTTTTTTTTTTTTTTTACTAGCTTACATTTCACTTATTCTTAAATATTTTATATCATGCATGACTGTAGCTTCACAATAAGGTCTTCCATGACTTTTTCTCCCTTGTTTCTTGCAACTCTGACAAATCCTCTTAATAATTTTTTTCAAATACTTTTAATTTCATTCCTGCAGTCTTTCTAGGTTCATTTCTAGGTTCATTTCCGTCATTCTTTACTAACACCTGGTTTTAATAATCTGATTTTAATAATCCCATTTTTTTACAGATAATACAGTTTGATGTGACTAAGAAAAAACTCAGAAAAGCAAAGTACCTGAGAATCTGAATCCTTATTATAGCTTTCTTATCAAAATACAATTCTCTCTTTGTTATACCGCTTTTGTCATAACTTCTGTGTGCATTAGTAAATGATAATACAGCTATGTACACCATTTTAGTTTTTTGATACTAAGGATAAAAAGTAATTATTCTTCAGATGTCCTGATCTGATAATTTATAGTTTCCTTATTTAATTTAATGAAACAATATTTATTATTTCTCCATTTCTTTTACAAACACATATTAATTTAAGTGAAGGAACGTATCTATATGACTGAATTGTCTGTCAGTAGCAGAAAAAAATATCTATAATGAAATAGCACATACTTTAAATATCAGCATTTCATAATCTTATTCTTTTATCTTCAGATATTGATAATCTTATTCTTTAATGGCACTGAAATATTTTTACATGTACTAAACCAATAGTCTCAGAAGAATACTAAATACTCCAAAAATGGTACAATAATAAATAAATCTGCTTTTAACATATGAGAATGAAGAGAAAATAACATTAAAAAAAGCTTCCTGAGTTACAATTAATTTCACATGAATAGCTAGACAACTGTATTATCTCTAGTGGGCCAAATTGTATTCAGAGTTACTCTAACATCAATTTGAGTTAATCCCCAGAGAGTTCAAAAGGGTTACTACATTTTAAAAAAATTTTTTAAATGCACTTATTTGCATTATTAGTGAATTTCTTTTACACCCTCTGTAATGAGTTCCTCCCAAATACCATCAGACAAAATTTCATTATTTTTTTCTGTCCTGACTTGAATTTGAAAGATGAGCTTAAAGAACTCAGGTACTGTCTTCATTATAGACTTTATGATCAGTTTCATTTTCCCCCCAAAAAACAGGTGCAGGTTGCCTATAGGTACAATGACAAATTATCAGGTTTTGAAAAACACCTTACAAATATCAAATTCCATTCTATTTCTAAGTAATAATTCTAATAATCTAGTAATTCTTAAGCAGTGCTTCTTTGTTGTTACTTTTTTCAGCCACTATATTCTTATGGAAAATATTTGACCGGGAAATATTAATTATTAAAAGTTTCTCAGGGAGTGTAATCTCTACCAAAGGTAGAAATAAAAGAGAGAAGCACTGAACCATTAACCAGACTCAGTCACAGATTAGGTGCATTGAGTCTTAGGAAAATGTAACACAATGTTTCCCAGGAATAACTTCCCACTTTTTAGTAGTATTTCAAGGACTTCCCTTATTAGAAGTGATATACACAACTATAATAACACCTAATAACAGTTGTCTACATTACTAATATCTAAATCTAACTTAGTAACCCTAAAAGCATTTTTTAAAGTGTGATACATCTGAAAATTACCACCTTAATAAGAAGTGAGTTGCAGTCTAAAGCGAGACATAATGACAGCCAAATGAATCCCACATAAGATTAATGGTTTGATGATGAATTTCTTTTCAGTTAACACATCTAAACTTATTATTATTATTATTATTATTATTATTATTATTATTATTATTCTTTCTGGATCTTAGTATTTGTTTTTCTGATATCTAAAAATCTAGTAAATAGAATTGCTTTGCTTTTTAATTAGTTTTTTTGTTTGTTTGTTTGTTTGTTTTTTAATTCCTTTTAGAAGCTGTGTTTTGAGAATCAGAGCTTCTAAACTGCTGAGTTGACTTCTGAGAAATATTTATACAAAAAAAAATGAACCTTGGAAAGACAATGAAATATAATAGGAGACCCAGAACCAAACATAGAAATATAGCAATTGCAAACACATTCCATGTTAATAAATGCCAATCTATCTCAGTTTTCTATAAATATAATTTCTATAAATAAAAAATAAACTACTCTTACTAAACTGCATTATGACATTTAAAGTAAAAGAAGCCTTTTCCATGTAAAAAAAATATTTCTGCACAAGTATAGTTTCAGTTAATGTGTCAAGTCATTGTTTTTTAGCCACAAGGATGTTTTTCAGAGCTCCATTGGAGACCTAGTATAAAGAACCACTGATTCTGACTCTAACCTTGGGACATGGCTGCAAGATAAATGTTAAGGATTGAACTTTTAATTTCTCTAGACATGGAAGAGAACAGCAAAAAATTCAAAGATTCATAACTCCTTCAGATGCCCAGAGGTTATGTACTTCTAAATTCACAGTGCAAAAGAGACCAGAAAAATCTGATGCAGAGATTTTCTACTCTGAAGAAGGGTGATGAAATACGTTTGTGTTCCTTGAAAAAGAAGATATGTTGTTTTCTCTTTTGCAGGCTTTCAAAGAACAAGAAAAATTTGAAAGAACATGCAGCTGCTCTAACAGATAATTCTCAGATTATGCCTTTCTGCATGTGAGAAGCACACTGAAAGCAGTTCTGCTTCTGAAGTCTGACAGTGTCTACTGTAACTCAGTATTCAGAGGACAAATTTCTCTATGACTGTGGTTGATCATAAGAACACAGCTTAGCCCTTTACAGAAAGTATAACATCTAATCATGTCTCCAATATTATATTTTTCTCCCTTTCCTCTTTCAGATCACATTTTATTTTTTTCAAACCAAAAGACATTGAGAGATAAAAAAGTTTTGGCTGTTGTTGTCACATTCCCAAGCCCATTTCATTTTCCATTCTGTCTTTCTGCAGAAGTCCAATGACAAAAAATAAAAACTATCACAGTTACATTGCATGATAAGAAAAGTAATACAGGAAACGAGTTCCAATTATTTCCAAATAATCATATAATTTGATATTCCAGAAGAAAATAAGTAATAATCAGTATCTGATATTTTGTTATTGTGATATGCTACTTTGTTAATCATGCTTTGTTAACAAAGTAGCCAAGAAAATAAATCTCTCATTGTGTTTTCCTGTAGTGTGCTGTTATTGGAACGAGCACTAGCAACACTCCACAACAAAGAACAATCCAATTATTTTCATATTAATACCTATGTTTTGTTTGTTGAATGAAACAATTAATGTGACTTTTCTGTATTAACTAGTATATATGCTAATAGCTCAAATGTTTGAATTTCCGGTAGAAAAGTAAAAAATTTGGACTTAGAGTGACTTGATCTTTATATGAGATGAGATCATTATTCTTTCATTACTTTTATTACTGAAGATCAGAATAATGACATTTTACATGCAAATATACAGATGAGTGATATGACAATAATAGCATATTTTTCTGTTCCTCTATTTCTGAAAGAAAAAACAAAAGAATTTTATGCTATTGACCTAATTTATTTTGACATTTTGTTAAGTCTTGTTTAGAATGGATGGATTGTTTAAATTGATGGATGGACCACTTGGATAAAGAATTGAGTGAAATCACAGGGTAGTGTCCAATAGCTTGATATGAAAATGGAGATCAGTAGCAAGTGGTGTTCCTCAAGTGTCAGTACTGGCACAGTTGCTATTTAACATCTTTGTCAGTGAACAGTGCTGTTTAATATCTTTGTCAGAGACATGGCTAATGGGATTGAGTGGACCCTCAGCAAGTTTGGTGACAACATCAAGCTGTGTGCTGTGATCAGCATGCTGGAGGTAAGGAAGAATATCCAGAGGGACTTTGACAGGCATAAGTGGTGGGCCCATGCCAACCTCATGAAGGTCAGTATGGCAAAGGCCCTGCAAATGGCTTGGGGAAATGTCAAGCAGAAACACAAATTAGGTGGAGAATGTACTGAAGGCAGTCCTGAGGAGAAGGACGTGGGGTTGTTCATTGATGAGAAGCTCAACATGAGCCATCAACGTGTGCTTGAAGCCCAGAAAGCCAGATGTATTCTGGGCTGCATAAAATAAAAAACAAAACAAATATTATAATGTTCACTGGATAAGAAATGTTTTTAAATGAGTGATTGGCTATTAACTTCTAGTTGGCATATTTTATAATTTATTTTGTAAAGTATTGCTGAGCTTTAGAGACATTTTTTTCTCATTATCTTTTAGAGAAGTGTTATTATTCCTTGGAGCTACTGTCAGGATGTCATGTGCATCAACATAGAGGAATTCCTCACCTCCAGCAATTTTTTTCCCATGTTTGACCTCAACTTAGCTCTAATGTTGAAATATCTAGCCTCATAGGGGCTATTCATTTTATGAGCCCAGTGCAGAAGCCCTTTATGGAAGGGACAGTATGACCTATATCAAAGTCTGAAATAGTTTTAAGAATAACCCTAGAATTAAATTATTTTTACCATCATAAACAGTTATTAAAGACTGCTGGTATGGGGGAGAAGAGTATTTTCATATTCAATAGGCTGGGATATTGACTTGCAGAGTCAATAGTGTGCATACCTTAGTGTGCATCTTTTGTCTGCTGCTTAACATCTGAAAACATTAATATTTGCAAATGAATTCTACAAGCATGATTATTTTTTATTACCCTTCACCAAGAATTGGCTGAACTTCGTAGTAAGTCTGCTATTTAATAAAAAGGCAAACATGGAAAAGATCAGTTGAATTTAAAATGCTCCCATTAAGATTTCTTTTCCCCCTCCCCCCGATCATACAACCTGTAATAACGAACCTTATCAAACAGTTTGAATTCTTTATGTCTGTAATTTGGACTGGTGCTGTTCATCCACTTAGATACTCAGTGGTTTTTCCTTTTCTGATTCAGAAATAATAGGACTTGTCATTATCTTGTCCAAGTGCTGAAAAAAAGCTTCTTTTAGAAAATTGTTTCAGAGGTACATGCATTTGTAGTACTAACAAGGCTGTTGTAATTAGGAGCCACTGTTACCATAGTAACTCTTTACTATTTTCTGTACACACACACACATATATATATGTACAGATTCACACACAAAAATTGTCTCCCTCAATGCATATTTAAAGATACATAGAATTTACATCACTGAAGGTCTTTACCTTTGTGAGGTCTTTACCTCTGTGTCCACATTGAAATTTGCCTTCTTGACACATGAAATGTAGTTCCAGAGTATTTTATGGGTGTGGTTACATTCCCTCTGTTGCAGGAAAGCCTCTGCACCTTGTCCAGAAAAGCTGAGAGCCTTCTTTTTGAGAGTGTTAAAGGACAATAAAGGTAGTTTAGATGTCCACAAACTAAAAATACAAGATTTACCCTAACTTCTTTCTTTACATTTTCAAACAGTGGGACAAGATGGTGTTGCAAATGGGAATCAAACATAAAGCGATTAAGCATATAAATTGAAAATTATAATTTTCCATTATACTTGTTATATAGTCTTATTTTGTAACTGATTAACATTAAAATGATAATTCTTCTGTGTTTGGAAGCCCATCAAATGGAACTAAGGATAGACATAATTTAAAAAAAAATCCCAAAGGCACACAAAACAATCTTAAACTACTTAGACATCACAACACAAAAGATGCATTTTCCTATTTCACACTATGCCAAGAATCACAACGCAAAGATGCTTGTATGAATACAAACATCTATAGCTGCAGCCCATGGAGAACTAACTAAGGTATACTCACTTCCTGTGATCTCTAGCCAGCCAAGTGCATGCTGAAATTCATCTTCCATCTGGGTACTCCAATCATCCAGAACAGGAGATCTAACAGAAGCTTAATAGAAGCATTGCACCTCCCTTTTCTGCGTTCATACCAGTGCAAGGAAAATATAGTATACCTTCCGTAAACACAGCCTGGTACATATGTAGTTTCTTAATAAAGTTAATGGAAAGCTAAGAAAGAAGCCAAGCCACAGCTGTCAAAACATAACATAAAATATATTGCTTTAAAAAAAAAAATTGTTTTTTTTTTAAAGGGATGATATATGCTATACAGTGAACAAAATACAAACGGTGCTTCTGTGGTAAGGGAAGCTAATCACAATTCTATGGAACCAATGGGATCCACCTGAGAGCACTGAAGGAGCTGGCAGTGGCTAGAAATTTGCCAGTGTAACATCCATCTACAAGAAGTACCAGAGGAGGATCTGAGGTACTATAAGCCTGTCAGCCTGATCTCAGTGTCTGAAATAATTATGAAGAAGTCTATCTTGTGTGAGCTGACATGGCAGGTGCAGGACAGCCAGGGGATCAGGCCTAGCCAGCATGGGTTCAGGAAAGCCATGTCCTGCTTGGCCAGTCTGGTCTCCTATGACCAGGATGAGGGCAAGACTGGACATTGTCTGCTTGGACTTTAGGAAAGCCTTTGACATCATCTCCACAGCATTCTCCAAGAGAAACTGGCAGCTTGTAGTTTAGACAGATGTACTCTTCCTTGGGTTGAAAAACTGACTACATAGCTGGGCACACTGCCTTGGAGTCAATGGAGTTAAAATGCAGCTGGCAACCTGTCACCAGCGGTGTTCCCCATTGTTCAGCTTCGGGGCCATTCTTGTTCAATATCTTTATCAATAATCTGGATGAGGGGTTTGAATGCTTCCTCAGTATGTTTGCAGACAACACTGAGGGTACAAAGGCTCTGCAAAGGGGCCTGGACAGACTGCATTCATGGGCCCAGGTCAATAAAATGAGGTTAAACATGGCCAAGTGCTGGGTGCTGCACTTCAGTCACAACAACCTCATGTTATGCTCCAGGCTTGGGGAAGAGTGGCTGAAAAGCTGCCTGGCAGAAAAAGCTCAGGGGATGTTGATGGACATCCAGCTAAATATGAGCCTGCTGTGTTCCCTGTGTTCCCAACACCATCCTGGCTTGGATCAGGAATGGGGTGGCTAGTAGGAGAAGAGAAGTGATCATGCCCTCTTCTTTATACTGGTGAGGCCACACTTCAATTACTGTGTACAGCCCTGGGCTTCTCACGAAAAGAAAGACAATGAATTGCTGGAGCAGGTTCAGAGAATGGCAACCAAGTTGGTGCAGTGCCTAAAGCACAAGTCTTAGGAGGAGTGGCTGAGGGAATTGGGAGAGTTTAGTTTGGAGGAGGCTAAGAGGAGACCTCACCACTCTCTGTGCTTAAAGTGAGGTAGATGTGGGCCTTTGGTCCTCAGTAAATAACAATAGGATAAGAGGAAATGGCCTGAAGTGGCACTAGGGAAGATTTAGATCAGATATTAGGGAGAATTTCTTTACTGAAAGAGCAATTAGATACTGGAATGGGCTGCTCAAATGGTTGGTGGAGTCACCATCCTCAAAGGTTTTACAAAACTGTGTAGATGAGGCACTTCAGGACACACTGTAGCATGCATGGGTTTTTTTTTCTAGATTAGCAGCGTGCCTCAGTGATTTTACAAGTCCTTTGCAACCATGAGAACTCTGTGATTCTCTGATCCTGCAATCATTATCAAAGATACTTTAATATATGTATTTAAATATATTGCTGAGGGGAAACAGTTGCATCTTACATTTTTAATGCATAACAAATTCAGAAAA
Organism: Phaethornis superciliosus; assembly: GCA_023637945.1. NCBI lineage: Eukaryota > Metazoa > Chordata > Aves > Apodiformes > Trochilidae > Phaethornis > Phaethornis superciliosus. Next base: position 150,685,172 of record JAJQWJ010000001.1, on the reverse strand, counting down.
CAGCTAATTTAGTCTTTAAAATGAATTTTGTAAACAGTAACACATCTTACATTTTTAATGCATAACAAATTCAGAAAGCAGCTAATTGAGTCGTTAAAATGAATTCTGGACATAAAAATTGTGTACAAGTGTTAAATGAATTTGGCTTATTCAGTTCAGAAACTACTGATAAACAATTTTTTTTTGAGGAGAGACCTTGCAAGGACTGGAATAATGTTGAGATTAAGTGAAATATGTAAACTTAACTCTGTGATGGTTACTTACTTTTTAAATTTTCATTCAGAGAGGTCAATTGCTACTTGGTTAATTATTTGCATAGTAACATCTTGTACTAAAGATTTTTCAAGATTGTTTTTCATTTAAAAAATACTCAAAAAACAAAAGCTAGGATGTGGACTGCAGAAATTAAGAATTCGGAAAGAAAGTAAAGCACACTGTATATATATATATCTCAATCCAACCTAGTGATGTCTCATTGAATATCTGATTTTGTTACAGTCATATGTCTGAACAAATGTCGCAGGTAAATGTCCACATCACAGAATCACAGAATCATAAAATCATAGAATGTCAGGTTGGAAGGGACCTCAAGGATTACCTGGTTCAACCCTTTGAAATTGGAAATTCCTCCAAATTTGGAGTCAATAGAAAGGATTATTCTGTGCAAGGACATTGTTTCTTTATATAGACCCTGACGAGCTGCATTTCAGACTTGGTTGGCTGCCAAGGTCAAGGCATCATTATCATCAGTCTGGTTTAGCTCAGAAGCCATGGGATGTCTACAGGAAGCTGTGCAGAGATGTTTCTGGAGTTAAAGGAACACTTCCTTAAAGACAAGTGCCTCAATTCATAAGATATTCTCAAAGTAACATGTACCTTTATAGTACTCTGTCCCTTTTAAAGATAAAAATAATGGTATGAATATCATTCCTTCAAATCAGTTTCTAGACACCTAGAAAAATTAAAGTGCCTTTAACATTACTAACAAGCCTGAACAACTTTTCATGAAAAGATAATAAAATCCTACATATAAAGACATCTACAGATATTCCCTTTTGAAGCTGAGACCAAATTTGTTTATCAGACAGGGCCACTCTTGGAAAAAATACAATTGCTGAGAAAAAAAAAAAAAAAAGAATTAAAGGAAAAAGAAAATACCCACCTATTGATTATTTTCTCCACACCTAATGTAGAGAGTTTCATAATCTTCTCTGTGCTCTCCCTCCAACCCCATTGCTGAGAAGCAGCTGTAGCAGATACCCTCTTAGTCTATGAAGGGTTTGACTTTGAGGAGGTGGCATTCTGAGGAGGGTGTGAGAGACAGCACGTACACTGCCTGCTGAGGAAAGTTATGTCTCCATCAAGGTGGGAAAGTTTGACCAATCACATTGCATGTTAGTTATGTGTAAGTAGTAATAGCCTGTAATAAAGAGGGGCTGATGCACTAAGGTTGTGCTGTGATTTGAGTCATCTGGCCCCATATTTTCCGTTACCGCAAGCAGCAACCTCTGCACTGTTTTAATTCCATTAATTCCATTTTTGTGTTGCCAGAGACCTCAGAAAGAACAGGGTATATGGATATGTGGCTAGTTAGCTAATGCTGTGTCATGAATAAATGCAACAGAATCTCTGTACTACAGTATTCTGTATTGATTTCACTGGTATTATTTTCAGTGATGATATTTATGATACGGTGCATGAAAACATACAGAGAGGATTTTACAATCACTTTTTGCTTTTGTACTTTTTTGAGAAGTAAAAATGAGTGTCAGAAAAGCCATTAGAGTCAATTTGTCATTGACTAATTCTGTCTCTGACTGAGGAGTTTTATTTAGTCTCCAAGTTAAAAACATTTGTTAGTTGCTTGAATATTTACAGACCTTCAGATATAATGGTGATGAAGATGAAAGATGAATTGTTGTTAGAGGCCAATTACATTGATTTATAATAGTAACAGATGGTGGGAACAGCACATCACTCTATATTCCTTTCTACTGAATTTTTAGATTTATGCTTGCATGTACATATGCAGGGATTGTACATTTGCAAGGATTCTTAAAGGATTGAATTTGACTTCATGCAATAGAGTTTCATGAAGAGTAAGCTTCTATTAAATTTTCAGGTGTTATTACAGGTCTTTTATCAACTTGTCATTCTTATTTCAGCTTATTTCATATCTGGTCTCTGCTTTCCTCTGTGTTGAGCCCTTATCATGGGCAGTTCACTTCATAAAATATTGCAATGTTACATTTTGAGGCATCTCTCGTATTTCTTAAAATCTAAACCCAGCACAACTGCCTTGATATACATCAGTCTTTGTCATGTGTTCCCATATTTCTCCTTATACATTCATGTTATCATCATGTCTGCTCACGTAGTTTGCTTAAAAACTATTTGAGACAGAGCCCATATTTTTCTTTCTAAATATTCATAGTGACTGAAACACATAGATCTATTCCTTTATAGGGGCCAGTAGAGTCATATCACTAATATTCACAATAGGGTTAATATAGCTGTACAACAGACTGAATAACAATAAGTTTACTTTAAAAATTATCAGTGTGACCTGCAGAGTGAATTCAGTGAATTTAGACAGAATAGTTTTGGTTGGCAGGGGCCTAAAAGATCATCTAATTCCAAGCACCCTGCATAGGAAGGGACACCACAAGGTCCCTTCCACCAGACCAGGTTGTGCAAAGTCCTATCTAACATGGACTTGAACACCTCCAGAGAGCAGACATCCAGAGCTTCTCTGGGTAACATGTGCTACTATCTCACCACCCTCACACTAAAAAATTTCTTCCTAATATCTAATCTAAATCTACCCTCTTCTGCCTCAAAACCATTAACCCATGTTCTATCACTACACACCCTTGTTAAAAGTCTGTCTCCAGCTTTCTGTAGGTCCCCTACAGCTACTGGAAGGCCACTATAAAGTCTCCACAGAGCCTTGCCCTCCTCTCCTCTCCTCTCCTCTCCTCTCCTCTCCTCTCCTCTCCTCTCCTCTCCTCTCCTCTCCTCTCCTCTCCTCTCCTCTCCTCTCCTCTCCTCTCCTCTCCTCTCCTCTCCTCTCCTCTCCTCTCCTCTCCTCTCCTCTCCTCTCCTCTCCTCTCCTCTCCTCTCCTCTCCTCTCCTCTCCTCTCCTCTCCTCTCCTCTCCTCTCCTCTCCTCTCCTCTCCTCTCCTCTCCTCTCCTCTCCTCTCCTCTCCTCTCCTCTCCTCTCCTCTCCTCTCCTCTCCTCTCCTCTCCTCTCCTCTCCTCTCCTCTCCTCTCCTCTCCTCTCCTCTCCTCTCCTCTCCTCTCTTCTTCTTCTCTGAAGCTGCATAACCCCAAATCTCTCAGCCTGCTTTCATGAAAGAGGTGCTTCATACCACTGATCATCTTTGTGGCCCTCGTTTGGCCATGAAGCTCCAAGAGTTCTATGTTCTTCCTCTTTTGGGAACTCCAGAAATGAACACAAGTCTCGAGGTGAGGTCTCACAAGACAAGAGCAGAAGAGAGGAATTGCATCACTCAATCTCCTGGCTATGCTTCTTTTGATACAGCCCAGGATTCACTTGGCTTCCTGGGCTCCAAGCACATATTGACAGCTCATTTTGAGCTTCTCATCCACCAACATCCTGAAGTCCTTTTCCTCAAGGTTGTTTTCAATCTGTTCTCCACCAAACCTCTTTTGGTTTGGCTTGATTATTTCTCCAAAGAATTTCACTGCAGTTACTGAAAAACATGTTCTTTGCATCTCTTTCTGAGTTGTATTCTCCAGAAGAAAAGCTGGAATGTATAAGTATCCTGATAAAGTTTAATTAGTTGCAATGTTGAAGTAATAGCTGATATGTATCTCTTATATAATACTATTTACACTTCTGAATTGTGTAATGATATTTAATTTGTATATATGAAACACAAAACTTCCTTATCTATTAAATAATATCTGGAGGTAAGTCAAAGCATATCATAAAGAATGTATTGCAGTCTAAAGGCAACATTTGTATTCACTGAACAGATGTATACCAATCTTTGACTGAAATATTTAGAAAGTTTTATTAACATCCACAATTGAATACAGTAACTACCACCATGTCAACACTATGAATCAATATCCTAACATGTTAACAGCTCTTTTGTTTGCCCTCCAACCATCTGGAATATTTAGCAGAATCACGCACTCAAAATTAGAAAGCAGCATGCTCAGGTACCACCATCCCTTGCATCTGGGCAGATTTTATAACACAGCTATTAGTCTGAGTTATCCATCTATAGTTGCACAGTCCCTCTAGAACATATAAAATATTTACAAAATTCATAATTTTTCATTAGTTTTATGCTAAAAAATAGATAATTTAGACAACTAATTTACACCTAATTTAACACTGTGAAGTATTTTGCAGATGAGTGCATTGAATTTACCAGTCAATTTTACACAACAGATGGAAAAGTAACACTAATGACACATCATTCTGTATATATTGTAGCAAGTGTACAGTGGAAATGACACAATAAAAGCAAAAATTCTGGAGGATGGAAGAAAAACTTCAGCAAATCTTTGAGAATGTCTCAGAAGCAAATTGTTAATTTGATTTGATTTGTGGAGAAACATTATATTCTTTGGAGATGCTGCAAAAATTATAGGAGTTGCATTGTTGCACTGATGTCACAATATGTATTGAAATACAACTTTTCTGCAACTTCTAAAAAACAATTTATAAACAATATTCAGTAAAAAACCCTAAATGAGAACAAATTTGGAAAGCACAGTTATTTACTAACATTACTGGGAAAATATTTCTATTGAATGCGTAGCTGCTTTTATATATCCAATACCCACAAGTTAAAATAAGTTGATGAAAACATTCATATTATGTCACAAATGGAATAAATTAACTGACTATATCACTTCACCATTTTAATGTTAAAAACCATCTTCAGCTTAGCAAACAAAAAGTGAGTTCTCAGTCCTTAATGAAGTAAGGAGAGGGGTTAGCAAAACCTCCACTGTGAACTTCCAGAAGGCACACTTTGACTAGTTTAGAACATTTGTTGAGAGAGTCCCTTGGGAGATAGTCCTGAAGAGCAGAAGGGTCCAGGAAGGCTGGACACTCATCAAGAAGGAAATCTTAAAAGTGCAAGAGCAGGCTGTTCTCACACATTTTAAAATGAAATGTGAGGAAGAGACAGGACTGGATGAACTAAAGGCTTTTTTAGCAACTTGGGGAACAATGAAGTTTGCCTCCTCTGAAAGAAGGTGCAGGCATCTCAGGATGATTACAGGGATTTTTCTAGTTCATGCAGAGAAATAATTAGAAAGGCAAAAACCCAGTTGGAGCTCAATCTGGCCACTGTCATAAAGAACAACAGCAAAAATTTTGTACAAATACGCTAACAATAAAAATAGAGCCAGAGAGAATCTCCATCCTGCATTGGGTGGGAGGCTGGGGAAATATTACAACCAAGGGTAAGGACAGGCTGTGAAACTTTATGCCTTGTTGATATTCAGCCTCCGGAGCTGGAAGACAGGGATGGTGAACAGAACAAGCACTCATAATCCAAGAGGAAGCAGTCAACAGCCTGCTATGCCTCTAAGACAAAAGTCTATGGGGCCAGATGGTATTGCCCTGAGAGCATTGACGGAGCTGGCAGAGGAGCTCATTAAGCATCTTCCCATCCAAAGGCTGTGGACATTGTCTACCTGGAATTTAGGAAAGCCTTTCACAACGTCTCCCACAGCATTATCCTAGAGAAGTTGAAGGTTTGTGGCTTAAACAGGTGTACTTTCTGCCAGGTAAATAACAAACTCTATGGCTGGGCCCAGAGAGTTGTAATCAATGCAGTTAAAATGCAGTTGGCAACTGGTCACTGATGGTGTTCTCCAGGGCTCATTTTTGGGGTCAGTCTTTTTCAATATCTTTATCAGCAATCTAGATGAGGGCACTCAGTGTTTCCTCAGTTAGTCTGCAGATAACACCAAGTGGGAGTATTGATCTGTTCGAGGGTAGGAAGGTCTTGCAGAGGGATGTGGGCAGGTATCAATGGACCAAGGTCAGTTTTATGATGCTGGACAAGGCCAAGTGCTGGGTGATGCATTTGGGTCACAACAACGCCAGGCAAGGCTACAGGCTTTGGGAAGAGTGGCTGGGAAGCTGCCCAGTGGAAAAGGACCTGGGGGTGTTGTTTGACAGCTGTCTGAATATGAGCCAGAAGTGTGCCCAGGTGGTCAAGAAAGCCAACAGTACCCTGGCTTGTATCAGGAATAGTGTTGCCAGCAGGAGAAGGGAAGTGATTGTGCCCCTGCACTCAGCACTGCTGAAGCTGCACCGTGAGTACCGTGTTCAGCTCTGTGCCCCTCACTACAATAAAGTCATTGAGTTGCTGGAGTGAGTTCAGAGTAGGGCAACCAATCTGGCAGAGGGTCTAAAGCACAAGTCTTAGGACGAGCAGCTTGGGTAATTGGGATTGTTGAGCTGGGAGAAGAGGAGGGTGAGAGGAGACTTTATCACTCTCTACCTGAAAGGAGGTTGTAGAGAGGGAGATGTTGGTCTTTTCCTGTTAACTGAAAACTTTAATTTATGCACATAGCTTTTTTTTTATTTTTATGATTTTTTTCTATTCCCTCCATTTTATGTATGAATAGAGTGGGTAACTCTAGTCTACGAGCAAATAATGTATAGTTTTCAGGACTAAACAATATACAATTTGCAGATATTTCTCTTTGATTCTTTGTCATCTTTAAAGAGATGCTTTAGGGTATTTTTTTTTTTTTTTTTTTTTTTTATGTCACTTTCTAAAATCTTTCAGCTGCTTTCATGAAGTAAACAATTGAGATCTTTCTAATAACTGCATTTAATGTATTATGCCAAATGAAGCCAGAAAAGCTAGTCTGTCAGACTGACTTCTAGGGGAGTATGGAAATTTTCTGCAATGCATTTCCCTCAATAAACATCAAAGGAGATTGCCTTTTGTTTTGCCACAGATTGAAATGTAGTTGAGAAGTGAACAGTATTTTTATTACAATAATTTTTTCTTCAAAACATACCATCTTGATAAGATGAAACATAGATGCCATGTGCAAAATGTGAAGATGAACGAAAAATGCGTTCTAGCATTCTATTTATGTTGTCACTCAAAACTGGTTGTTTTAACTGGGAGGCTTGTATTCTGCCAGCAGAATGTTTAAAAAACATAGGCTTTACACTGCATTAACATTCCTGATTTTATAACCAAAATGTCCAGGCTTAAAGAATGATTCATCTGATATTACAAACATTTGCCTATGAGCTAATTGCCAGGGTGTCTTCTATGATTATTCAACAGGGGGAAAAAGTAATTTTCATTTGATAAAAGGTAGATTTATACTGTACTAATGAATCTGACCTATAAATATTTCTCCACTCGTAATCTTGTTCAGATGTCAAATTTATGTTCATATACCCATTAAAGTATTTCAATTTAATGAACTGAGTACAAGGTTTTGTTCCTGTATTACTGAAACCAGTTTTTAACCTTTTAAAACTTTACAGTTTGCTATCATTACATGAACATAGAACCAATTAAACAGAACAGAGAAGTTTTACATTAACTATGAACTAGACAAACATGGATGCTTTCATATATTGTTGGAATATTGAGATGTGTCTGCAAAAGGTATAAAAATTTTCTCAGCTTGATGAATGTGCAAGACATTACTCTGTCATACTCTAGAAATTAGAGAATTTTAGATTATTTGTGATTCAAAAGAAAGAAAGAAGTTGTCATGAAGGGACAGCATGAGAGATATCTGTCAATAGCTGTGTATATGCATGTATGGAGCATGTTGTGTAGAAAACTAGAATGTATTTATATAGCTGTTCCTTACATTTTTCTTATTCCCTACAAATTTTTGTTATTTCTTCCCATGGTTATGCTATTTTTTATTAATTACCAACATTTTATCTTCCTTTTCACTGCTTGAAACTGTTTTTCCTGTATTTTGAATTATTGTACTTATATACTTTTTATGCATTTGGATAACGTACATTTCTTCAAATATTGCTTATGTAACAGATATCTCCTTAAAGTTTTGTTGTTTGTTGTTTTTTTTAACCTTACACTTAACTCCCATGCAATTACTATTTCTGTTTCCTGAATTTATTTAAAAATGCCTCCCATCAGTTCATTTAAAACTTCCCTGGAAGACCAGTGTTTTATGTTAATTAATATTCCTTATCATTTTAAGGTTCATAAACTCTACAGTTCTTACTAAAGTTGTCTTCTGTCTTCAAATTCTCTACCAACTCACCTCTTTTAGCAAGTACGGGAAAGGTATGACACATTTAATCCTAAAGTAGTACTCTAAAAAAAAATAAAATATATATATGTTTCTCTCTGTTAAATGTGAAAGCATCTTAGAATATCTAACTCATGTAGAAACTTGTAACTGTAGCTGATGAAAGTCGTGTAGATGACTCCCATTGTCATTGACTGCTGCTCAACTTCCATGATTTTGGGATCTCTTAGAAAAGAAACATATTTATTTCTTTCCTTCTACTTAATTGAAACTGTTTTAGAAGTATTTTTTTCTACTAGTTGTCATTTACTTGATAGTTCCTTCTGTTTTGCTCAGAATTAACTTCTTCAAGTTAAATTTTAATTTTTTACCTTTCTGAGATTACTTCAATCTCTTCCTGTCTGTTTACAAGTATTGCATTTGATCTACACAACATGATATTAATTTGTTTTCTTTGCAGGTTTCCTTCCATTTGTAACTTTGTGACTTTTCCTACAGCCTTCTCCAAGGCTGTAGTGGCTGTGCTACTATCCTTGACTTCCCAAATGCTCTGATTTTCATTGCCTTGCACCTGCAACCTCCAACTCTATGGATCACCTGTGTCTGTTTTGTCAGGTTACTCTATGAAAATAATCACTATTAATGTGTGAATTACCTTCCTTCCTCTTTCACATCTTGCTTTGCAGCTTTTATTTGTTAATTTGCTCAAGAGAAAAATAGAGCTTAGTGGAAAATATTAGTAGATAATAGTCTATAAGACATCCAGTATCACTCAGTGATATACTCAAATGAAGTTTGAATGTTCAACAGCTGCACCTGATCAAGTGTGCACCTGTCAGTAGCAGAATGATTTTTTGAGAGCATAGTAATGATTGCTAAGAGTCTGAGCAAGTCCTGAAGAAACTAAGAAAAAATACTTTTAGGGGAAACTTGGTATACTCAAAAGGTTACCTGAAAATACATGTCAGGGGAGATGTGTTGCTTTCCTTCCCAGCTGGCCATAGAGGAAGGTTTTATTTTCTAACTTTTATTTTCTATTAGTTTTCCTTCTAACACCCTTTACTTATATGTCATCAGCCATGGAATAAACATACATACATATAAGCCTATCTAATCATCCCTTGTATAACAGTGAATAGTGCACATAAGCCTGTTCATTGTCCATTGTATCACAGTTACTAAAGATACTGCAGACTTTATATGTCAGCACTTATTTCAGAATGTTTCATGTGTCATAAAACTAGAAGCTTTCAGCTTCTTATTTCACTTTGTGATTAAGATAAATATATGGGGATAAAATACAACTAAAAAAAGTTAAAAATAAATTTTTTAGTAATCCTGTAATCACTAACAGGAAAGAGAATGGGTTTATTGATTAACTTTTTAGAATTATTGATTTTATATTTACTTTTAACTTTTGATTTACCTGGAATCAATAAGTAAATTATAAATCTCAACTAAAATGAGAAATCTGTGAGAAATATGTGGCAATACGTGGGCAACCAAGCTGGTGAAGGGTCTCCTGAAATATAGCTTATAGTCCTATGAGCTATAAGGAGTAGTTGAGGGAATTGGGATTGTTAGTTTGGAGAAGAGGAGACTGAAAGAAGGCTTTGTCTCTCTCTACAGCTACCTGAAGGGAGAATGTAGGGAGGTGAGTGTTGGCCTCTTAAGTAAATAATGATAGGACTGGAGCAAATAGCTTGAAGTGGCATCAGGGGATGTTTAGACTAGATATTGGGAAGCATTTCTTTACTGAGAGAGTAGTCAGGTGTTGGAACAAACTGTGATTTTTTAATTTTTTTTTTGTTTTTTAATTTTTTGAAGGGAGGACATTGTTGACATTTGGACACAGTGGTCATAGAGGTCTTTCCAACCATGACAATTCCATGATTCTGTGATACTCCTGAACTTAGTCACCTTCTCCTGAAGCTTCAGAAAGCGAAGTGTATCCTTAAATGCATCAAAAGAAACCAGCAGACTGAGTGAGGTAATTCTTCCGTTCTGCTCATATGAGGCACCACCTAGGGCATTCTGTCCATTTCTGGAGTCCACAGCACAGAAGGATATGGAGCTCTTGGAGCAAGTCCAGAGGAGGGCCACAAAGATGATCATAGGGCTGGAGCACCTCTACTATGAAGGAGGGAGTTAGGGTTGTTCAGCCTGGACAAGAAAAGGCTCCAGAAAGACCTCATAGTATCTGAGGCCTTCCAATATCTGAAGGGAGCCCAGAGGAAAACTGAGGAGGGAGTTTTACAAAGGCATGTAGTGATAGGAGTTGGGAGTTGCCTGTGCCCATGGAGGGTATTTGAACTAGGTGATCTTCAAGGTCCCTGCAAACCAGAACTCTTCTATGAAACCGTCATATGTGTTGTAATATAACAGTTATCCTGATGATTTATGAAAAACCCAACTGAAAAACATCTGGAGATACGAAAATGTTATTTAATGCTGAAATATGAAAATTTTGGACTTCATTGTTGGAATTTTCTGTCCATTTTAAGAAAAATTAAGTAAAAGTTTGTTGTATACATATCCATGGAATTACTTGTACTAATTGTTATCAGTTGCCTGTCAAACTTACAAACTTTAATTTTTTTTCTCTTTTTTTCATGTAAGATAAAATAGAAATGATGAGTGTCTCTTGATATAAAAAGTTGTTATTCTGCAGAGTAGTTAGTTGTTTCATGTTTTGTAATTATGAATTTATTTTAATGACTAATTTTATTAATTATTTTAGTACTAATTTAAGTTAGTATTTCATATATAGGCATACATGGTTGCATAAAATTGATAAAACTTTCTTCTTTTCTTTTTTTCTTCTTTTCTCCTTGCCAATGCCCTGCTTCCTCACTTCTCCCTTTCTGGCACTGCTTTACTTCTTTTATAATACAAGCTTAGTGAGCCGTTTTCAGTACCTAAGCTGGAAAGCTTATTTGTCTTCTGCTTGTGTTAAAAAAGTTGAAGAGAGCAAGGCTAGTAAGACTGGAATATTTTTATGTTATGGGTGGAAGTTCATTGCTTATATGTTTAAATTATGCACATGGCTAGTCTCAAACCATTACATGTTTTCATGACCTTCTGAGTAAAAATGAAAGAAGTTGGTCCTGTTCACTTTTTCTCTACAATTAAGATAGTGGTCTGATTTTCCCTCTGGAACAATCTTTCTTTGATCATTTTTCAAGTAAAGACTTGAGACTCCTAAATTAGATTACATGCTTACTCCTTTATAGTGTAAAATGTGGGTAGGGTGAAATATACCCCTATGCAAAACAGATGATTTTGTTTTATCAAGAAAAGTCCTGAATTAAAATAAATGCTATAACACCAGGTAGACATTAGCAATATATTCAGACATCTTCATATGCCATGTCAAGTGAAGTGATCTGTTTAAAGCAAACAAAGCAACATATTGCTCAGTATAGTTAACACAAAACTTTAATTAACTCAATGCAGAATATTATTTATAAATAAGAGTAAGTTATGAGATTTGACACTTACTTTTGTTGCTCATACTTCTTTTCTAATCAGTATCTGCTAGTAAAGCTATGTTGTATTTAAAATGTTTTTTACAATTAATCATATTCTTTGCTTGGTAGTTTTATGTCTTCTAGTAGATATTCAACAAATTACCTATTACAGGAAACTATTGTTAACTATTGCCCTTTCCTGTAATGGGTAATATAGAGACAATTTTCACTATTTAACAATAGTTAAACTGTGTCAGACAGTTGTTCTGTAATATAAACCAGCAAGCTATAACTAATTACAAATATAGTATGCTACAGGGAAAGCACTGTCTACAGCAGATTCTTTTCTTTTAAGTGTATTTTTCATGGTATAATCACAGGTTTAGGAAAGTGTAATGACAGTTTTGAAGCTTTGAAACTTTTAGCTCCATTTTTCCCATTCCATTTATTAATTATTTTCAGTGTACTATGTTTTTCTCTTGAAGCATATGATATACTAAGAAGCTGAGAGTATACTGTATATTTAGCCTCTGTGATCCAGCTGCTGTTTCTCAAATGCCCCTTGTAAACCACAGCATTCTGAAAATGTTGTTATACTGAATAGTCCAGTGTTTCTTCCTTGGGAGCAGGTGTATCCAGGAACTACAGGCTCACAGAAACTACCTAGCTACATTAGTGTGAGTGTTGCTATATTTTTATAAGCCTCTCTTCTTGGAAATGTCTGAGAATTGTACTGTTTAGATATTTCTTTTCTGAAAGTGCAAACATGACTGTGATGATTACTTTTTCAGAGAAGCTGTATCTGAGATCTTGAGTAAAAAATATTTCTCTCTAGTTCAGATTGAAGAACATAAATAATTTCACTGTGTTCAATCTTAACCATCTTCTTATGGCTGTAGTGTTTTCTGAGACAACTGGTTTTCAGCGAGTTAACACTAGGACATCACACACTGCCAGCAGAGAAACAAGAACTTTTCCATTGCCCATAAAACTCCCTCAAAAAAGGACTGAAAAAGGTTCTTTGGCTGTAAGACCAGACTGAGCACTGTAGTTTTTTAGCACTATTGCTATCAATGTCTGTGCTAAATTTATGTCTACATTAGTTGCAATAATTACAGTGCAGTTATAATCCTAACCTACTGTTTAACTACATGTTGATCTATAGAAATTTTCACAAATACTTTCACTACTGTCTTCCCAGTCAATATAGCCCTACAATAAGTCTTATAATTTTGTTCATTTCATTTTTTTGTGTCTTGGTCAAGTATATTTCTTGTACTGCCTTATTTAAGACAGTACTCAACACTTTTGAACATGATGCCATGAATATTTAACTCTGTCCATGTTCTCTACAGGAAACTGATGGGCTGAACTCAGAGCTGAGGGCTCTGCCAGTAGACATTCACCTCATCTTAATGTAGACCTCCCAAATAGGTCATGTGATTCATATACTCAAAGAATCATTTCAGTTGAAAAAGATCCATTGAGTCCAACTGTAATCATGCCCTAGCCTTCCTGTTTATCTCTGGACCTAACTCTCTAGCCCACTACTAGGCATCCAATGTCATTTAAAATGTCCTATGGCATCTCTTTGGCCTTCATCTGTTATCTTGTTTTCTCTTAGGTCCTGTGTGATATCTTCTTGGCCCGTATAAGTATCTCAGACATCGTAGTGTCTAAAATTATACTAAGCACATATGTTTAAGAAAAGTTTTAACTATAAAATATATTTGAAGTTTTGCTATATTTTTGTCCAAATCAGAAATATCTAGAGTAAGATAACCTATATTGAAGGAAACAACTTTCTTCTCTGCAGTATTATCTATGTATTTTTATATATCAAAGGCCTGAAAACAGTATAAATACTTTTATACCAAATACCTGAAAAAATTCAATTATTACTTACATAACTGAAAATAACCCTTCTCTTAGAATTTTATTAAATTAATTGTGAGTGACAAAGTCTATAAAAGACATAACCTAGGGTTATGTCAAATAGTATAAAAAAAATAGACCAAAATATCTGAATCCAACTCTTCAGAATATTCTTTACATTGGGTTGTATAGAACATTGGGTTGTATATTGAAAGTATTGACTGGGACTTTTTTGATGAGACACCAGGGACTCAGTCCAAGTCTGGCTAAGTAATACTATTGAAACATGCCACTGTGAAAACATTGTATGAGTCTGAAAGTTATGGCACTATATCTATGAGACACTAGAGTATTCCTGAAGTAGTAGATTGAAACCAACTGATTAATCAAGCTGGTTGATTAATCTATTTTTTGGTAACAGAATTGTATCATATGTTTTTTAAACCCACTGCTTTTTTTCACACAATGCTTTATGATTTATAATGCTTTTATTACATGAAGGACAGTTTATACCTTCTCCTCAATTCCAAACCTTCACCTAAAATTAAAAAAATTATTCAACACAAGCAATATTTTGTTCTAATGACTTATCTGGTGATGAGACACAATTATAAATATTATCTGAAAGATTAGTTTTATTGTATGGTGATTAATACATTAAATACAGTAATTTCTTCCTAAAACAAAGTGATATTTTTCACCTCTGCTCTTTCAAATCCCCTTAGAGAACAAACTACAACCACAATAACAAAAATTTCCTGCAAATAAATATCTAGTTTTCAGATGCATTGCTGTTACTATGAGACTTTCTACCTTCTGCTTACACTATTAATACACAATCTTTACATTGTTAATATTTTCTTGGCATTGCATTCTTTTTTTATCACCATCCAATAATATGCAAGAGTAACAGGAGCCCAAGATACTGCAAAAGTGTAACAGTCTACTATTAAAATTACATATTTATACTGTGGCTATTTATGCTGAGGTTTTATACTTTACTAATAATGAAAAATGTATTTAATTGCTTAAAAATGTATTTAATTGTAATTAACATTTTAAATGTTAATAAGTTTGCTTTCCTATGGTGCCAAATCAGCACAGCAGTTTTTCTATCTACTTTGATGTAGTGCAGTACCCTTTATAAAAATTAAGCTGTGGAGATTCAATGACATTTATTTGGATACAACTTCTGTTGAGGTTAAGCTGGTTTGTTCCCAAGAATTTTGATAGGATAATTCTAAGGTCATTTTGAATGTAATGGTGTTCAGAGTCTGCATGTGATTTAATCTCATCTGACAAGTAATGAGATCAAACCAAGCTGCTGATTTTCCTTTTGCTTTTGAAAAAAATTCAGTTGCAGATTAAGCTATTTGGAGAAGGATCCAGAAGATTTAGACATACCAAAAGAGAGTTTTAAGGTTTGGCATGTATTTTAAATTGAGATTAGTGCAAAATTAAATAGTCACCCTTACTCCTGCACTCTGAAAAAAATAGTAAATATGGAATGATTAAATTAAAGTGTCAAGATCAGAAATAAAAAGGATGAGCTCATGTGCATTTTTTTTAATGTAAACTTCAGTGTGTGTCAAAGATTTTTTATCTAGATGTAGTCTAACTTCAGGCACAGACATAAATGAGTTAAGATTTCTGTTATGATTCCAGATAGAGTTTGAATTACTCTTCAGTTCTCTCCATGATAAATAAAATACGAAGGATATGGAATATTTGAAGGAAATTCAAGAAAAAGGTGGTGATTTAACACCGTTCTGTGATGGAGTAACATGATTTGCTTCTTTTTTTCTAGATAAATAATTTGCCAGTTTATCAAGTCAGCTACTTAGGTTTAAGTTGCCATTGCACATGTCTGTTTGCGGTAATTTCTCTTTTTTCTCTGAATTTTAAATTCCTTTCTAAGTTCGAGTCCAGGGTGCATAAGTATGTAATACCAGAGCTAGACCTAGAATAGAAAAATGGACACCCCAAGAAAGCATTGGTTGAGTTACCATGACAGGGAGGATCAGCAAAGCACTACCCAGGTCTTAATTTCTTCTATGATCTTCTGAAACAATTCAGAAATCCAATGTGCTAATGTTTCTTGGTGTGTGTGGTGTGCACAAACAACTCTGGCTCTTTCCTCAAAACTTTTTCTACGTGCTTTTGGACACTCCTACCTGACATAATGACTTTTATGATAAACTTTTGAACTAATCTTTTCAGATTCTTGTGTATAAACCTTAGAGATGTAACACACATCTGTGGATTCCTATGCAGTAGGATTTGCAGTAGGATTTGCTTTGTCTATCTCTAGATCTGTAAAAATTAGAAATCTAGTGTAAGTTCTACAGTTCACCTCTCAAAATTAACATTTGTTCTCTATGGCTTATGTATATAAAGAAAGAATGATCTCTGACCTCTAAGTACAACTGTTTCTTCATTAACTTGTAGCAGACACTGGGCAAGTTTTTTAATTAGATGACTAAGTTAAACAATTAAAGCTAAGTTGGATTGGATTAGATGACCTTTAAGCATCCCTTTCAACCCAATACATTCTAGGATTGATTTAAACCTAAAGTAAATCTATCTCATGTAAGTTCTGAGGTGTCCTCTGAAACCACAGACAAGCATTTTAATTAAGCCATAAGAAATAGTCATTTCCTGATCTGAGATTTCTTTGGTGCTTAGACAATGTAAGATTAATGAAAAGTCTTGTCAGACGACCTTAAGACTGACCTTCATGCTTCCAGTTGTTTTCCTATAACTCTTGGACTGTAGGCTGTTTCTTAGTTTACAAGTGAAAGTAGTATCTTCACATGATTTATATATTAATTAGTAAATGCATTTTTCAGAAAGTTGTGCCTAAAATTTTGGACATCTTACTAAATACAGTGGTTGCCAGGTAAATTAATTTGTTCTGAAGATTGTCATAAAATGTCGTCAATATTTCTTAAAATAAGCACAAAATGAATTGCTGTATTTTCTGTCATGAGATGACATTATATTCTTTCTCTTGTCTTCAGACCTTTTGCAGTTTATTAAAAATATTTTTTACATAAGTTTTGGGGACTTATGTCTTTGCCTAAGAACATATTAAAAAGTTCTCTAAAGCCTGATTAATATGTTGGATTGAAATAAATACCAGACTATGTTCTTGCAGGGAGACCATACACAGACGAGCTTTAATTTTCTTTAGCCTGTTCATTTCATGGCATAGATGAAAGTAAATACTGTCTGACTTCATCTGTCTTTTGTAGGTTTATTTAGACAGAGGAGTTCTAAGAGTATATTGTGAAGTAAATCCATGTTCATATTTCATTTTTAAGAATGAAATTGGCTAATATGTAATCATAAGTAAAATATTTTTAAATAATCATCAAAGAGAAAGAAATAGTGTAGTGGACTGTTGATGTTTATATTATGTGATATTATATGTTTTTCCAGTCCTGCTGTTTAAGTACATTATAGTAAATACCTCAAAGGGCACTCAGTGTTACAGCACCCATACATGTATCTTCTGTTGAAGAAGAAGAAAGCATAATTAGATGCCAGTGGAATTTAATAATTGAAAATGCTTTCTGCAATATAAATGAAGCCAAGTTATAAAATAAGGATTAAAAAAAAAGTTCAGAGAACATAGAATTAACATTTAAGTGGCAACATTTTTTATTTTTATTTTTCTGAGATAAAAATTCCACTATGATAACTTAAGTATTTACATCAAAAGAGATAGCTTAGGTTTTTTGCACTTACCACAAATGTCACTTTATTAAACTTTTTTTCTGCTGTATGAATTTGTAATGAAAGAATTAAATCCATTTAGTACCCAAATATATGCAATGAGGTATAATGAATACTACAGCCAGCTCTGAGGTCCCCAGTATAAGCGAGACATCAAACTATTAGAGAGAGGAGAACATAGAACCACAAAAATTGTCAAAGAGATGGAACACCTCCTGTGGTGAAAGGCTGAGAGACTTGGAGTTGTTCAATCTGGAGAAAAGAAGACTCCAGGGAGAACTAACTGAAGCTTTTCAATACTTAAAGCCACTTATAAGAAGGCTGGAGACTTTTTATCAGGTCCTATATTGATAGGGCAACAGGCAATGGCTTAAAACTAGAAGAGGGCAGGTTTAGACTGGACATAAGGAAAAAAACATTTCACAGTTAAAGTGGTCAGACACAGTCAAGGATTTCCAAGAAAAACTGTAGCTGTCTCATCATTGGAAATATTCAAGGCCAGGTGGGATGGGGCTTTGAGCAACCTGATCTAATGGCAATGTCTCTGCCCATGGTAGGGAGGTTGAACTAGATGACCTTTAAGGTCCATCTGAACTCAAACCATTATATGATGCTTTCTACTTTAAAAACATCTTCAAATGAGCTCTGTTTCTAGTTAAAAAAAAAAAAACCTTCACATCGTTTAAACACAGGATTTGGTAATATTTCCCTTTTCTTGAGAAGTCAGATTAGCATGAAGCAACATATTCAGCATATATTCCGTGCTGCATAGAAGATGTAGAAAATTACTTTTTCTAACTGAAAATGCACTATCATTTAGGACTAGTTTACAGGAGTAAGCTCTATTTTAACTCAGAAAAGTACACTATCTAATATACCAGGCACCACAACAGGGAATGAAAGAATTATGTTTCTCCCACAGTACAGCAAAAAGCTGGAGTTATATCACATGGTTGACAATTAGCAAGCTAAGTATTTAAAAATGCAGGGGGGTTGAGATAGATTTAGGTATTTTTGAGCTATGGTAATAAAGATATACTGCTAAGCTTCCCCCCTCCCCCCCCCCCCCCCCATTATAAGAGCTTAAGGGTAATAATGATAAATAAAGGAAATTGGGATGTTTAAATTTCTTAATATGTAGGAAGCCACCCCAACTCACAGTGAGTTATATCTGAAAGAACAGCAATTTTTCACCAAAACTGCAGCACAGAAAGAAACAAATAGAAAGATTCTTACTTAGAAAGCCTGTAATTAGGGCTTACTTGTAGTTGCAAAAACAAATCCTCAAGGGTACAAAATCTATCCCTGCTCATATAACTGAAATTATCCTTGTATAATTGACTATTCACATCTCTCCTGCCTATTAAATTGTTACATTATTAAAAAAAAAAAAAAAAGCTACAAAGGG
Source organism: Phaethornis superciliosus (assembly GCA_023637945.1). Classification (NCBI taxonomy): domain Eukaryota; kingdom Metazoa; phylum Chordata; class Aves; order Apodiformes; family Trochilidae; genus Phaethornis; species Phaethornis superciliosus. The sequence goes on along the minus strand of JAJQWJ010000001.1, from coordinate 150,666,422 downwards.
AACATCCTTATTAATATCCATAGAATTAGGGCTATTAATGCATTCTCCTAGAAGATCATTTCCAAATGTTCATGCCAAAGGGGTGGATAAAGTGGAAATTAAGAGACACTGACTTCAGTTTGCATACCTCTGTCTCAAGACCCCACTGTCCACCCCATGTCAAGTACATTTATATTTTGGGTGGAGGACTTGATTTCACAAGAAAAAATGTTGAAAAAAGTTTTCGTGTTTGGAAATCATTAAGAAAATATGCATTGTATGTAGACCCACATTACTATTTAGGAAATCAGACCTGGAAGCTGTGCATATACTGCTAAAATAGCAAGTTTCTTCTCAGGCATGAATGTCCAAGCTGTAAATTGCTCCTCCCCACTCACTTGCCCTACACATTCTTTTGTAAATTTTGCATATCCCTACAGATCTCCCTTGAATATCTCAAATCATCAGTTCCTCTTTTCCCCTTCTTACTGCTTCTCTATGTGCCCCTTTCCAAAACTGTGCCTGTAGTTTCTTAATGGACCATCATTTAGTAAATGGAGACATCTGTTCTTTCTTGTGTCTCTGTTGACCCTTCTTTTACCAAGATTTGTTCTCTGTTAGTTTTATTTACTGCTCCATCCCCTTACTTATCTCCTTTACACTGAAAATTTCTTTTATCAGATAACCTGAGTGAAGCAGAAGCTCTTACCTCCCACAAAACCTTGCAAGATTTGTATGCAGGTTGACTTGTTTGCATGCAAGTGTTTCTGACCTCAAGTAACTTACTATTAATTTACTAACCCATGAGTGTTATTAATGAGAAATGAATATATTAAAACCAGTAGATATGTCTAACAGATACCTAATAAATTTTATTATGTGCCTCATACGAATAATCATTCAGATTGCTTTTACACTAAAGATAATTAATTCCCTCCACAGAGTATATAAGGAACGTAAAGGATATCTAAATTCAGAATTGTACTTTTACAGTGCAGACATCTAAATTTAACCAATAGTTATGGTATCCAGAAGTTACTCTGTCTACCTGACAATGGATGGCCCATGTTCTTATGTACTGTTTTAGTGTCCAAGGCAAGACTGGCTATGAACTATCTGAGATGTGTGGTGACAGGAGTGCTCAGTGGGTAGTCAGATTTTGGACTCTTAGTGTACTTATATGGATGTCTCTGGGGGCTATGTGCAGAATACACACTAGTCTAATTTAGCCAAGAAAAAAGAATCTGGCCTAAGTATGTGCTTAGTCATTTATACAATACATTCTACACCTTGCCTAAATAGACAATTTGGGAAAAAAAAATAATAAAAATTTATTAAAACACATGAGTCTAAAATAATTTCTCACTAGAAACAGCTAGTATTCTGTAATCTAAGTCTGGCAACACACAACAGACTTTAAGTGTTGTAGTTTTCAACTCAGAATATGTCTATTATCTTAACACTTCAGCACAAAATCAACATCTTGTATAGATCTGCTGTTCACAAACAGAGAAAGACTGGTGGGAGATGTGGTTGGAGGCCATCTTGGGCTTAACAAACACACAGAAAGGCAAAAACCCATCTGGAGCTGAATCTGGCCACTGTCATAAGACAACAAAAAAAGTTTTTACAAATATATTAAGAATAAAAAGAGAGCCAGGGAGAATCTCCATCCTTTACTAGATGGAGGAGGGGAACACTGCAACCAAGGATGAGGAAAAGGAGGAAAAGGCTGAGATATGTAATGCCTTCTATGCCTCTGTCTTTATTAGTCTGACCAGCTACCCCCTGGGTATTCAGCCCCTGAGCTGCAAGACAGGGATGGGCAGCAGAAAAAAAACCCCGTAATTCATGAGGGAACTTTTAACATCTTATTAGGATATCTGCACACTCAATAGTCTATGGGGCTGAAAGACATCCACCCAATACTGAGGAAACTGTTGAAAGATCTTTCCAAGCCATTCTTCATCATTTATCAGCAGCCTTGGTTAACAGAGGAGGTCCCAGATGACTGGAAGCTTGCCAGTGTGATGGCCATCTACAAGAAGGGCCAGGAGGATCCAGGGAACTACAGGTCAGTCAGCCTGACTTCAGTACTAGGGAAGAGGATGGAGCTGATCATGTTGAGGGCACTCACATGGCAGGTGTAGGACACCTAGGGAATCAGGCCCAGACAATATGGGTTCAGGAAAGTCAAGTCCTATCTGACAAACGTGATTTCCTTCTATGACCAGGCGACTCACCTAGTGAATGAGGAAAAGGCTATGGATAGTACCACAGTACCAAAGACTGTGGTACAGTCTCCCACAGTTTTCTCACGGAGAAGCTGGCAGCTCACAGCATAGACAGGTGAACTCTTCCTTGGGTAAAAACCTGGCTAGAATTCTGGGCTTCCAGAGCTGTGTTGAATAGAATTAAATCTGGTTGGTGGCCAGTCACTGATGCTGTCTCCTAGGGCTCAGTTTTGGGGCTGGTCTTAGTTTAATATCTTTAATAGCAATCTAGATGAGGGGATTGAGTGCTTCCTCAGTAAGTCTGCAGATAATACCAAACTAGGTGGGAGTGTTAATCTGTTCAAGGACCAGAAGGCTCTGCAGAAGAACATGGATAGGCAGGATCAATGGACTGAGACCAGCTGTATGAGGCTGAACAAGTCCAAGTGCTAGGTCGTGCACTTCAGTCACAACAACCCCATGCAAAGCTACAGGCTTGTGGAAGAGTAGCTGGAAGGCTGCCTGGTAGAATATTACATGGGAGTGCTGGTCAACTGAACATGAGGCAGCAGTATTCCCTGATGGTCAAGAAGGCCAACAGCATCCTGGCCTGCATCAGGAATAGTCTGGCCAGCAAAAGAAGGGAAGTGATCATGCCCCTGTACTTGGCATTGATGAGTCTGCACCTCAAGTACTGTCTTCAGTTTTGTAACTCTCACTACAAGAAGCACCTTGAGTTCCTAAAGCACACTCAGATAAAAGCAACCAGGCTGGTGAAGGGTATGGAGCACAAGCCACACAAGGAATGTTTGAGGGAACTCTTTAGTTTTAAGGAATCTGAGATGAGACCTTATCACATTATGCAACTTCTTCTCCCAAATAGATATTAATAGGACTAGAGGATGTGGCCTGAACTTGCTTCAGGATAGATTTAGACTAGATATTAGGAAGAATTTCATTACTACAAGAGTGATCAGGCACTGGAATGGGGTGCCCAAGGAGGTGGTGGAATCACCATCCCTGAAAGTATTCAAAAGCTATGTAGATGTGGCACTTCAGGAGATGCTGTAATGGGCATTGTGGTTTTTTTCTGGGCTGACAGTTGGACACGGTGATCTTAAACATCTTTTACAACCATGAAAATTTTGTGATTATTAGGATATGTTTCATTCTTGTAAGTTCAAAATAAGTTATTTATAATGTGAAGAAAGATTTTTGCTATATCTTATTGATCTCTATTTATGATAAACCACTACAAAATTGTCACATTAGTTGAGGTGATATAATGTTTTACAATGTTTTTCAGTTTTGCTGCTGAGTTTGCACAGCACAGTGAGTAAGAATTTGTCATTATCTACACTTGTAAATAAATTACTACTTAAATTCTATCTGACCTGCAATTTCTTTGATGGATAGAAATGCTTAGTGGTAGAGTAGAACAACTATGATCCTAAGTATGTTAGTTTCTTTCCAGTGATTTATAACAGCAGTACCAGACAAAGTTTAACCCTATAAATCCCAAGACATTTGTCTTCCCAAACTAATTTAGCTTCTATGACATGCCAAAATAATGTCTCTGCTCTACTGTGTTACAATAAAATTGGAATTTATTGTTCATTTCTTCTTTTCTCTTTTGCAGATTTTTTTTTCTTATTTTTCAAGTGATTCTCTTGTTCCCAAAGACATTTCTGACTTCAGTCTTGAGGCAGTTCAATTAGTAATGCATATATTTTTGCTATATCAGCTACTGCAGTCAATGCTAATAAGTGAAATAATTCCATTTGGAGAATACTAACATTACAATACAAATATGTGACAAAATAGGAGCAGGTAAATTCCAAATAGAGTTTATGTATACATTGAAAACCTCATTTTTGTGAAATTAACTACTGAAAAAACACAAACCAAACAAAAACAAAACAAAAACTGTTCTCTTGTGTTTGTTGACTATTTGAGGCATAAACTACTTAGCTCAGATTGGTACAGTGAAGCCTTACTAATCAATTCTACTTAAAACACAGAGTGACAGAGTGATTTCACTATACATCTATAAGATATTGTAACAATAACAGAGTTAAGTACAGCAAATAACAGTCATGTTATACATTTTCTAGAATCAAAATACAGTTTAATGGTGAGGGGCTTTCAGATTCTTTACTAAATCAATACAGGCTTCATTTTAGTCTGAAGTTATGTAATAAAAAACCACAAACAACAAATAAACCAACAACCAACCAAAAAAAAAAACTAAAGAAAAAAAAACCAAAAAACACACAAACCTGAAAAACTTAGCAGAATAATACTCATTGTGGAAGTCTGAGGCTACAAAATGATCACTTGAGTGCATGTAGGCTGGAAATAGCTGAGGACATGTAACTATTGGGAGAAATTCCATGCATTACACCAGGTCCAAGTGTAAAGCCTTACATATGAGAAAGAACAACCCCAGGTACCAGTATAGGCTGGGGACTGAGCTGTTGGAGAGCAGCACAGGGGAAAGGGACCTGGGGGTGTTGGTGGATGGAAGGATGACCATGAGCCAGCAATGTGCCCTTGTGTCCAAGAAGGCCAATGGCATCCAAGGGTGCATTAGAAGGGGGGTGGTTAATAGGTAGAGAGAGGTTCTCCTCCCCCTCTACTCTGCCCTGGTGAGGCTGCATCTGGAATATTTTGTCCAGTCCTGGGCTCCTCAGCTCCAAAAGGACTGGGAACTGCTTGAGAGAGTCCAGTGTATAGCCACAAAGATGATTAAAAGAGTGGAACATCTCCCTTGTGGGAAAGGCTGAGGGAGCTGGGGCTCTTCAGCTTGGAGAAGAAGAGAATGAGGGGTGACCTCATCAATATTTATAAATATTTAAGGGACGAGTGCCAGGAGGATGTAGTGTAGCTTTTCTCAGGGGTGGCTAACAACAGGACAAGGGGCAATAATTATAAGCTGGAGCATAGGTAATTCCATGTAAATATTAAGAAGAGTTTTTTTCACTATGAGGATGACAGAGCATTGGCACAGGCTGCCCATGGAGGTTGTGGAGTCTCCTTCCCTGGAGACATCCTGGACATTTTCCTCTGTGACCTGCTGTAGGTGACTCTGCTCTGGGAGGGAGGGTTGGACTAGATGATCCTATGAAGACAAGTTGAGAGAGTTGAGGCTGTTCAGCCTGGAAAGAAAAAAGGGCAGCTGGTGATAGCAACCTGGCATAGTGTAAGGTGACCCTGATGGGATGGGTTTGCAACTAGATGACCCTCAAGGTCCCTTCCAACCTTCATCAGTCCAAAATTCTATTATTCTATGAAATACATCTAACTCAACTAAAACAGTGTTTTTAACGAGGAAAAAAAAAAAAAAAACAAAAAAAATGCAAACAAAAACAAACAAACAAACAAAACCCCTCAAAATATTTCTCTTTAGAACCTGTCCTGGTTTGGGCCAGGATAGAGCTGATTTTATGTGTTGTGATTTTGCTGTTCAGCCAAATGTCTCATAAGTAGCTGAACTCGCCAAAATTGACAGCAAGTTTCTCGGTCAGCTTCTGCTTCTAGGACTGATAACTCTCAATATTTATCGTTATTGCTAGACAATGGGATGCAGAACCAAGGACACTGCTCGGTTCTGAGGAACATCTTATGTTCCAGAAAGAGAAAAGAATTGAAGAGGTCATACCTGCAATACTCCTTTAGGGAGGAGCACAAAAAATAAATCACCAAAATTGATCAAACAGAGTATTCTACCCCTTTTGCATCATACTCGGTATAAATTTGAGGGACGGCAAGGGTCAAGCCACTTCTTTGCCTTCACCCTTTGCTCTTCCCTTTGGCCCTTCTTTGTCCGTTCCTGTTTGCTTCAGCATCCTGGGAGGATTCCATCTGTTCATCTGCCTGTGGTCCTGATCCGTGCCAGCCTGAATCTGTGTGTTCCTGCCCCCAGCTCCTGACTGCTGCCGACTCCAGGATTCCAGCCTGGATTTTCCCAGGGCTGCCCTGCAGCCTCAGTGGTGATGTGAGAGTTACTGGAGGAAAGAGGGAAGGAACATGGTATAATTTTTCTGTGTATTTGTACATATTTAATAATTTTTCCTTTTTATCATTAGTGTTTTATTAAAGATGTGTAGTTTAGTTTCCAACCTTTAAATCTCCCTCCCTTATTTATTCTCTTTCCTTTCTTTACCAGAGAGGAGAAGGGGATTAATAGAGAGCATCTGTCATTCGTTTAATTGCCAGCCCAGTGTTAAACCGTGACAAAAACTCAGAATCTTATTGCTTTTTCTGGATGCATGTACATTTCTCCATTGAGCCTATATATGGACACGCAGGTTCTGACAGGAATGATAACTATGGACCCTAATTATTGCAGCTCTCAAATATGGAAATCTTAAGCACTTTTTAATGTTAAAATAATCTTATTAAGCTAGGTTACACACTAAAACCTGATATCCATGTTCCTTATATTCAGCATTTCTTTGAGAAGAGCACTTATATGGAATATGTCCTGTTGCGACACCACAGTTTTAGTGAGTAGATAAGGCATTTCATTCCAGGTCTTCTAAATCCCTGATTTATAGGGACATACATGAAGAATCTATCCTCAATATTTTTATTTCTTTGTCTGAAACTCTTCTACTTTATATAAAGTTTAATTTATTAGAGCAAAATCTTCTCTGAGCAGTATAATCTATATATTGCTACACGTATTTTACTATGTATATATAGCAACATGTATATGTTTTCTATGTTTATGCAAAACGAAACCGTTAAAATTACAACATCATCAGACAATGGACAGGGCATAAATGCCTTTTTTGTACAGATTTCTCCACTCTCTTCATGAGTAGAGGAGTCCTCTCACTCTCCTCACAGGATCCTTCCCACTCTCCTCCCTTTATATCACAGGCCATGTGGAAACGTTGTAATAGTCTATCCAATCATGTTTTATCTTGTCGCTACTGTCCCGGTGCCTCATGTGAAGTGCCCTCCCACTGATTTCCAGCATCTGCCAATACTTATAATCAGCTACTATGAGAAGCTACCTTCTCACTTTCTATTAGCATGTTTCTGGGAATGAGCACTTACAAACTCTTCGAAGCTCACTCCATCTGTCCAAAATCACTATTTTGCTTCTTGGTCTGAAAAGGTTACTGAGTTGTTCATGACAACACATGGCTTATCAAATTTTACAATATGAAGGTATAAAAAAATTGTTAGATCATCAGGAATTTGAATTTTCCACGTCTGTATGAACGGTGTCAGGGAAATTAAAACCAAACCAGATCTCTTCAGTTTGATGTAAGAGAACAAAAAAGAAAAAAAAAAATGTTACAAGAGCCAATGACTCAAAATTAAAAGTAAACTAATTTGGTCTCAAAGTGTACATCTTTACTGGTGAAATCAATTAACTGAAATTAGTTAACCTTTTATGAAGAATCCTTCTTTAAATGTGGTTTTAAAATAGACTGTTTTTTCCACTAAAGTATGCTAATGAAGTTTCATAATTTGTTGTGTTCTGTAAAACATCATTATAGTGGTCTTGCAAAAGAATAGTTCAAAATAAGATGTATGCTACAGTCTTGAAAAATCCACTCTTTACTAAGTTGCTTTGTGTTCCATATATAGACTTCAGCAGATACACTTGTGAACTAAAGGTAAACTAAAGTTTATCACAAGATAAACTTGTGTAGCAAAAAAAAAATCCACAAAAACCCCATAACCATCATATTTATCAGACTTTTTCATCTGCGGTTTAGATACTGTGCTTGACACAGCCTGGAGGAACCAAAAGCAGAATGATACATAAAACAAGAAATAAACTAATTATATTATGGAATTCTGTATTAGCTAAGTAAACCTGAGGAAGAAAATGGTACACTGATTTTCAGGGTCATGTGAAAATGACTGACTAGTACCAGTCAAAGGAAACATGAGACAGGTTGAAAAGTATCTAATTAATTACAAATTTCCTTAGCTAGACATTACTGTCTTTTTCAGGAGCAGAGAACAGAACTTAGCTAAAGCACAATTACTTAAAACACTTGCCAACTTTATTATGTTTTATTGTCTAAGATTTGATCTGGAAAAATCCTGAAGGACTGTTTTCTCTTAAATTCTGTCTCACTATCAGTGATAATGGCGAGATACATGACAGAACATTAACATGAAGACACTCCATGGCATCATACCTCTTTCATTGTCCTGAATATGGGGGCTAAAATCATATCTTTAATTCACTCTGAGGTGGCTATTAATTACAAATTCAAATGGGAATGGATTCACAGCTATCAACACACTAAAGAGAAGATGCCTAAACCAGATCATAAAATGCTTGCTATAAAGAAGACTCTGAAGTCCCAGCCCCCTAGGGTTTTCTTTTGAATAGCAGAAAACTAGCATTTAAATTATTCCATGTCAAAATTATGGGAAGTCTGAAAGAAAGGACTGACTTCTTTTTATATATGTATATATATATTAATGATTTAGTGATCACTGTACACTACTAGTGCTCCTAAAGCTATATATTTTTTGATTTCTCTTCTCAGGTGTGACTGAAGTTGCCCAGAAGTTTGCTTCCTACAGGTCCCATTTGAAAGGTGGATCATCACATCTCTTTCCATCAGAAGGCTTACATTCTCTGTGGTCCTCCAATGAAGACAAATCTGATACATGTAAGCTCTAACTAAAACCACAGTTCTCAAAATAAAGGCTAGATTACTATCTAACAAGAGTGTCTGTAAGAAAGATGGTTTCAGTTCAGAGCTCTGGTTCTGCTAATTAGCCAGACACTCAGCTCATGGTGATGTTTTGCTCCACCAAGACATGAGGGACATATTGAGGAATATATTCTCTCAGGGAGACCAACATTCACAAAATGTATGAAAAATTAAGATGTAAACCCCCAAACTGATCAAGTTCCCATCCAAAAATCTAAGAAGTACTATAGTATTTTCATAGTAGCTTTTATAAAACTTAAAATACTTTACATTAAGGATGAGAAAATGAACTGTTAAATTTAAAGAATACTTAGGTTAAATGTTTTTATTCTACCTTTGGTTTTATGTATTTAAAACTTTATTAATGGATAGTCTTTAGAAGGAAAAAATACTTATAAAGTCCAATTGGCAAAATGTTTCATTGCTGGATTCTGTATCAGGATGTGGTTCAAACTGAGAAGGAATGAAATCAAAGTTTTCTTATAGTTAATGGTCATCTTTACCATGAGTGAGCAAAGGCTGATTTAACTGTTAATTCAAATTCTTTACCTAATGGAAGTTTTCTCCCTGAAGGGGATTATTAATAACAAATCAGAATAATTCTTCAAGCAGTCCTCATAAATACATTTAAATATGATTATGTAGGATTTTTGTTACTTTGTACTAGACGTGTATTTTTTCCTACAAGTTGAATCTTAGCTTTATACATGAACCATGGGTCAGAGGTTTTTCTATCTAGAGACAGTTTTTGCCATAGATTCAAAAATTTCACTGTGCTGAATATGTAAAATGTGGACGCAAGATTTATAGAGAGGAAATTAATTTTATTCTCTAAGCATTCTTTTATGTCTTAACTGAGTTTACTTTCCAAAAGAAATAACAATAAAATTATATCTAATGAAAATGCAGTAAATTTTGTTAGTAATTTTTTTTTATTATTTTTAGTCACTTTCTTCATTCTCACCTTCACAAATTTGACTAGTTTGGAAGATCTGAATAGAAATAATGTATCCTTATCCATAAGCAATTCTGATAGTCATGGTGATAATATTATTGTTCAATATTTTTCTATTTTTTTCTTGAGAAAATCTTTACAGCTGGCATCATAGATGTATTAAAAACAGGCTTAAAATTCACTGTTAAAAATATGATATTCTTACCACTGTTTCATCCCTCTAAGAACAGAACGTAAAATATATATGAGAAGTCTGAAACTACTTACCTTGCCAAGGAAAGGCTTACTTCATTATAGAACAGTGTAAGTCATCTGATATACTCAGTCTTGCTTACTATAAGATACAGGAATGCATGGACAGAAATGCTGTTCTCTACTGGGTTTACATGGCAAGGCTTTAGTAGCAAGGGTCAGAAGGATGCAGGGGTGGCTTCTGTAAGAAACCAGAAGCTGTCCCCACGTAAGAGAGAGCCAGTATCAGCAACCTCCTTGGCTCTTGCTATTGGCCAAAGCAAAGTCCATTAGTGACTCTGGTGATACATTTAAGAAAGGATGAAAGACACTGTGCAGCAGCTGTGTGAGACGGAAGTAAGAAAGTGTGAGAGAAACATCCTTGAAGATACCAAGGACAGTAAAAAGGTGGAGAAAGAGGTTCTTCCATGCACCAGCGCACACATTACCCTGAAACCTATGGTGAAGATCATTGTGATGTAGATTGTCTCCCCTGCAACTGATGGAAGACCATGGTGGAGGAGATAACCTCACTCTGCCCAGGGAGCAGACCACGGTGCAGCAGATGGATGTGCTCTGAAGGAAGTTGTAGCCCTTGGCAGTGAGCCCATGATGGAGGGGGGGAAGAGCATGAGGAGGAAAGAGTGACAGAGATGAAATGTCATGAACTGACCATAACACCCATTCTCTATCCCTCTGCACTACTCATGACATAGGGAAGAGGTGGAAGAGTCAGAAGTAAAAGTAAGATGAGGAAGAAAGCGAGTTTGGGAAGATGTGTGTAGTTTCATTTTTAATTTTATCTTAGTTATCAGTTCTCAAGAAATTAAATTTATTTTCTCATGTCAAGTCTGGTTATCTTGTGACTAATTGGCAAATGGTCTGACAGCCATCCAAGGGAAGCCTGTCACCAGTCATTCTTATTGAGGACTGGGTAGAACTTGAAGAAAAAACAGACACTGAGAACTATTCATATTTCTGAAACTACTCTGAGCAAGCTTAAAACCACACTTTATTTCCTATTTTTATTTCTCACCAGTCAGAGTCTTTTTCTTTGTCTCAAGTAAAAAATCTTGAGCCAAGCAGTTTTTGGGAAGGCTGACTCAGAGTATGAATGTTTAGAGTTTATAATAATGAGTATATCACATTAATGTATCACAAATAAAATGGAAGCACAAGTAATATTTCTTTAAGTTTTGACATCTATTTGGAAGTGAAATTTCATTGTAAAGCACACAGTTAGATGTCTAATTTAAAGAACAGATATTCTCTTTGTTTTTACTTTCTAAGTGCTTAATTGAGTTCAGCACTGTGCTTTTGAAAGAGGATATTTACAGTGTCAGAGCATATGTATTTTTAACATCAGCTACAGTATTTGTAAAAACAGTTACGTCCATTGTATACAATTTTGAACAAAAAACCCAACATTTTAATTTTTTTTTTATATAGAAGGTTTGAAGATGCAGGGCAAGATGTGGTAGAGTTTTCTCTATCCTTTTTATAATCCAAAGTTTAATATACTTTTTGTAAGAACAAATCTAAGCTCTTAGCTTAAAAAGGTTTCAGTTTTCTTAATGTAAGCTAATCAGTGTATGAAAATAGATGTTTATTTCTAAAGTTTTATTTCTTCCTACTCAAAAAAAGGTTCAGAAAAAAATTGAACCAAACATCTAGGCAATCATGAAAGGTTATTATTTTATTAAACCAATGATGGATCACACATATCTAAGCCATTTTAATTGTGTTTTATCTATTCTTTAAAAATAATAAGAAATTAAAAAAAACCAGCAAACTTTCCCAAACCATCTTTTAAAGCAGAACATTCCAGTGCTAAGCTCTTCTTGCTGTTAAGGATTTTTATGTAATTTAGTTCTTGTGTACTCTATATTATTGTATTAATTCCTGTCCTATCCATTATGATCAGCAGGCTATTTCCCACTCCTTTAATGTATGTTGTATAATCTTTTGTAGCCAAAATTACATTTTTTTTCTAAATGTACTGTATTTCACAAAACATATGAGGGAAACAAGCCATGAAAAATTTTTCCAGGGATCTGCTCCAATATAGGAGAGACCTTTGATGTCCTAGAAATTAATGCTTAGACTGGAAGAGCAGGTGTTCCAGTTTGATAATTTAAACTTTCTCTGAAATAGTTCCCCACCCATGTAAAATCTATTTTTATTAAGTAATAGATTCCATTCATATTAAACATTATTTTTTAAATGTTGGCAGAGGGATGTTTTAGTATGGTGTAATTTAATCCCAGCCAACAGTTAAGCCCCACAGAGCTGCTCATTGACTCCCCACAAGCTGGACTGAGGAAAGAATGTGAAGAACATTGAGGAAACCCATGTTAAGGACAGTTTAACAGGTAAAACAAAAGTTGTGTGAGACAAGTAAAAGAAAAATTCGTTCACTACTTTCCATCTGCAGGAACTTATTCAGCCATTTCCAGAGATCTTGGAGGCTCATCATGAGGAGTAAAGCACTCAATGTACCAGGAGAGACTCAGGGAAATAATTTTGTTCAACCTCAAAAAAAAAACCCCAAACCAAAACCCAACATAACAGAAGATGCTTGTTTATCTGTGGATGGAGTTAGTATCTTTTTGGAGATTCCTAGAAGAAAGAAAAGAGGAAATTGTAACAATGGAAATCTCAAGTAGCAGGAAAAACTTTTTCACCACGAGAATGGTCATACACTAGATTGGCTTCCCAGACTGATCATGGAGTCTCCATCCTTGGTGAGCAGGCATTTGACCAGATGACCCTTAAATGTACCTTCCAACCCAAATTAATCTATGATTCTGTGGCATGGTTTCTGTAAAATTGTAGACAATCATATTCCTAACAGTCTCAGTTATGAATACTTGTTCTCTGCTCAACTCCTGTGATGATAAAATTGAGACTACTCATCATGACAAGAATAAGAAAGAATCCTTTATTTTTGGTGACCACACATAGGTCACCATAGGTAGGATAGTTGTATCTACCACATTTTTGTACCCTCTTTCTTAGGGGATATGCAGAAATGATGGGTATCCATGATTGGACTAAATAGGACTGGAGAAATGTATATCAATGCCAAATGTCATAGGGTGAATAAAAGGCAACAAGTTGCCACCTGCCTTTCTAATTTCCCCCCTCCATTCCTTTTCCATCTTCACAATTTAATTATATCTATCAGTCTTCCGCACAGACATAATAACTCTGTTCTCTGCATTTCTATCTTTTCAGCCTTTTCTACATAGTGGAATTTGAGAATGCTTTCTCAGCAGGAAAAGACTACTTTCTTGCACAACCAAGCAGTTAGCTGGGAAAAGTGTATTAGTCAAATGGCTGCAGCATGCCAAGCAGGAGAAAGTAAGAAAGAGAATGAAGACAGCTTTGCTTGCTCTGCAGTTCTTCAGGAGATGGTGGGAAATTTCTTAAGTCTGTCTGTTTCCTCCCTGGGAGGCTGAAACAACTTTGCAATGGTTAAGAAGGCAGTTCCATATAATTAGGCCCTGAAGACCAGAAAGCAATTTTTTACCACTCTTGCCAAGGAAAATCAAACTTCTCCCTTGATGAAACAAAAACTTATATCCTCTTTCCATTCTCTTTCATTTTACAATTCCTGTGAGAGAAGATCCTTTGCTTATGTGCCTCAGCTTTTGGCTGAAGTTACCTATGAATAGAAGACCACAGTTCTCTAGCTTCTAATAACTCACACATTTTGCTCCAAAAGCAGTTAATTTTTTTCTCCCTTGCACCTTACACAAGAGAAAATTGTACCTTTTCTTTCCAGTATAATATAGTCTATCTGAGGCACACTGATGGCTCATAATGTGCCATGAAAGCCTTGCAGTCCATGATCTCTTCTGCAGACTTACTAAGAAGGTACAGGGTAATGGCAACAATAAAATCTACATTTAGATAAAAAATATGACATAAACCTGTATGAAAAACAAGACATCATTTACTGAGAAACTCAAAATCACCTATAACTTAATGAGGCAAACATATAATGGGAAAAAAATGTCTCAAATTTTTGTGATAGGGGAAGTGATAGGCAAAGTTTTCTAGAGATGACAAATTATCCAGTACCACAAGCATCAGCCAGTACCACAAGCATTAACCAGTACCACAGGATCCTAGCAAGAAAAAGACTTGTCAACATCACCTTATTTTTGTTTTCCTCTGGTCAGAGGATATATATGATGAGCTCATTTTCCCTCTAGTGTCTCTGAAGGACCGGTGGAGTAAAACTCTGAAGATAATGAACTACCAGTTACTGTGAAGTAGTATGAATATTCAGGCTACCCATATCTTCCTGGGGTCTTTCTCTTTTGTGCACCTCAGAGTCAAGAGAGCATAATAACAGAGGTAGGTGGTCAATTGTTATGTGTTTGGGGTGAAAGCTAGTGTCAAACTGGTATGAAAAAAAGTAGAGTTCAAATACTATCACTAGTTCCTTTCTTTGGTTTTCTAGTTTTAACAAAGCAAGAATTTCCCACTCTTGAAAGAGCCCTAATGTACTGAATGAGACCTTGTGCATAGCAGAGGTTTTTTTGTCAGTACTCACCATGACTGTCCTTCACAATATGCTACTGATGGTTCTTGTCATAGGATCATTCAATAACTGAGGTCATATGGAACCTCAAGAGGTTATATAGTCTTCATCCTCCTGCAGTTCTGAGTCAATAACTTTGTTCAAATTCCCTTCAAAACTCCCCTGTAACTTCAGGATATCAATTTCTCAAAGTTTTGTAGGGAGATACAATCAAGTTTTAAAGATGAAGGGTATATGTTTATTTTAGTGCCTCATTGTCAAGGCACTATCCTATCCTATGCCAGAATTCAAAGAGATTGTACATTCTTTCAAATTAATATTACTACAATCATTCTTCAATCTTGCAAGGCAAGATATTAAAATGAAAAATTAAAACTCTGTTTTGACTAAGATAAAAGTATAAACATAGATGTCACTGGTAGTAATTTTTAAAAGAGTGACATAAAGGATGATGGACTAATTTCCATGTTAATATATACATGTATAAAGGAAGCTAAATACAAAACCTTATGTCATTTAAAATTCCTGTACTTATGTCAGGCAGAAGCTGTATCTTACACTAGCTGACCTCCTTTTGCTCTTCAGCAAAAAAGCTTTTGACAGGATTTAGTGGACCAAGTCTTTAATCATAATAATCTTCAGAAAAGGTGTCCTGCCCTTGTATTCTCAGTATCAGTATAATTACTAACTTTCATTATTAAGAATGAGTGGCATTGAACTAATCACTTGTGCACTGGTTACAAAACATATTCTGTTAATTCTCCATTAACCTCTATGAACCACTGAGAAATATAGAGTTGTCTTAATGGTATATTGTGTGTTACATTGAGTGACTATTTGTTGTATTAACCTCAGTAGCTAAAACATTGGTATGTTATTGACATTCTTTTCATCACAAATCCCAAACATAGCAATACACAGGGTACTATTAAGAAAATTAGCTCTTATCACAGCCAAAACCAATTCACTACTTCAGATATAAATGTCTACTATGCAGCTGTTTACACTAGGTGAATGCATTTCCAACTTTGTTTCTTTTGTGCAAAGTTTTTTTTTTTACCAGTTCTACCTACTTTTAAATCTTTTTAAACTTTTATTTTTCCTAATCTATTTGCTATCCCTACACTGTAGAATGTCACTGTGCCTCATTTTTCTGCACCACTCTATGGATATTCCTTGGAAAATAAAACTTCTTGTTTGCTTTCTCTAACCGTATTTATTCTTGGACAAAGTATACACAAATAATATAATCAGTAAATTTCTCATCTATTTCTCCTTTTCTTCATGTTGCCTTAGCTCCTTTTAAAATAAAATAATCTCCTGTAAATAGTTATGATAAAGGATGCCTTCTTCTGCATCACAATATACTACTACAGTGCTACAGACTGTTTATATTGATTTACCTTGATTCAGATGAGAGAGTGACACAGAACTAAATTAAGTAGCAGTGATGAATAAAGACAGGAAATATAAGCTTCACCCCCTCTAGTTTGCTCTTGTGAGGCCCCAGCTGGAGTATTTTGTCCAGTTCTGGAGTCCTCAACATAAGAAGGACATAGAGCTCCTTGAGAGTGTCCAGAGGAGAGTCAAAAAAATGATAAGTGGGCTGGAGTATGTCCCCCATGAAGACAGGCTGAGGAAGTAGGGGTGTTCAGTCTGGAGAAGAGGAGTCTCCAAGATGACCTTGTATCAGCTTTCCAATATCTGAAGGGGGCCTACAGGAGAGCTGGGGTAGGGCTTTCTGCATGGATTTGTAGAAAGAGGATAAGGGGAAATGGTTTAAACTTGAAGAGGGGAGATTTAGGGCAGTCATTGGGAAGAAATTCTTTCCTGTGAGAGTGGAACAGGACACCGGAACAGGTTGCCCAAGGACGTTGTGGCTGCTCCCTTCCCTGGAAGTGTTCAAAGCCAGTTTGGATGGGGCCTTGAGCAACCTGGTCTAGTGGGTGGTGTCCCTGCCCATGCAGGGGGGTTAGAAGGTCCCTTCCAAACCTACCCATTCTATGATTCTATGTAAGATTCTCTCCTTGCATATCAGCAGCATATGACATTGATGATCATGATAAATCATTATTCTGACTTGTAAGGGAGAGAGATACTAGTAGAATATGTAAATTTTCCTGAACTGTTCATGGTTTCAGACATAGGGACATTACTATTACAGCACCTTCCTTGTGAGACATCTTAAAAATCTGTTCTCTCTCTAACCAGTCAAATTTTGTGCATCTTTAAAATGCAGTGTCTAAGAAGTTGCATTATAAAATTTGAAAAAGTTGCATTATAAAATTTGAAAAACAAACAAAAATAACCAGCGTACATTTCCAAACTTAATTCAACTGAAAATTAATTGCACAAAGCAACAGTGAGAGTAACTTACAGCTCTAGTAAAGCTTCCTTTGACAGAAAACCTCACACAATAAATTTTATCTGCAATTTGAGTGTATTTCTAAATCCCATACTAGCGCAAAAAATGAGATAACATAGCAGCAGCTTGATAAGATATTATCTGACCAGAATCAGATACATCCCTATGCATGACGACTAGCATTAGTCATTGTTATTTCTTTATGGCCTAACTCTTCTGGAAAATTTAATATGTTGTGCTACTCTGTATAGACACTTGTTCTTCACCCGCAACAGTAAGGTCATGTTTAAGTGTTCACAATGTACAATCAGCAGTACTGAGCCATGAGCACTGAGGTCACATTTATGTCAGGAGGTTGAGGTCATGGAAGACGTAACTGACACTGGTGCCTAATGGACATCCATTTCCAACAGAGCTAAGGATCAGCACAAACTACAACAGTTCTGAGCCTGAGTATGTGCACAATTTGACTTTTATTTCTTTAAGTGGTCAAAATGTAGCAAGTGCATCACAGAAACTAAAACCAAACATGAAGGAGCAGATGGAAGAAAGTACCTGTATTAGGCATACTGAGAGACTTCATTAAGTTCCAGGACTCAACTAAGATCCTACATCCTCAAAAACCTCCTAAAATTTTAAAATTTTATTGAGTCCCTTTTCAGGCAACAAACTGTGTAAGTATAACCCTATTGTGAGGAATGTTCCATATTTTTTTAGTTAGAACACATCCTCAGTTCAGATAACGTTTATTCACATATGCCTTGTGGCCTTGCTTTAATGTGCATCAAAGATCATATAATTTGTAAACATGAATTGTAGATTTTTCTGTAAATGTACTCATGTAACTTGAAATGCTATTACTGTTCTCAGTCTGAATACAATGAAGGAAACATTTCTTTCCTTTCTAAAAGTAAAAAGACTATTTTTGTATTTTCTAATTAGAATATATGCTACCTGGTCTTCTAGTCACAGGAAATTTCTACTTAGGTGTTATTTAATGGGCAGCAGGTTAAAATTCCATTGTGATGCTTTGTTGAGTGTAGGTACAAAGATTTTCACAGAAGTGCCCTCTATGAGGAGAAGCTGAGGCTGCCCTGTGTTGGGGACAGTCACAGATTCATCACAGTAGGAAAAGACCACCAAGATCACTGAATCCAACTGTTGACACAGAAAAAAACCCCACAATGCCCAGTAAAGCATGTCCTGAAGTGTCTCATACACATGGTTTTTAAATATCTCCAGGGATGATTATTCCACCACCCCTCAGAGCAGTCTGTTCCAGTATCTCTTTCAGTAAATAATTTTTACTTAATATCTAGTCTAAACCTCCTCTGGTGCAGCTTCAGGCCATTTCCTCTATTGATAATCTATTTACTTGAAAGGAGTCCAACATCCACCTCCCCACAGCTTCCCTTCAGGTAGTTGTAGAGAGCAATAACGTCTCCCCTAAGCCCCATCTTCTTCAAACTGAACAATCCCAGTTCCTGCAGCCTCTTCTCAGCAGACTTGTTCTCTAGAACCTTCACCATCTTCATTGCCCTTCTCTGGACACACTCCAGCAACTCAGTGTCCTTGTAGTGAGGGGGACAGAACTGCAGACAGTGCATGAGGTGCAGCCTCAAGAATGCTGATCGAGTACAGTGGGACAATCACTTCACTAATCCTGCTGGCCACACTATTTCTGATGTAGGTCAGGATGGTGTTGGCCTTTGCCACCTGGGCACACTGCTGGCTCATATTCAGCTGTGTGTTAACCAATACTCCCAGGTCATTTTCTGCCTGTGAGTTTTTAGTTGCTCATCCTCAAGCCTGTAGTATTAACATGGTGTTGGACTGGAAGTGCAGGACCTGGCATTTGGCCTTACTGAACCTCATACAATTGGTCTTGGACCATTGAACCAACCTTTCCATGTCCCTCTGCAGAGCTTTTCAGTCCTCAAGCAGATCAACACTCGTATACAACTTGGTGTAATCTGCAGGCTTACTGAGGATGCACTCAATCCCCTCATCTACATTGCTGATAAAGATACTGAACAAGACTGACCCCAAAACTGAACCCTGGACAACACCACTGATGACTGTACACCAACTGGATTTAATTTTGTTCAGCACAACTCTCTGGGCCTGCCCACGCAACCAGTTTTTCACCCAGTGAAGAGTACACCTATGAACACACTGCAGGCCACAGCTGAGCCTCTCAGAAAAGACGGTGGAAAAAACCCACAATATCTGTTGTAAATATGTATAATAGAATATATACAGCAAAAAGGGAGGAGGAGGATTTCTTGTCTTTTTTCATTTTTGAGAGTGTAATATATCTAAAAACAGAAAAACAGATGTAAAACAAACATGAGCTGGGTGTAACAAAGTAATTCAGTTGCAGTAAGAAGACTAAGCCTTAAATCCCTAGTGTGCTTCCACTGGTTTACCAATCAAGCTGACACCTTTCTTGCGCTCTCTGTATAGTGAGTGACTGGATATCTAACTCACATGTGGTTCTTCATATCTCCCAGATTCACCTTAAGGTCTCTAATTCTGGAACTGAATCCAAGTGTTGCTTATACAATATAGGCTTACTCCAAGGTTTTAAAATAAACCTAATTACAGAACACAGGAACTTCTGCACAGAAAAAGAGAAACAGCAACTGCAGAAGCTTATGCATAGCCTACTGCAGTTAGGCATGAAAGGGGACAAAAGAATATACATGGAATGACACAAAAATATCTGTGCAAAAAGACACATTTGAAGGAAAAGACAAAAAGGTGTGTTAGCTTACTTTAGGGGAAAAAAGAAAAAAAAAATGGATAATCTTTATGATTTTTCTGTTTCCTTTTAATATTAGCAAAATCACACATTTAACAGTTTTAGAACTAATGGGTTTGTTTTATCCTTTTTTTATAAAGTTGGTAACTGAGTAGATTTTAAAGTCTGCATAATCCCTCCAAATTGGAAAAGAAAATACGTCCATCAGTATCAGAAGTATATCTTCCTGTTTATTTTTAATCTGATATTGAAACTTTTCAGCATATTTAGTCTCAAGACTGATCTTTTATAGTCACAGTAGGATGCAGCTTGTAATGAAAACTAGCTTTTATTAGCCTAGTATGCTATAGCTTGACTACAAAAAGAAGAGGGTATGATGGACATTTCTACACTATCATAATGACTCATAAAATTGTAGTTGTAAACTAACACATCTATAATTAAGAAAAGTATTTCTAGTTCAAGGAAGACATTACAGGAAAATCCAATTAGCAGCCGACAAAAGAATGCAATATTTATATTCTCACACATAAAGAAAAGCAATTTCAAAAAAATGTATTTGCATTTTGGCCTGTGTTCTGTTTTCATAATGAAATACAGATCATCAAGAAGAAAATCCTAAACCAAGTCCTGTTTCTTATTTCAAGTTTCTTATTTTTATGCTTGTTCCTTGCTTAGTTAAACCATAAATAATTATTTTCAAATTATCACTTTCACATGCAGAATCTAGAACAGAACTGATCACTTTACATTCTGAGTCTTCTTTTAGTCAAGACAAAAATCTTGCCCTTTTTTAAACTATTTGTATCTGAAGCTCACAAGCTCTCTTTTTACTGACATCTGTTCATTAACTGTCCCTTCTCCCTTCCATCAAAGTGAGGGAGTTGGGGTAAAAAAAAAGCATTAAAGAATCATAATCCCTTTCAGTATTCAAAGCTTATCTCAGCTGACTCCAGCTGTCTCAAACTTTGACCATGTGTTTTTATTTTATTTATATAAAAAATAGGGAGAAATAGGTACCTAAAAAGGTGATGTGCCATCTCTTAGAAGTATCTCTTATAAAGTCAGATGAACCAGTTTTTGAGGCACTAGTCTTTTTTATGTTTAATATATGAGATTTTCATTAGGTGTTTAGATGTGTTAAAGCATATATTCAGCTTCAGCTGTTACAGTCAGTAGGATGCTGTTGGGGAAAGAGAGTAAAAAG
This sequence comes from Phaethornis superciliosus, assembly GCA_023637945.1. NCBI lineage: Eukaryota > Metazoa > Chordata > Aves > Apodiformes > Trochilidae > Phaethornis > Phaethornis superciliosus. The sequence continues at coordinate 150,645,458 of JAJQWJ010000001.1, read as the reverse complement.
TAGCTATGCAATTAAAAATAAAATTGGCCATTAGCACATTGAGACATGCAGTTTAGAAGATGGACTAATTTTATTTTTTATTGTATTTGAATTTGTATTATAATCAGATTGAAAAGTAAGTAATACAACAAGTGATAAACTGGAGTCTGCAGTTTGTTTTGTTTTGTTATTTTCTTTTCTTTTGTTTTGTTTTTAATAAGCAGATAATGAGTGATAAAATGAAAGAAGAAATTATCATGATGTATGTTTGCTCCGACTCAACAATGAGAAAATCCATGAAATAAATCAGTTCTTAGTTCATCTAAGAATTGTTTGCAGTAAGGATAGTGCTGGCTTACAAAGGACTTCATCTTTGAGCTGTCATGTCAGTTGCTTGTTTATTTTTAAACAGAAATGACATGAAACTTGGCATGAACAAAAAGACACAGGAATAAAGCAGATTCACTTCAGGCATGTTTTGCAATAGTATGCCAGTGGGGTTAGGATTATGTTATGGTCTGGAGGAACATTAAATTTTTTGTTTGGTTTTTTTTATCCATAAGAACAAAGTCCAACCATCAAGGGTTAGGCGCAAGCATAAACTTTTATTTGACAGTTGGCACAAGCAAAATGATAGAACCCTTTGAAATTATGGAGGATATGTTGCCAGGCAAAAGAAGGAGAGAGGAAAAAGGAGAAGATACAAGGAAAGAGAGAGAGAGAGAGAGAGAAATGTGAGACAAAAGAGTATGAAAATGGGAAAGAAGAATGAGGGAGAGTCAGAATCACCACCAGGGGTGCAGCTGTCTGGCACTGATCCTGCACAGGGTCCAATGAATCTGGTGGTGGGTCAGGAGGACGACCATGTGGCCACAGCATGGACAGCCATATATACCCCTGACTTCCTTTTGTTCCAAAGGGGCAGCTGTCAGTCAGCTGCTGCAGCAGCCAGGAACAGTAGCACCAGAGCCATTGAAGACAGGCTCGCCTGGAAGGGACTTCTGTTTGCCTTGTCACTTGTCACATAAGGGTCTAGTCCCCACCCAGCCATTATTATCTATTTTCAGGCATCACCCTTCACCCCCCTCCTCCCACTCCCCCTCCTCTGCTCCCTCCAGTCCAGGTTCATTAGCATAGGTACAATCAAAATGTCTGCTTCCAGCCAAGCCAGGGCTATTCGCTTTAAAATTGTCTTTCGAGGTAAATTTCATTCAGAGAGATCGGTAGCAGAATCTCACAGGTTAATCTTCCTAAATGCAGATGTCTTTATTGCAGAAATCTGAGCCTGTAACTGCAGCAGTAGTGGTCAAGGGCTGGACCTGATGATCTCTGAGGTCCTTTCCAACCCAGCCGATTCTATGATTCTATGGATTTATAGTAAAGGGAGAAAGTCACCTGTAAAAATGTGATTCACCTGGACCTGGTGAAGATGACATCATAGGTCTTTTTCTTCAAGTGTATGAACATCCTAGGTGGATGTTCTCATGTTCTGAATGATGACTTGTTATTTTCATACGCGTTGCTCACTTTGGAGAGCAGTGTAGGGGAGAGAGACATAAGGTGGACAGAAGGATGACCATGAGCCAACAATGTGCCCCTGTGGCTAAGAAGGCCAATGGCATCCTGGGGTGCATTAGAAGGGGGGTGGCTGGCAGGTCAAGAGATATTCTTCTCCTCCTCTACTTTGCCCTGGTGAGGCCACATCTGGGATGTTGTATCCAGTTCTGAGCCCCTTGGATCAAGAAGGACAGGGAACTGCTTGAAAGAGTCTAGTACAGAGAGACCAAGATGATGAAGGGAGTGGAACATCTCCCTTATGAGGAAAGGCTGAAGGAGCTGGGTCTCTTCAGCTTGGAGAAGAGGAGAATGAGGGGTGACCTCCTTTATATGTCAAATATGTAAAGGGAGGAGCCAGGCTCTTCTGCCCAAAGACAGCACAAGGGGCAAGCTGGAACATAGGAGGTTCCACATAAATATAAGAAAAAAAACTTTTTCACTGTGAAGATGACAGCACTGGCACAGGCTGTCCAGGGAGGATGTGGAGTCCCCTTCTCTGGAGATGTTTAAAACCCACCTGGACACGTTCCTATGTGTCCTGCTGTAGATGACCCAGCTCTGGTAGGGGATTGGACTAGATGATCTTTCCTAACTAATCCCTAGCTTCCTATGAGTCTCTGTGATTCTATATTAACTATTGATCAAAATCTCTAATATGCATCACAGACATGTTCACAGTGAGAGACTGAATATTTATGGGAGAATAATATATAAATTAATATTATTTTAGAGGTGTCTTCTTGAATCTAAGAAAATGTCAGTTTAGGCTTTTTATTCATCCGTGGCAGGGGTCCTCACCAAAACACTTTCCATCATTTATCAGAAGTCATGTCTCACTGGAGAGATACCAGAAGACTGGAAAACTTCCAGTGTAATCCCCATACATAAGAAGGGACAGAAGGATGATCCGGGAAATTATAGGCCTATCAGTCTGACTTCAGTACCAGGGAAGCTGATGGAGAAGATCATCCTGAGCACCATCATGCAGTACATGCAGAAAAAAAAGGTGATCAGGCCCAGTCAACATAGGTTCATGAAGGGCAGGTCCTGTTTGACTAACCTGAGCTGCGGATATTTTGGTACCTCAGCTTAAGCAAGGCCTTTGACAAGGTTTTCCACAGCATTCTCCTAGAGAATACAGCTGCTTGTGGCTTGGATGCACATACACTCTGCTGGATTAAAACTAGTTGGGTGACTGGGTCCAAAGAGTTGTGCTGAATGGAGTTAAATTTAGTTGGTAGTCACGAGTGGTGTTCCCCAGGGCTCAGTGATGGGACTGCTCCTGTTTAACATCTTTATTGAAGATTTGGCAGGGGGATAGAGTGCACCCTCAGTAAATTTGCAGATGACACTAAATTGGGTGGGAGTGTCAATCTGCTCGATGGGACGGAGGTTATCTCTGTCTACAGGGTTAGGCTAACAACTATAGTTTTAATGCCTACCAGTTCTATCTTTGTTCAATAAAATTGTGTTGTTGCACCTGATACTGTGTTATCTTTACTTTGTCCTTGTGGGATCCAACAAGTATCTACACATTTCCAGCCTCTGGAACGTGACAAGGCTCTTTAGTTCGTGGTGAAAAAACTACAGAGGAAATATTGACTTAATGATTGCACAGAGTAAAAGACCCAGCTGATTTGGGCAAAAAGCAGTGTTACTATCAGTCATCAGAATTCGTGTTACTTTTTTGTCACATTAGCTTTTGTTAGCTTTCTGTTAGCTTTTGACTTCCATTAGCTGTGGCTCAAAAATCCTAGTGACTGGACTTGGATTTCTTCAGGGTTCTTTTGCCTTACATTCTTGGAGATTACATCTCTGAGGACTTTTTTACCCCATCACCAGTTTAGAAATGGGCCAAGAATTTTGCCCATGCTACATTTGGCCTCATTTTTTGGAAAGCTTCATATTGCTTGGATGTATTCCCAAACTGGCTTCACTTATGAATCACAGTATACCTTGGTTTTATATGCTGACTACATCCAATCATATCCTCCAAATGTGCAGTGCTGGATGGAGCCCAGATGGATTTTCCTACATCACGCTGCACAGATTCTGTCTGTGGAAAGAAATTCTGCCTTTTGGTCATTCTAGCTATTCTCTTATTTTTTTTTAAGAAAGCAACCACTCTTAATGGATTTTCCCCTGAGAACCTCTTGTAATTTTTCCTCTGACTAAGGAAAAGTCACGTAGGGGGTATAATCACTTGTCCCAAGTAGGAGCTTCCTGCTGATTTCTCTGTTACAATGAGCTGGCTGAGGTTATCCTTGAGTGAAATGCTCTGTGTAGTACAATGAATCCTGAAAGGCACACTGGATGTGTGCCTACTCATGTTATCTGTTGTGTGGATCAGTGACTCCTCAATATGCAACAGTCTCCTGATCAGAATCAATACATCCCACTCCTTGGGTAGTAGTGATGCGCGCTTATCACAGGGTGTCAGTTTCACATAGGTCATTAAGCAGTCACTGATAACCTTTTCTTGAAGGAAAGATTTGTCTGCAGCTGCCTTTAGCAGATGTGTGTGCTTTCCATTGATCATATAACTCTTTAGCTCAGGCCTCTAGCTCATAGGTATTCACAACACTTATCCATATTTTCTCCTTTATCTTTAAGCCGTCTCCAAAATTTCTGTGATGAGGTCAATGTTTCATCCATCTTTTATTCCCTTTCCTCTCTTTTCTTGAGAAGTTTCTCCATAGTTTGTATCTTTCACAGTGATTAACAGATTGCTCATGCTCGACCTACTACTCTATGCTTATAGTTAAGTTACTTCTTTTTTTGAAAATAATAAGAGTAAACCTAAATCAACTGCCACACCAGAAGCTCCTAAATCAAAAACTTCTGCAAAGAGGAAATATTTTCAGGGAAAGTAAGGATAATTTTATGTCTTGTTCTCACAACTTAAACTGATGGGAGAAAAAACCAAGATTTTGTGGCTCACTAGACTGATCTGCTTCAGCTATTACTGTTCTAGATAACATATATGATCTGTTACTCCTGATGTAAGGAAGTTTTCATTAATTTTTTTTAATGTGTAGGTTCTTTGGGTATTTCAAGTCAAATAATTTTAACTCAAAATAATTCATGATTGTATTCTTCATTGCTTTAGTATTAAGAATTAGATGATTCTTCAAAATATTTTACTAGGGGAATAGAAGAAAATGCAAATTAGGTACATACACACTCATCAAAAATTTAAAAGCCACAAGAAATAAAACTATCAGGTATACAAATATATAGTTCAAAGAACATGGTAGTACTATTTAATTCAAAGGAAGAGTCATTGTTTTACTTGAAAGATATTCAAAACTGAAAATGAGAACAGCTCTGAGGAAAAAAAAATCTTTATTCAATGTCTATGATTTTTATCACATTGTCTGAGACGTATAAATATATTTTAATTGTAATTGTCCAATAGTGAACTGGAACTCTAAATAAATGACTGTGGTTTCTATTTGAGGAGACATTAGGAAGACATGTAGGTGAGACCTTAGGAAGACATTATTTCCTGTGAGGGTGGTGAGACACTGGAACCAGTTGTCCAAGGAAGGTGTGTGCTGTTCTGGGACATTTTTCTGTTTGCGTTTAAGGTGATATATCCTTTTCAAGATTTAAAACCAAATATGCTCTGGATAAAATGACAAATTGAATGAGAAATGTGAAGATTTTTTTTCTTTCAAGTGTTATGGATAACACTTCATGAAAGTTCCAAATGGGTGTAAATTTTTTCCCTCTGACAGTGGGCTGCTGACATTGGCCCTGCTTGGTTCTGTAACCCACCGTATGGCATAAATTTCATTTCTCAATCCTTTTGCACCTCTGTTGTATTCTGCTTCTTAAACCATGACATTACCCACCCTACATGCCTCCCTTACACCTGTATTTAAAGCCTTTCCTTATCTCCCCCTTTTAAGCAACACTATTTCCTCTGTTCTGCAACCAAAGAGTTTGCATGACAATCTAATTGATATTAAGGTTTACAGAGATTATGTCTGCATCTGAAAAAAAACACTAAAGTAATAATCTGTCCCTTAAATATGCTCTAAAAAGATTAAGAGCTTCTGGTATAGAGACTGACAAATGGTAAATTATTAAATTATTATGAAGCACAAATAACGTAGGTGAGGGAAGCTTCTGTGGCAAAGGATCTAAAAAAGAGATATAAACTTTAGAACCTTTTTTTTTTTTTTTTTTTTTTTTTTTTTTCCTTGTTATCTATCAAAGGAAGATAGATAGGGAAGATACTCTCTTTTGCCTGCAGGAAGCTGCAACATCCTTTTTAATTCTCCATACTGTAAAGGACTTCTTTTTCATCACCTAAATATTCCTGAGACCTCGAAGGCCTGGCGAGACATTCAAGCTTCATGGACTTTCTGGAACACCTGATAAATATACAATGAAGCAAATTCTGGAGTTAAGGAAATTACATATCTCAAAACATTAGAAAAATCTCTCTCTTATGAAGTCATTAGACTATGTCTGCAAAGGTAAATAAAAAGGTCAGCCACCTGCTCCTGTGGCACTGATTGGTTTATGTTTATGCTATTTTGTGCTAATCTCATCTATAACAGACCCTTTTTGGAGAAAGGTAGCTGCAGTAGTTCAGAACAAAGATATCAAGTGAACTCTTACTGAGGGATCAAAAACCATCAGGGGTCTTCCTTCCCATGTCCTTTTCCTTTGTTTAGCCTGAAAAACATGAGAGCAACATACAATGTCAAACATGTCAACATGTTAAAATGTCCACCAAGAAAAATATGAAATCAAACATCACTATATTTAACAAGAATAAGGAGAAAAGAATATCTGAAGAAAATTCCACAGCCTTCAACCTCCTCCTTCCAACCCAATTAAAAAAAATACAAAACTCAAAAAACAAACAAAAAAAAAAAAGAAAAACAAACAAACAAACCTGCACAACAATATTTTCTGCATCTCTGAAATTGCAATATTAGTATAAATGAAAGTACAGAGCAAATATTAACTGGAAGACTGATTATTTTCTCCTGGTATACACTTACTCTGTTGGCATTTCTAAGTTATATCATATGTTGTTATTTTCTGAGACAACACTTCAGAAAAATTCTGTTAGCTGTTAGCCAAGGACAATTTATTTGCTGACAAGCATATTGTATTTCTGCCATTTCTGTGCTAGCCTTGTAGTAAGGACAAAGGTATTTATGTAACAGTTCGTAAGTTCTTCTGGCAAGTTTTCAAACCTTCTTTGTTACTGAGCATTCTGAAGCCCTTTTGCATCATGCTCCTTTGTTCTAGCTTTCTGTTTCACTCAGGTTTTATTTGCTAATATGTCTTCACAAGCAAGCTATATACTAATCTCTGGTGCTTTTGACTGCTAAGAGACTGAAGAATTATTTTGAGGAAATTGGAGGAAACACACCCATCTCCACAGTCCTCAGTTTATTAATTTAATGATTACCCAAATAACACTCTCACATTATTAGAAGGAGGAAAGCACAAAGCCTCATTTTAGTTCCAGAAATTATTAAGAAATATTCAAATTTGTACTTGTAAAATATCTTGGTATTCACATATCAGAAATTACACTGGTTTATGATATAAAAAAATCTAATGACAATCAATACATTTAGGTCCATAGAAGTCATATCAATAAGGTAGTACAATATAAAAATTAAAAAAAAAAATGTTTGCATAGAAGATAATGAGTCCTACCAATGTTAGAGAATTAACCTTAGAGACCATATGTTACTAAGATTTTGATTTTCAAGTATGTTTTGCAGTTTTGGTGAAGAAAGAAAGTGAGGAATTAGTTCTTTGTAAAATGGCAACTGAAGGATTCTTTCTGAGCTTTAAGAGTTTGTAAGGTGTATAGCTATTGGTTTATCCTAATTAATAGCAGTCATTACCTCAGTCTGAGATTCCTGCATGCCCACAGGGAAATGTAACAAGGATTGCCTTAATGAGATGGCATGTGTAGTGGAAGTGATAGTTATTAAAAAGTTTAGAGATGGCTATTGTCTGTGAAACAGCTCACAAATTGTAAGGTAATAAAAGGATTCTTAGGAACAGCAAAGGAAAGGGAGAAGGACAAAGGTTATTGCACAGTATATATGCTTTCCTATTTTTATTGCTTGTCCAGCTGGGGAAGAGATACAATAGATATGAGTCTGGCCAGCTTGCTTGGCAGTACCAATAATTTTAGTCTATTGCTTTTTTGCACTAACAACATATCAAACCAAAATACTTGAGTCATTTTAATATATTTCATTGACTAGTTCACCTGAAGTATACCATCTGCAGCATGGTGATTTCCCGACTCTATTATACCTGTCACTCAGAAATTCATGATTCTTTTCCAGACTGTGTCAGTGTTTTACACTTCTGCAGAGTTTAACAATGTCTTCCGAGTCGTCCCACACACCATGGTTTTTTTGTTTGTTTTTTTTAATAAGCTCCATAGGTTAAATGTGTAAAGGGTCAAAAAAATTTTGGAAATAAAAAGTAGATCTCTATATGTTTAGACAATAAAATCAACGCAAGAAGGAATTACATTTTAAATATTTAAAGCAATAAAAGCATTTTTATCTCTCTATGAATGTAGAAACTTGCCCCAGTTTTCTTCTCTCTCCGATAGTCAGAATCATTAAATTTTATTGCACACTAGTGAAGGATTAAAGTTCTAAACTTGAAAGGTTCTTATCAAACCTTTCTGAAATTGAACATTACTTAAAAAAAAAAAACAACAAAAAAACAAAAAACACCAACTTTAAAAGCCTATATATAGAAATACTCACCATCACTTTCTACAGTTTAGGCAATTTAGTAAAAATAAAAAACTTCCCACTGTTTTTAGACACTTGTGCTGTTCTTTAGCAACCATCAGCACTGTAAAAGGTTCAGTCTTTTTTAGATGAGTTTCTAAGAAAATGCTGCCTAAGCTGCACATTACTGAAAATGCTGTGTCCAGAATTTTAACTCACTCTGAGCAATTCAGCATTTCACGCCACTCTTGAGGAAAAGCTAAAGTGCAATGGCTTGTCAAATATCAGATTTACTTTTAAATTGCTTTAATGTCTTCTAAGACAAAAAGCTGTTTTGCATTTTCAACCAGGACATGGGAATGGCAGTGGGAGCAGGAAGGAGTAAAACAGAGGCCATAAGAGAAATAGATGATTCTATATAAACAATCTTGTGTATTACAGGATCTGTATGACAGAATTAAACACAAGAACAAAATAGATTTTTTAGTATAGTTATTGATAGCCTTAATCTTCATTTCACATAGCTGAACTCTTAAAACTGTTAGGTTGAGGAATCCTTGCTACTCTTTCTGAGTATGTTTCTGGAAAATAAGAGATGCCTTTGATCCTATATCCCAGAATACATAATGTCTTTACTAGGAACATCCATAATTCCCGAAGAAACAGACAAATATAACATATATGAATACAAACAAATGGATTAGGCTATCTTCTTAACACCAGATACCTAGCATGTACATATGTGTAGGTACATATATGTGAGCGTGGATACATATTTATACATACATAACAGCATGCATATTAAGCACACTACAGATGTTGCCCTTTGTACTATTTTTTCTTGTCTTTATAGCCATTTGTTTCTTATAGCTCTTACTTGTTATTTTTTTTACCTTTCCTCCGTCTAATGACTAAATTATTATCCTATATCCTTTGAACATTGTTATAATTGTTCTTTCTTCATATGCACACATTAGTCCTATTTCAAAGGAAGGTAATATTATCTTACTGTGTCAAATACCTTGTATTTAAACATATTTATTCCTGTGACTCACATCACTATCTCAGATTATATCAATTTAGACATAGCTCTGAAATCAGTAATTTTGTCTATCTGGTGTAAGAGGGGTGTTATGAGATAATTTTCTATCTTAGAAATGTGGCCCACGATTGTTTTGGTTTTAGTAATGGTATGAACACATTGCCTAAATCAAGACTGAAAAATCACTTTAAAGAGATTACATGTTAAATTACATGGAACGTATTTTGCGTAGATTTAACTAAAGATCAGCCACAAACTTTCATTAAATGATGGGGGTTTTATGTGTATATCATCAGTCTATTGACACAATTTAATTCTTGACCTTAAGTCACTCGTGACTGTTAGTTTGCTCCCAGGTGTCCCAGCAATGGAATATAAATGATTACAGAGTATATGACATACTATATATTAATATTTTACTCTCTCAGTAGTTTGTTTTACTGCACACTCTCTTCACTCTTGACCTCACTTTTCTATGCAGTGAATGTTAACATGCAGCTGAATGAAAGAGTCAGAGAGCAATCAGATACACAGGAGTGAGAAAGATGATAGGATGACAGAAAAGGGTAACTGCACCAGAACTGTGACCATTTCAATTGAATGAAAAAGATAAAGGAGATAAAGTAGATAAAGGAACAAGGAGACCAAACAAACTTATATTAAGTGTTGCACTTCCTTCATTCTGTATTCACATTATTGAAAACATTATGTCCAGAATTTTAATTCACTCCAAGCACCTCAGTGTGTAGCTCCATTTCTGGTTTCCAATGGCTTCAGAAATTCTTTCTACAGCATTATCACTAAGTGGTGTCTACATTAAGGTATAAAACTTTCTGTCACATACTTTGTAATCTTAGTTTATAGATCACGGTGTTATTCAGAGTGAGGAACACATATTTAACCAAACATCATAACTAACCTGTGCTATAGTTAAATTTATACTTTCTGTGTCATTTATATTATCAGATGACATATAAGTGGTTATGTTTGTTTTTTGCAGTTTATAGTATCTAAATGAACAAACCAAAACCAATTAAAATCCTGCATATCTTAAGTCTGTTAAATACAAAAATCTGGACAATGATATTTGAAAAACTCCCTGAGAACTTGGCTTATGGGTGTAACCAAGTTGGAATCATTTCACATGTTTAGCTGGGGTCTTTAAAAATAGCTTTTTCTTGCACCAACACTAATTTATTTGATGTTTTAAACATATAGACACCATGAAATGAGGTGGTTGTTTTTTTTTTCTCAGTCTTGACATATGAACACCTGAAATAATTGTCTTTAATCTATTTTAAAATTTGTAGAATAAAAAGATTTTTGTTTGTTTAAAACTTTAATTGAGTATCTGTATTGCACTGTCTTAAAGTAATAATGGTTATATTATATTGGGAAAGCCAGGAAGTTCTCAGAGAGCTGTAGCACTTTCTTCCATCTGGGACATTAATACTTTGACTTCTTTTTTTTTTTTTTTTCCTTATATTTTTTCCTTTTCTACGTATCTTTCTCTGTGTATTTAGCTGGTTTCCACAACTTCCCTTAAGCCTGCTCAGGAATAACTAATAGGCCTGTTTTGTCTTAATTTCAGTTTGTTGTTTTTTTTTAATCTATTGATTTATTGCAGTTGATGGATCCATTGAGAAGATTCATTACTGCATTCCAAATTGTTCCAATGTGACGTGTATATTCTATCCATGTCTCAATTTAACCTTAGTTTTGAAATTAACACAATATATATCAGCTCTTACGAGATTATACCTCTATAATACTCCAGTAAGCAAAATGTCTTCATTAAATCCAGAGTCTGAGTCAAGGTTAGAATGAGCATTACAGTTACCAGGTATTTTTTAGGTTGTGTTAATAAAAAGAACTAATTCTTAGGTTGGTTTTGTATGGTATTGTCCTAATCTGTGGCATTTTATTTTAGTTACATTCATAAAGATGCTTCAAAGTTAGATCATATTAATCCATAACATGACACAGAAAAAAACCCTAAACTACTTTCCAGAAAGGACTGAACAGCTTTCTAACAAATTAAGTAAATAGTTTTTGGTATTAGTGAGGGAACATCTTAGTGACATGGCAGAAAATGTGAAGTCTCACCTATAAATGTTTTGGTACTAATTACTAAGTAATACACAAATATGGTTCTAGGCGTTCCTCTTGGATATGGTTTTACTCTAGAAAAAACAGTCCTCCTTTTTATTTATTTAATAAATATTTAGAGTTGTTGAATGCTTTTAAGTGGCTGAAAAAAATATTTTGATGATGATGATCTGTAAAATAGGCTTTGTATTTCAGTAGCAATTATGTCATGTTTTGATCAGGTTTTCCTGTTCTATGCTTTTGATTCAAAAGTGTTTCAAAAAACTAAACATGTTATTCAGCCTCAAGATCAAATTCCATCTCCAAGTCAAGACTCAGAAGTCAAACCAAGTTAACCACGAGAAGTAACTGACGTCATCTAGATGTAACTTATCCTGCCTAGGAGATACTATAAGTCCTATGAGATAGAAAACTTTGCAGTGTCCCATCAAGGCCTGTGCTATTTATTCTGAAAAAAAGAATTTAAAAATTGCATAATTTTTCCACTCTTAATATAGATAATTATACATAATAATTTGATATACTATCACAATATGTTGTTTCAAACATTTCTATTTTCTGTATTTTAGAATGCAAGTTACAGTCATGTGATAAAAGGCAATTCATGGTTTCTGTACTGTTGGGTTCTTTTGTATTCCATCACTGTTACCAAGAGACTGTAAAAGCAGTAAGATAATGCAACTTCTCCACTGATCTAACTATGGTGATCCTAAATAATTCAAAAAGTAGTCCAGCTAAATGCATAACCTTCATTGAGTGTTTTAGTACGCCTGATTTTTTTTCTTAAAATGACACAGCTTCTGTGTGTTTTCTTCTGGTATTCTGTCCTTCACTTCTACGAGCCTTATGTAAACAATGTTTTATGCAGCCAAAGTAATTTTCATTATACAAAATTTACGACAATTTTAAATGATGCATGCAAGATCTACTTTTGATGCTTACTATTGGTGTGCTCACTGTCAAAACAGAATCAAAACAACCACTGACACGGTTTTGAGATATTATGTAAAATAACAAGCAGATAGATACATATATATATATAACTCTTTCAATCAGCGATGCTAATTCCTGTGCAAAGATTCTTGTCCCCATTTGAGACAGGTGTACCTCATCTGTTGCCAGCAGGCCTGGTGACATGCAGATTCACCCAGACCAAAAAAAACCCAAAATTCCATTGTTGACACCTATCTTGGAGACAGTTATTGATCTACTGCCTCTTCCTGCTGCTTCCCTCATAATACCTTGCAGCTGGAAGGGTAGAGAGCACTACCTGTGCTCCTGATCACTTAACCAATTGTCTCAAGGCCCTGATTGGAAATCTCTGGTAATCTCTTGATTACCCTCAGACTTTTTATTACAGCTGCATCACTGCGTACCTGAAAAATCAATAACGGGTAATAACCCTAGGGTCATACCAGGGTAGGAAAGTTATTTACTTTTTACATCTTTAACCCTGGCCCCAGGGAGGCATCAGTCTTTCCTAAGAAATGGATCTGCATGCTGGGCCTTCTGTTCGCCTCAGGAGAGTCTCCAGTGATAGTGACCCTTTTTTTTTTTTTTTTTTTTTCTTCACGGAAGTGGTGCTGACAAGGTGTAGGCCAACTTAATTTTAGTGACAGTAGGAGAAGAGACCAAATCCCACCTCAATACAACCTCATTTCAGGTAATTGTAGAGTGAGATAATGTCTCCCTCAGCCCCCTTTTTTGTCCAGACTGAACAACCCCAGTTCCCTCAGATGTTTCTTATAAGGCTTGTGCACAAGATCCTTCACCAGCTTGGTTGGCCTTCCCTGGACTTTCTTTAGGACTTCAATGTATTTTAGTGGGGGGGCCCAAAACCAAAGACAGTATTCGAGGTATGGTCTTCCTGCCTGCCTTTTTGAACAAACTGCTGCACAGTCATGCCATAACCCTGCTGATGTCCTGTGCCCTTTGCTCACCACGTTCATCGTGCTTATGGGCAGTAGAGCACCCCATGGCATTCTTTACTGTCTGCAGAGACCATCCTGGCCCTACTCATGTTTCATCAGCCAATGTTGTATGAGTAGCAGGCTCCTCGTTGCTCTCTCAGTTCCCCCTGAGCTTCTCCCTCTTCAGGAACCCCCTGTGTATCGTGTTAAGTGTGTTCTGCTGTGGACTGGGTGGGTGGACACCACAACTGATAACCTTGGAAGCTGCTGAGTCCTTCTGAAGCAATCTACTGGCAAGGTAGTGAGGTGAATTGGGAAAAGCACGAGAATAATACTTGAGGAACTATTTTGGAATCAGGATATTGCTGTGATAACAGGGACACTTCCAGCCTGCTCTGCAAGGGGCAGCTCAAGAAGAAGATGGAAGCCATTTCCCTATGATTAAGGATTGATTCCTGTATTAAGATTTATTTTTGTTGTAGGCCTATTTTATTTCTGTAGTTTGACATAAAGTGTAAGAAAAACTATAGATTAGACTGTAAAATCAGAGCAAATAACTTTAAACTAGAAAGACCTAAAGAAATAAAGTTGTTGACAGTGTTTCATCTTTAACACATTGTTGATAAAGTATGTAGCAAAATTAATGGTTTCCTTTACTGCCTTCTGAGATTTGGGTAGGTCTACATTATTCTTTAAAAACTCCAATAATTAATTATATATTGACATGTGTGTAGGACACCATTGGAGAAATTCTGTGATTTTAGGATTCAAGTTAGAGACAAAGGAAAAATGTAGGTTGTCTTTAGAGCACCAATAAACCTAAATATCCCTGAGCAGCCTCATTTGGGGTTTCCACTTACAACCCTTATCCATGGGCCCTGGAGCCCCATTTCAACCTGGGTCTTCAGTTACTATCTGAGCTGTGTTGCATTCTTGGGTGATCTCAAGCTCAGCTGCACCAGTACTTGATTCTAATCTGTGGTCTGTTTTCCCTGCCTGACCTTAGTCCAAACTCATTAATATTGTCCTGCCTGATTAACCCAGGGCTGTGTCTGATCCTGGTTCACCTCACCATTCTTTATCCTACGTACTCTCAGCCTAAACATTGCTCTAAACCTGTCTTTTTCAAGTGTGTGATACTCAGGATTTAAATCTAAACTAATTTTTATTGGGCTGATTTCATTTACCTTTCTACTGTCTTGATCTGTTACTTGCATAGTCGATTTGTACAGGATCTCTATTGTCTGGAAGGGAGAGATACTTAAGCAAGTGACTACCGGTAGCTATCAGATCAAGAAATCCTGGAAAGTTTAATGGGAGGTTACAAAGTGTGTAGCATGACAAGGGTGGTGAGGCATGTTCAGACTAAGTAAAATTGGCAGTGTAAATAGCTTTTAGATGAATGTATAACCTTTTTAAAGGTTACCTATTCATTCTTCCACTTTCACTTTTCTCTGACTGAAATAAATGCCTCCATAATTCCAGTGAGGTCTGAGATACTGTGGGAAATTGAAAACATAAAAAGAGTTCATTCCTGAGTACCAAGAAAAACTGTAGTCATCTGAAGTTTTTTCCAGATGTCTGAGGCAATCACTGATTCTCCTTCTTATCCTATGCTTTCCTTCTTTCATTAGTACATTCTCACACTGTGTATATTAGAACTTTAATTATTTTCAATGTTAATCTTCTGTGGCTTTCAAACTATCAAATGCTCCCAAAACTTCAATGCTCTTTTATATCTAAGCAATTAGGTAAAATATGAACTTGTTTTAAAAACAGTGTTTAAACCATAAACTTAAAAATTAATATTCTCTTTTTATTTATTTCTCTAACATGGAGTTATAATTTTTCAAATTGTTTGCTATATACACTTCCTGTGTTCCTAACCCTAAGATGAAATCTGGGGATGAAACTGAATATGCACCATGCCATTATCCTCTCTATCATTCTCTTTCCATCTCAGCTTTTTCCTCTCTTCTTGATAAGTTCTGCTTTCCTTCATCAAGCACAAATAAACCTGACAATTTTAACATGTTGTCAAGAAATATGCATCAGTACAAGAGGTCATCCAGCAGTACCTGCATGTTTCATATAACGTCATAGTCTGGTATAAAGACATATTCTTTGTGTAAGAACCACAAGGACTCCAGTAGGCCTTACTGAGGACACACCTGAGAGCCTTGCTCTCAGATCCATCCCCTCATTCTTCCTAGAAAGCTATAGGTACATATATTGCTTAAATGACATTTTTGAAAGTCCACACAAGAATTTCCTTTCCTTAGTTTCCTAATAAAGTTTTTTCTGACTTATAAAGCAATGAATTATGAACAACCTCATAATTTATTTTCTTACCTTATCTTACATTTTATTTTAAATAGAATAATTTTGCAGACAAAAAATTAATTGATGTGACTAATAAAATTCAAGTCCTGATGAAGTTTGAAATGTGCCAGTTGATGGAACACATCACAAAAAGTGTCACTAGATTCACTAGAGAGCAACTTGGACATCCAGCTGTGTCTGAAGAATCTGTATTTAATTAATATGAACATCCATCTAAGTCTAGAAGGCAGGAAATAGAAGTAAACAAATTGCAAGCTGAGAAATTTGACTGTATTACATACATCAGATAAAATTCAAATAAGCATTTAGGCCACCAAATATACAAATCATTAGTAGGGAGGAAAAGAAAATGAGTTAGTAGGCAACAGAAGTGGTGAATAAATGAAGTACTGTGTTTGACAGTCAGAGGGGTTTAGCTTAAAAGTACTTTAGTTTCACTGTATATTTTTGAGGTGAACTCAGATTCATGAATGTTTTGGGCTTATTCTGTCTAGATGTTGAATTTAAACCCTTCCTATATTTGGGGACTAACACAGAGGATCATAACAGATAAACAAAAGATGTTTTGTATATTTTTCAGGTAATTACCTAAGCAGACAGCTCCTTCTTAAGGTATGCATAAGGAAACTGTAAATCTTATTTACAACTGTTTAATTGCATACATTTTCCATGATCAGTCCTGAAAGTCTGCAGCCACTCACTGAATCTTTCAAGATTAAGTTTCACACAATTAATTTGTCTTTCTTAAAGCCAAGTTGTTTTTAAGGAATAAGAGGAGTTGCAGCATGATATTAATTTCATCTAGTAGATTAGAAGTTTTGGCTCTTTTTTGTGAAGCAAATTGTATTAAACCTAATCTATGCATAATTTGTGAAATAAATATTCAGCAAACAAAATAGAAACAGGTTCAGACAGTTGGGTTTATTTGTACATTTGTCCATCATATTATTGTATTTCTCAAAGGTAAAGCTGATGAAGGGAAGGACAGGTGGATCTTCAGATGTGCTATCATTTTAAGGTGACTAGATGCCACTTATCTAATCTTCAAAGGTAATATATTGTGCACTGCATACATTAATCCAATAAACATTCTTTAAAAGTATAATCAAGTTACATAAACATAAAGCATAGTCATGAACATTGCTAGGAACAGAGGAGAAAAAAGTCTGAGGGATCACAGTGCATTAACAAATGTGCTTCCATACGTCTTACAACAGCATTACATATTAGGAAAACATTTTC
The DNA here is from genome assembly GCA_023637945.1 of Phaethornis superciliosus. NCBI lineage: Eukaryota > Metazoa > Chordata > Aves > Apodiformes > Trochilidae > Phaethornis > Phaethornis superciliosus. Next base: position 150,628,536 of record JAJQWJ010000001.1, on the reverse strand, counting down.
TTTTTGAAAAATGATAACCAAGAATGTCAATATGAACAGCTTTTCAATCCCTTGAGCAGAAGTATTGACAATCAAGATTATAATTTAGTATGTAGCCTAATATTTTCCCTCGTGTTCCTTTAGAGACTGCTCTAGTGTTGAAATATCTTCAAAACAGCTGCTAAAAATTAGACAATTGGTGTCCTATGATTTCTGTGCAAGGTATAGATTAATAACAACTTGAGGGTTTGTTTGTTTGTGTTTTTTTTTTTTATTATTCACTCTGTGTTGTCTCTTTTTTATGTGTTTGCTACAGATTGTCTTCAGGTCTTTTTGTTCCCTTTTTGCACAACACCAAATACTTTGGAAAGCTGGAAAGAGAAGAGTTTTTCTTTGGTTTGGCTTTTGAAGAGGTAGCACATGAAAGAAAAAGATATTAATAACAAACTCAAAAAACAGATCTATGGACAGATGGACTGGATCTACCATGCAGAAAACTGATGACTTCATTATATCCTGGTTTGCATTCTAATAGAACTGTCAGCTTAGTGAAGATGAAAAGCTTTATTTTGATAATTCTATGATGAAAAGTCATGTAATTTTATTATCTACTTTTTTTTCCTTTAATATGACAATTTATCTTAGAACTATCTTCTATTTTTTTAGCCTTTGGGTCCATGTCTTCAATTCTTTCATTAGAACTTTCAATATTTCTTTCTTGGTTTAAAACTGTGATGCAGGGTTTTCTCTCTGTTACATATCAATCACAGGCACAGTGTGTGAATCTCAATACTGTTCTTTCCAGTGGAAAATATAAATGGCATGAAGTGGTTTTACTGCATCTGAAATGTTTCCATGTCATTCAGAATTTGTGTGATTGATAAATACATGTAAATTTTTATTACCTAGTAAAGGAAGAGGAAAGAAGACACAAGATAGATGATACATGATGGGGGGTTTGGGAGTTTTTATAAGACAATCAACTCACAGAGTAATTAGGAAAAAATAATCAAGGTGAATGATGAGTGATATCAGAAAGGTCTACTCAGTGATGAAGAAAGAGTACTCCTTATCTGTCTTTATTCACTGATGCTGAAGAATTACCACATTAACTTTAGCATTGTATTATTGTCATTTTCAGTAAGTCTATGCTGCCATTAAATGCAGTGGTCCTCATTTCTGGCCTGTACTTTTCTTCCCATCTGTGTGAGGGTGTTGAGGGTAGTCTTCTGCAAGTAAATTTCCACCACAAATGAACAAAAAGTGTTGAAGACCCAAGTATACCATAAGAATGACTAGAGGAAGAGAAGGTGGCCTTGCCCTTTATGAAATCAGCAAAGACTTGACCCTCCTCTAGACTTGATCCAACAGCTCCATGTCCTTCCTGTGTTGAAGGCTCCAGAACTGGACACAGCCCCTCAGTTCAGGAAGGAGATTGAGGTCCTGGAGCAGGTCCAAAGGAGGGCAACCAGGCTGGTGAAGGGACTCCAGCACAAGTCCTGTGAGGAGAGGCTGAGGGAGCTGGGGGTGTTCAGCCTGGAGAAGAGGAGGCTCAGGGGAGACCTCATCGCTCTCTACAACTCCCTGAAAGGAGGCTGGAGCCAGGGGGGGGTTGGGCTCTTTTCCCAGGCAACTTTCAACAAGACAAGAGGGCATGGTCTCAAGTTGTGCCAAGGGGAGGTTTAGGTTGGATATTAGAAAGAATTTCTTCATGGAGAGGGTGATTAGACTTTGGAATGGGATGCCCAAGGAAGTAGTGGATTCTGTGTCCCTGGAGGTTTTTAAAAAGAGACTGGACGTGGCACTCATCTCATCTCATATGGGCAGCAACCATTGATAGTAGGGCGATCATGCACGACTTGAGACAGGACTGTCCGATGATATCAATCGTGAGGACCTTATGAAAGCCTTCAGGGATAATCTAGACATCTGAGCAAGGCCCTGAGGGGGAATGGAGGTTCGCACTGAGGGCTGTGAAAGCATCCCTCCCACATTAAGGTTTGGGGCACTGAAACTTCTCGCCTCCAGTCAGAATCACAGAATCTGTGGAAAGGTTGGAAAGGACCTCTGAGAGCATTGAGTCCACTGCCACTGTGGTTACCAGACCATGGCACTGAATGCCACATCAGTCTCTTTTTAAAAACCTCCAGGGATGGAGAATCTACCAGCTCCCTGGGCAGCCCATTCCAATGCCTGATCACCCTCTCTGTAGTTTTTCTGAATAACTAATCTAAATCTCCCCTGGAAGAGTTTAAGACTGTGCCCTCTTGTCTTACTGGGAGCTACTTGGGAGAAGAGACCAACAGAGCGCTCTGCACGCTCTGCCGCCGCCATTACTCGCTGTGGCGCTAGCGGTACCGCCTCATCCCCACCCCACTGATACCAGAGCAGCGTTGGCCGCGAACACCGGCAGTTTTTCACTCAAGTTCCAGCTCCTTCTTCCTCACCCCGCTCCTCCCCACTCGTGCGGATACGCGGTGATGAAGCGTTCACTGACACCTGCACTCCTCCGCTGCTCCCTCCACCCCCACCACTCCACGGCTCCCCCACCACCACCTCCCCCCCGGCCCAAACAGTGCGCTGTTTTGCTTATTTGCTCTTTAAGGAATCTTTAATAAATGCTTAAAGTTTTTAAATTTTAAATTTCTCTGATTTACTGACGATAACAGAGCCCACACTACTTTGTAAGGCTTCTGAGTTTGCCATGGTCCCAGCAATGCAGTGGTGCTTTTATCATACCATGTTGCTAAATCCCATAATTTGTCCTCAATTCTGTCCCACATTTCAGAATCTTATATGTTATGTGAATTTAAAAAAGGGTCCTGTGTCTTGGCCCATTAAAGCACTTGCTTCAGGACTGTACCACCCAAGTGCCAACCTTGATTTTTTAATATTCATCTAAGCGCAATCAGAACACCTTCCTGTTCAGTTGTAAGAGAATTCCCTATCTCTGCTTCTCAGAGCTCCCAGTAAGACAAAAGGGCATGGACTTAAGCTCTGCCAGGGGAGGTTTAGGTTGGACATTAGAAAGAATTTCTTCACGGAGAAGGCGGTCAGACATTGGAATGGGCTGCCCAGGGAAGTAGTGGATTCTCCATCCATGGAGATATTTAAAAAGAGACTGGATGTGGCACTCAGTGCCATGGTCTGGTAACTGCAGCGGTAGTGGATCAAGGGTTGGACTTGATGATCTCTAAGGTCCCTTCCAACCCAGCCAATTCTATGATTCTATGATTCTATGATCTGTGTTCTCACAAGAGTGGAGTAGAAGGGGAGAATCACCTTCCTTGACCAGCTAGCTGTGCTTCTTTTGATGTGGCAGAGGAATCCCAATCTCAACCATTTTAACAAAAATGTAGGCTGTATTGAAAATTTCACATAGACTCCAAAACAAGAGAAATATGAGGCTCTGTTACTTTAAAAGCAGGTCCATAAATTAAAGCATGCCTTCTTTTAGGACATAAGTTGAGTTGTAATCTGCTGGCTTGACCTAGTACTGTCTTGCAATTCAATCTGACGACTCCTGTTTATGAATTCTTGATTACACCCTCTAGCTGCTTGCTCAGGGTGCAACTCAAAGAAATCCTATATATTTGGATTATTGTCCTTGGTAACAAACAAAAGAACAAAAGAGTAATTTTATGTGCATATTTCCAGTTTATATGCAATTCAACAAGCAAACCAGTTCTTCATATTTACTAAAATGATATAACATTTTATTAAAAAATTGTAAATAAATAATTTGATACATAAATAAATTGCAGTCAGGCAAAACCTGGAAGCTTTTTTTATAAGTCCCAAATGGAGGTTGATGAAAAAGAAAATAATCTTAAGTCTAATTTAGAAGTGTTCTGGTAGTTGAATTAAAACCCTAAATCTTTGAGTTACAATAGACATTCCATTGCAGTCTCAAGTATATCCCTTGTTGCCCCAGTCACTATGCATGTATTTGGTGTAAATAGAATTTATGGCATAATATGGTATGAAGTCAAATATCATAGATGGTATGTTGTGAGCTTTTTTGTTGCTCAAGTGCTCTCAGACTGCTGCTGCTGGCATTTGTATTCACCAGTGCTATTAAAATTCCCTATGCTGAAATATTTCTTGTAAATTACAGTAATTTTCAAAGTGAAAAATAAGGAATTATTAAGCTATATATCGCTGCTAGTAATGTTGTGACTTTTACTGTGGGTGCCTGAATGACTCCGGTAACTATTTGATGAATTTGTCTCCAAAGGGAAGTGTGAAGTATTGCTGAATTATTGCTGTCACAACTAACAGAGGCTTTATATTTCAGTGACAGACTGTGCTATTTAAATAATAAAAAAAAATCCAACCCTCAAAAAAATCAAAACGACAGCTCCTGCATAAATATTCTTCTGTTTTCCTGCAAAGCTTTAAGTTTGTATTTTCTATTTTCAGATTTTTTTTTCTTTTCTTCTTAACAGTCTTTATACAGACCACTTACTTCATTCTAACAGAATTTTGAAAAGACAATAAAACTTCATAGGTACTGTTTTCACAGCCTCAACCACCACTGTTATAATTGTATTTACACTGAAGCTAATGAGATAAATGTTGACCAGTCCTGATTGCTGTTGAAGAGCCTCCTCTGTACTAAAATAAAGTAATATTAATTCACAATTGAAAATTTAAGTTAAAGGTTCAAGCTGATTCACAAAAAAGTCTGAAATTACTTCTACATAAAGTTGTTAAGTGAAAAAAAGAAAAAGAATTATTAAAAGCTTCTGAAAACGAGAGGTATTTACATGGAAAAATTGAGACCTGCTCTCAAGCATAAACCAGGTAACCCACTGCTGTCAGGAATGCTCAAATGCAAAAGAATATGTGGATTTCAACACTTCAACATTTTGTCCAAGTAACTATGAAGAAAAGATGCATTTAAGAGCCTGTGGGAAAAAAAAATAGTATGGATCCGTATTTTAAAACATCATATTTAATGTGTTTTTTTAGACAAAAGTTCTGAAAGGAATTGGAAATTTCAACAGGTCTACTTATAAGCTATGTATTTTGTATGAATATTGTTAATTTCTACTGCTTTATAATATGGAGAATCTAATACAATAACCTAAAAACACTAAACTGTATAAGTTTGTTTAGCATGTGTAGATATATAGAATCATAGAATCATAGAATAGGCTGGGTTGGAAGGGACCTCAGAGATCATCGAGTCCAACCCTTGATCAATTACCACCACAGTCACTAGACCACGGCACTGAGTGCCATATCGAGTCTCTTTTTAAATATCTCCAGGGACGAAGAGTCCACCACCTCCCCAGGCAGCCCGTTCCAATGTCTGATCACCCTTTCTGTGAAAAAATTCTTTCTAATATCCAGTCTGAACTTACCCCGGCACAATTTAAGACCATGCCCTCTTGTCTTACTGAGAGTTGCCTGGGAAAAGAGACCAACCCCCGCCTGGCTCCATCCTCCTTTCAGGTAGTTGTAGAGGGCAATGAGGTCTCCCCTGAGCCTCCTCTTCTCCAGGCTGAACAGCCCCAGCTCCCTCAGCCTCTCCTCGTAGGATCTGTGTTCGAGTCCCTTCACCAGCTTGGTTGCCCTCCTCTGGACCTGTTCGAGGACCTCAATATCCTTCTTGAACTGAGGGGCCCAGAACTGAACACAGTACTCGAGGTGTGAACACATATGCTGGCTTCTGAGGCTATCCCCAACACACGCAAGACATATCTCTTTTTTTATTGTAAAAACACTATTCTGCTGAATTGAAAAATATTTCTGACAGTATTTTAGACACAGAGAAAAAAAAAACACAAAAACTACGACATACAAGAAATATTTATATTTTTGATACAAAGGTGGGTAACTACAACTCAGAGCTAGCTAGATGAGTATTAAATAATAAGTGAAAAGGTGCTAGTCTACCTCTAGCTTATAAGAGAATCTGTGGATGAGTGACTCATCTTCAGAAAACTAACTTTTTAAAGCCTGGGTTAGAGAAGATAGATTACATCTGTAGGATCTTAGATATCCAGAGAAAATTCAGTAAGGTAAGCAGATTAAGGATTTGCAGGAAGAAGGGAAACAGAAGATTATTTCAGATAAAGGGTCACAGTGTGTAAGCAACAATCAAATGAGGAATCTAAATAATGAAACAGAAGATGTATTGTACTGCAAAAACTATCTACAAGTGATGAGATCTTAAATTCTGAAACATTTCAAATGACATTTAAAATTAATCACAAGTATAGTACTACAACATAGCAAACAGTGTTTTCAAGGTTGTTAGCCTTTCAGAGTTCTTTTACTAGTTTAGCAATAGAATGACTAGTGGCTTTTCAGACCTTTATAGACCTACCTGGTCTTGATTTGTTTCCACTTAGATTTACCTGCAACAGCACATTGTCCAGCAATCTGATCACTGTCTTGAAACTTGCTTGCAACTTCAGCTTAGCTTCATGCAACTATATCAGGGAATTCTACCACATGTGTTAGAGGTTTAATACAACTTATTAATAATTAAAAATAAATTTCTGCAGCAGGTACAAGGAAGTGTTGGCAATAGATTCTGTGGAAACATGCAAGAGAACACCACATGTAAGACTGAAGAAGAAAGAAACTGAACTACTGCCATTACTGAGACCATACTGCTCTTCACAAAAGATTCTGGATGCTGGCAACCTGCCACAGCATCCCATGGTAGCAAAAATGATTTCTGACCCTTGATGTAGATGCTTAGAAGTGTGAGCATATGATGGAGAACAGAGTGAAATATTGGAAAGTCTGAGTGCACATTAATTTAAAGTGAATTATTAGTGGAAATTGGGAAAAAAATAATAATTTGAATGAAAGGGATTAGTATAATCATAGTTAGATTAATGAGAGTTGCTTGTTGTATTTTGGTTAGAATCCTAAAATGTTGCTTAGACTACAAACAAATTCTTGTGTCTGTATAAAATATGTGTTCCCTTTTTTTTCCAATAAAATTTTAAATACAGTAGAACTTTCTGGGTACGCACGTACAGTTTTCATTATGTTGTACAGTTTTTTACATGTATTGTACCAACTGAAAATTACTGGATTGGTCAATACTCTTTCTCAGAATCACAGCTGAAACTGATAAAAATATTTCTGTATCTCTGAGTACCTGGAAGGACATCCTAGATAAAAGTATGTTTATGACATAAATTTTAGGAATCTATTTTTAGGTGTGTTGGTTTGTTGTTGTTGTTGTTTTTCACTTTTGTTTTTAAAGTGACTTCTTATCTATAGAATGTGGGATTTATCCCACCCAGATATGCACCTCAACTGTATGTATCTAGTTCTCTTTCAGAAAAAAGGCCAGGTTCATGATACCAAGGCAACTTTTATGTTTTCCAGAAGTCTCCTATTCTGGGTGATCAGATCATAGTCTGTTCCAGAGTTCTGATGTTGAGACTTATTGGAGTAACACCACTATTTCTCTGCAGTTATTAGATAGATAACATGTACTCCTAACTTGGAAGTGAAGCAACATGCTCAGAGATACTTATGTTAAAAATTCTGCTTTTCTGTTCTGCTTGCAATAATGTTATGAGAGTTTTTAGGCTAATAAAATAGAAAGGCAATTCAATGGAAAAATATCTAAGTCTATTTTAGGGTAAAGTTGCTTAAAGAAAGAGGATAAAAAACTTAAAAGTATGATAGCCATAATGAATTGCTTGATAGAATAAGAATATTTAGAGGCATTTTAGGACAAAGCTGAAAAAAAGAACATGGAGAAAAAATTATGAGAACTTGTAAAATAAGTTCAGTTTACTGAAGCCCGCCAACCCAATAATTCAGTACAACAATATGTCTTAACAGCCAGATGTGATATGTCATACACAAAAAGCTCCATAAAGATGCACAATTTTCTGCAGATACTTAAAGCTCTAAATGATGCGAATTAATATTTATGATATATTGATGAATATTTATGATTTGTGTGCAAGAGTGGAGAAGCAAATCCATATATCCCGTTCTGTAATGGACAGTTTGTACATACATCATTCTCTATCATTAAAAAACAAAAACAGGAAAACAAAACACACTAGTAACATGTAGAATATGAGAGTTTTTAACACTGCCAGTTTGTGTTTTGAGAACATCAGTCACGTTTTCAGTGATGTGTAAAATAAACCATAATTTTAAAAATGCATTGAATTGTTATTTATGTTCCTGGAACCCCCTCAGAAAGAAGATCTGACTCAGAATCATGATTTGTCCATCTCCAGTCATTCAAGCACCTTTGAGGACACACTTCTGAAATCTATGTCCACTGCCATTACTGTCACAGGATCCTGAATATAATATGTAATTATTGGTGTTGCTTACTGAGCATATGCCATTTCATAACATATGCTGTTCATAGTTGGTTTTTTTTTTCTTCTTTTAGATGTTTTTGTTTTCACTCATTCACTGAGCTTTGGACTCATGTCTCCTAAGTTAACTCCAGTGCTAGTTTACAGCTGAACCAATAACCTCAAAGTCTTTTACAGTCAGTGGAGAGAAACAGAGAAGTACTTGTCCTCTTTAATTTCCAGGTGAAAATGGTTTAGTAATTACTGTAATATGTTTATATTATAACATCAAAGGTCAGATAGACAGACACAGTCCTCTTGGCTAATCTGTTTTTCTTGTTCTGTCTGGTGTTCTAGTGTAAGACTGTTTAGAAGGCTTTTTGTCTAATACATATTCCCTAAGGACTTTTAAATAGGAATGCTCCTTCTCCTATTTTGATCCTTTAAAGAATTTTTTTAAAAAGAAAGATAATATCAAATATGTTAATAAGAAATAATTTGTTTGCAAATAAAGGTGGCATTTGTAAGTATTATTGTGCCCTTTTTGAGGCTTGAAATAATAAAAAGCACAGTATGGATAAGCAAAAAAAAGTCTTTTACTACGTCTCCCTATGTGGTTCTTATCCCTATGTGGATTTCCACTTATTATTGATTACTATGACTGTACAAGAGTTCTCAGTGAGACATCAAATTCCATTTTTTACACTTCAGATCCTTTAGTTGGTCAAAACTGATTTCACCAGACACAGAAAAAGAGTCAGTGGTCAGATTCCATTCAACAGCTACCTTCATTCACACAGTAATTTCAATGTGGGGCTTCTGTCTTGTTCCACAAAGTATTGAATGGCTATAGGGAAGACTGTATGGTACAGAAGAAATTAAACCAATGGAAAAGCTTATGCAACTTTCAGTTGTGGAAGATTTTAGTCATAGAGGAGAAAAAAGCTTTCAGCACTTTCAGCAGATATGGGAAATATTGAAATCTTCTTCTTTCTACCTTCATCTGGTAAAGGCTGCATATACCTATATCTTTTCTATTGATTTATTAAATTCAGGAAAACTTAAATCTGCAAAAGTTATGTGGGATTAATAAAATGTTCATCAGCAAAACTGATTATGGAAATAAGATTTCAAGAGATTGAAGATGTCTTTGGTTTTAAATAATAAAGTAATTAATATCTCTATATCTTGGAAATAAATGGGGGAAAAAGATGTATTTTTTTTAAGATGCTAACAATATGCAAAATGGATTTTAAACTATAAACAGGGAGAAAAAAGAGGTGGAAAAATTTCTGATGTAATTGTTTATTTGCCTCAAGAAGAATTGCACTATGGTAGGAAATACACTGGATAAATGTATCTAAATATCTGTTATAGTTTACAAAAGTTGCATCTTATTGTGCTACAAACCAATAATCTGGAAAATTTGTTTTCCTTTTTTTCCTTGTTATTAGTTATAGGAATATACTAATGCAATTTTTGGTGCTGCTAGCGAAGCATTGGAATTCTCTCTACATTAGTAAAATTTATGAGAAATACAAGCCACATAACTAACTGTACCTAAGTATAATTTTTTTAGAGGGGAGAGTATACAAAAAATATATTTGTAATCATGCTGTGCATGCTGAAGAATGTATTTGTTCAAATGAATTCTTTGGTATTCAGACATTCCTAAGGGATTTGCCTCTGAAAATTTCAAATTATACTCTGACTGTCATCTTATCTTAGAGACTTAACTGCTAAATCTACATATTTGTATTTTCTGTAGTTATCCTCAGACTTTAAAATTATGTGAACAGATGTTGAACTTAGAATACAAATGTAGATTTACCAAGGTTAATGAATAATACAGTAATTTATCATATACTGTATTGTCTGTAAATAACAATGCTGTATCTTAACATGTTCTATTTGTTCTTGTTTTTCTTTTTTCTTATTTAATCTGAAATATTCCCTAGCAAATTAAGAATGGCATTAAAATGTTACACATCTTTAAAGATATCTCTAATTTTAGCTAGCTTCAAAAATTAAGTGCATGTTTCACTATATCCTGAAGAAGATCAGTCAGTGTTTGAGCTATAAATTGGAAAAACATTTAGTAATGTTCTACTCCTTTTAAAAGCTTTCTTCTACTAAAATAGGGAGGAAATAAGATTGTTGCAATTTTTTGTGAACTAATAAGTATGTATTGCCAATAATAAACTTTGATTTTAAATTAGGTCCCATGGATCCATGAAAGAGATATCTTTCAGTTAGCAGAAAGATATCTAAGATGATATAGATATTTCAGCAGCACTTCATGGCTACTTTTTGCTCTGACAACTGTTATAGATTAACATATAAAAGCAAAAAGGTAAGAATGAGGAACTCCAGGAAGAAAGCTTATATTTCACTTATAGTGCATAATAATGGGAATGTCCTTTTCTAAAGTTTTACTGCAAAAAATCAGCCTTTTCTCCTTCTATATAAAATGAAGAAGAGAAAAAATCTGACGCTCTGAAAGACAATGTTTTACACTGGTCTTAGATGAAAGAGATGACTGTGAAGAGAACTTGCTTATGATTTAAGTATTTGTGCATTTGAAAGTTAAAGTTAATTGTGGTTTTCTTATGAAAATAGAAAGCATAACACAACTCACAGATTATAATAAAATAATACAAATTACAGGAATTATGAGCACTGAACAAAGAAATTACAAAATTACCACTTGTCATCAGAGATAACAGTGAAGTGTTGCAATACAATTTTTGACAGTATTGAGCAGAGACAAATTACACGAAAGGCGACTGCAGAGAACAGCTCTCTTCTTCCACTGAACAGGTAAAAACAGCTAACTCTTTCTGGGAAACCTTTTATTCTGGCTAAGAAAGTCATAGAAGTGGTGTCTGTAGACTCACAGAAACATCCTAACTAAGCTTAATTTTTATCTTCGTGCTTCCATCAGGATGGTAAAATAACTGACAAACATACTGTCATGTCAATATCCTTAATTTCAGTTTTTAAATTGCAACATGTCCCAGATGCCTAACAGACAGTCCCTTGAATGGCATTCTTATGGTCGTTAGAAGAAAAAAAATAATAATCCTCAGTCAATATTTATTTTGCAATGCATCTCTAGAAGCCAGCTAGTTCTAATCCTCAAAAAAGGATTTCATGTTAATGTTTGGTTGACCCTTGGGTTTTACTGTAATTTCTCACTTCTTCAGTTTTCAAATTATCCTTTAATTATTCCTCTCTCCAGAAATAAATTCAATATTTGTTTGATTTTCATTTTTTGAGCTCTGTGGTTTGACTGGGGTTTTTTGATTGTTTGTTTGTCTTGTTTTAATTTAAGCATTTGTCTTTTTTGTTAGTTTGTTTGTTCTTCCTCCTGTAGAACTACTCTGACATGAATCCCAAGATGAATGTCCAGCTATAAGTACATGTTGTCTTAAAGCAGTGAGAAAAGGGAAAGACAAGAAGTGATTTAGTAGTTTATGTTCATGTCAGTACCATGAACTCTGCCATAAAACATGTTTAAGCAAAAATCACAGCTTGACTTTGCCTTTGTTCAATTCTCAATGGGAGCATGCAATCATAACACTCATTCTTGAAGTATTCATCCTAGTGCTTTCTTTCTAGTTAAATCAATTAAGAAGCCTAATATAACACAATGGATTTACCAAGCACTATATTAGAGAAATAAGAGAAAGGCTAACATTTAATTTAGTAGCTAAAGAATTATAAGGATTTCTCATTAATTAACTTTTCGTAGGAAAAAAATAGACAAAAAAAACTAATAGAGAAGACTAGTTCTGCTTAACAGAAATTCAGTAGCAGAACCACCTTCATACATACCTGGCAAAGATTGTCTAAAGCACATTTATACTATACAAACTTGAGAAACATACACTATAAATTCAAAGATAGTAAATTATCTATAAATTTATAAGCATAATTTTCTAAAGACTTAACATGCATATTGTAAATTCACATAAGAAAAGGCTGGAGTCATACTACATCAAATAAAATACTAAAAAGAGGGAGTAAACATGTCATACACACTAGGAGAACTTAGTAACTTTTTTAGGAACAAGTTCAACATACAGATAAATATTGCTGCAGTTAACATAGTATAAGTTAATGTAAAAGTTCAGCAGATATACATATGTAACTTAATTAATATATTGCCCCACAAAGTATAGTGTTTCACAAAAGAACCTCCTGATCATTTTATACATGATATTGACTAACTGGGACAAAGATTTTCTACAATGATTGAGAAAAAAGCAGAATTTTAACTTATTTCCAACAAGAATTTCAAAACTCTCCTGGAAATGAAAAAAAGAAACAAGCACATCTTTGACCATTTTAGCTTTTAGATATGTTAAACATGTTTTCTTTGACTGACTAACTTGAATCAGAAAGTTCAAGTTTGGCTGTCTGGGTAGTACCAATTTGTGGTGTAAGATACCTTCAAGGAGTATCCAGAAGTCCTAGGCAGCAGTGCAGTTTGGTATTAATGAAAGAGTAGTGTAGAGACATCTAGAGCAGTAGATAGAAAACCACAAGCACATGCAGTGGTAGGATCAATCTGGGGAACCTTCTATCTCAGTGAATTCAGAACAGTCTCCTGAGGGCAGTGGCAACTCCTATTCTTTAAATAGTATCTCCTATTTTATTATACTTCTTCAGAGACCAGAAGCTTGTGCCCAAGCCCTGTTCATCTAGGAGGGGAGTGGAACGTGAACAGATTTTCCAGAAAAGGACCTTAATCAGAAAGCTGCAGGCAATGCTGGGGTAAAGCTATTCCCTCCTTTGTGTATCATCTCTTCAGAATAACCACAAAAGATACTGACTCAACAGATTCATTTAAGTGAAAAGTATTTTCACTTTATATTATAGCACTGAGATTTGAAAAGTTTTGTTACAGTGATTACGTGCATATTCATAATTAGAGTTTATGATAATGTCTTGTGTACATACATTGGAAAGATTATTAAAAATATGTTTTTGAATTATGGTACTACATTTAGACATACAAATAATGTGGGTTACTGTAACAAAGACTGCATGAATTAACAAAACAACAGAGCATTACAGCTACTCTTATGAATGAGAGATGCCTATATATTTGTTGACATTTTACTGATTCTTTAAGCTATGTGCATACAACATTAAAAGGAAAATCATTCTCCATTGATGTCCTTAGTAAAAGTGTGTAGTATTTCTGCTAACTCATATTAACTCCTATGAATCAGTCTATTTTCTAGACATGTGAATTTTGTAATGGAATTAAAAAAAAAAATTATTATTCATTGAACTGTAAAACAATTTGCATGATCTTTTAAAATACAGTATTCAATATGAGTTTGCATTTTCACTTGTACTGATCTTTCTAGAGTAAAAAATTTTATTAATCGTGTAAAGTTTGTTGCTGTGGGCCCGATTGTGTGTACAATTTCACAAGTTAAGGAAATGCGCAACACTTAGGTTCTACTGATTTATAATCTATTTAATTGACTGATTAATAGTTGAGTGTTTTAATACAGGAAACAGATATATGTTAGACATATATTAAAAATACTTTGGCATCTTACAGTAAGTGTTTGAAGTCTTCACCCTGTAGAACTGCAGAACGTTTATATAGTTCAGATGCACCCTAGGTGAAACACTGGCATTTCAGTGGCAGTGCCCATTTCATATATGGGCAGGTCTGACACTCCTAACAGAACAGGAATGTGAAATTATTAGATGTCTATATTATGGAAGCAACTTGTGTGATATAGAAACATCTGTTTTCTTAAGGTTCCCAGCTCCGTCATATATTTAGAAAGAGAAGTGCCCTCTTCTAGCTAGTTGGATTAGTCAATTCAAGACTGAAGCCATTTTTTAAGAATTTATATCGCAAGATAAATTAATTTTATTTACAATTTTTCTATTTTCTTCTTTCCATAAAGAAGCTTTAAAATAAATATTTTTTTAAATTGCAATCAGCAGTGGAAACTTGCAATCACCAAAAGAGAATTGGTTAAAAGAAAATAATAAAAAAAACCAAAACAGATATAATAGTTGAATTCTACACTAAAGTCCATCTGGAATCTAAACTGTATAGAGATGAGGTTAGAAGTGACAGCCTTTACTCTGAGGAAAGTCTCAGGACAAAAATTTCAATTTTAGTTTGAATCAGCTCTGTGTTTCTGAAAAAAACCTCCCAATCTTCCCCACTAGCTACTCCTTAGTACACCCCACAGTGTGATCCTGGAGTACATTCATTAGATTCCGTTCAGTTGAAACCAAAACAGAAGACAGGTGTCCTTCAGGGCACTCCAGCTGCAGATGGAACTTCAAATCCCAAAATCTGAAGACTCTCTCCCTAAAATGTGCATAGCAACAAGGTAATTTCCTCTATGCTGAGTGCTTCACACTCCCCATCCACTGCTCCTTCACTGATCTGTCTGTCAATACTGAGAGCATAAGTAAGATTTCAGCATAGCTATGGTTGTGGTCTCCTGAACATTCTATACTTGAAATACACCATGAATAATTTTATTTCATTATAACTTCATGTCCTATATTAGGAATTGCTACTATATTATGCAAGCCTTTTATCCAACAACATACTAAGTGTTGTTTTAATGCTGTTCATTCAATACATTTAAAGCTACTTGAAGAGTTGATGAGAGGATTATGTAAGCAAAACGTAATGACAAACCTTCTCAGTTGTAATGGATCACCTTGGAGAAAGAATTTTTTTTTTTTTTTTCCCTCTTACATATCAGTATCTTTAATTTTAGTTACTGTAGTAGTTTCTTAGATCAATAAGAACTAGAGGCATGTTATTGTAAGAGTTACAGTTGAATTTTCAAATTAGAAAGATATAAAATGTTCAAACAAGTTGTTGGTTTTTTTTTCTAAGGATGATAAAATGACAAGATTTTAGGATCTAACAGTCTCTGATATCTAAATTCTTCAGGTATTTGGTTTGGTTGGTTGGTTGGCTTTGTTTAATTGCTTGTTTTTAATTAGGAGTGAATGACATTTCCAGTTCTGCAAGAAGGTAAGTTTTCTGAAGGAGAAACTTGAGAACAAAAAAGAAAACCAAGTTCATAAGGTCATTCAGGAGATTTGTACAATTACTCTATTCTTATATAGCCACAGTCTCTCAGAACAAAAAGGTTTATTCCTTTGTTTTGTATTCCTTTTCTCTCAGGGTTTAACATTATAGTTCTTAGAGATTAAGAAGGAAAAGATATGCCTGGATATGAACTTTAATTTTTTCTCAAAAGCCAAAAAAAGTGAATCTGAGTGGTTTGAAAGCATACATAAGGGTCACTAGTGCACTAAAAATTTCAATTGAATGTTTGAACTCGAGCTTTCTGAAAATACAGTCGTAGCACCAAGACCAAAGTTCTAGGCCTCCAGAGGTCATTGTAATGAGTACACGGGATTTCAGATTTTAGTAGGAGCATGCCTCATTAAAAACAATTCAGAAAAAAATATTTCAATAATAGTTTCATAGCAGAATATCTACTCTGCAATTCCATTGCAGATTCTTTTCTAGTTTTGTGTCTAGTTCTCATTCTGTTTGCTGTGATAGCTACTTAAAATTCCTAATATATATTTGATCTGCTCTACCAGATAATTAGGAACATGGCAGCAATTTTCTGTAGGGATACTGTGAATGGTACAAACTAGCATATTTTATACTATCTGGAAAACTTTAATGGACTGAATTTGGACATAAATGAGTGATGGCCATCCCAGGACTTGGAAATGTAAGATGATTAGTTTAAAGTGATTGGTTTTAGAACCAATCACTTTAGAAACCATACTAAAGCCAGCAGTCAGGGGTAGCCATCAATGGCTTATTTTATTGATATAATCAGTTTCTTTATCTCAAACAGTCAGGGGTCTTTCAAAGCCACAATATCTTGGAGAAAGGTTTTAGATGGGTCAGATGTAATTGAGTAAATAGTAATGTTAGAGATTTAGGGTGAATTTTTGTAGTACTGCTACAGACAAAAGTACAGTCATAAGTTATTTCTCAATCATGAATCCTCTGAAGGATACTGATACTGGATGCCTACATGCACTTCTGAGATTGTATTACTGTGATGAGAATAAAGTAAATACAGTAAGTAGGCAGGTTTGTTATTTTTCTAGTAGAATCTTAATCAGAAAAGTCAGCAAAATATCCCTTGCATAAAATTTATGGAATATCTAAAACATTGATCCATGTATAAAACTGTCTGATAGGTACTTTTTCAACAAGGAAACCAATTCAGCAAGTACTTGGAAATAGTTTATTAAAAATTTATTTTCTTGAAAAATAAAGTTGTAAATTAACTGTGTACACTGATCAGCAGATTCAAGTAATAAAATTTGATACTCAACATAGGTTACAAAGTTAAGTGTCCTTTAGACAAGAAAGCAAACCAGTTTAAAGCTTTAGTGGATTGAATCATTATACAGAATTGTTCCTCAGTTCCCATTACCTGTGCACAATGTCTATAACATTTTTTACTGAAAATGAAGATGGATATGAATAGAGGAAATAGATCCCCATCTTTTTCCAAGTGGCTTCCACAGCAAAAATTGTACTGAAAATAAAAGTAATTAGTACATTTTTTTCTATAAAATGTAAACCTCATAAATTTGATTGAATGTTGTTAGGATGCTCAAACGTCAATTTTAGTAATTTGTTTTCTGACCCTTCCCAATTTAAAAATGCTGACAGAAAATTTTTTTTATCCTGGCCCAAACCAGGACACTCATGATGTTTTTTACATTTTAAAATTAGCATTACAACCCATTTCAAAATTGATGTAAAGCAAAAAAGTAATTTATTCAGTCAGAGCTCTCCAGAAATATCCTATAATCCTTCAAGGGACAGTGACTTGTAACAGGTTATGAGTTGTATTTTCAAATCCAGAAGAAGCAAACATTTTCTAATTGTATTTTTTTTAAAAAGAAAAGTAACATTTCTAAGCACGTACTAAAATTATGTCTTTTTTTAAGACATGATGAAAAATTAACACTATATGCTATTATTTTTCTTGAAGAATAGTGACTGGCTTAAGAACTGCTGCATTTTTTTTTAATGTATGCAAAATATCTAGAAAAAACTATGCTGAGATAGTTTATGGAAGTAAATGTGTAGCAGGCCTACGGTTATAAACTAGACACCTATATTTCATTTCCACATGGATTTACAAGATTTATTTCTAATATACTTCTAAAAAGAAAAATACTAGAGGGGAAAAAAGTTAAATAATTAGCATCATTGTTAATACACTCTGTGCTATTCTTAAATAAAAAATAGTTTAGATTTAAATTACTGATTAAACAACTGGAATTAAAATTTACCCATGTAAGATATGAGTGATAGCACATTTTACAAGTGATTAATCCCAATCTTTTAATGTATCTAGCACAGCTTCTATTTAGTATAATGCAGCAGAATTCATCCTTGAAAACCAAAACATTTTTTCATAACAAACTGAAATAAAAACAGATTTATAGGAATATGCTTTCAAATAGTGATGAAATAAAACAGGGCTACTAAACAAAACAATAACATTCATGGTTAAATGTGTTACATTTTCTTATTAAATTAGTTTACTACATAATAATACTACTACCTAAATCATTAGTACTGTGCAATGCCACAGAGTATTATTAATGCAAAGGACAAAACCTTTTTTTAATACTTTTAAGCATATTTCATTGTTTTGGTGCATGTTTTCCTATATATTTCAATATTTTCCTGTTAATATTTGCTAGTATAAATGTATTTATTTATTTTCATTTCTAATTTTACTAAAAGAAATACAGAAACCGTAATAGTCACTTTCTTCATAACATTAAATATTAAAAATTCTTTGAGTTACAAAGCAAACAGTGGATCTTACTTTTAAGCATTCTAATATCAATTCACAAGAACCTTTTTCAATCACAATAAGATAAATTAGAATAAAATTTAATGAGAGTTAACACAGTATTGAAAAATAGAGCATTTTGATATAAATGTCAGCTTTTTGACAATTTAACTTCAGGTTCAGTCTTTGAAGTTGACTGTTAGTATAAATGAGTTTAGAAACACTGACACTACTTGTTCCTGAGGCTGCTCAAGTCGTGAACATGTATCTGGTGATGCTGGTTTGTACAGTGAGCTCCTGTGCTAAAAACTTTTGTCAAAAAAGGACATTTATCTTTCCCTATGTATCATATACACCAAAAGTTGGAAATTGAATCCAAGATACCCAGTATCTTTTAAAAGACCATGATCACCCACCCAATCATATTTTGGTTCCATTCCAAGAGGATTTATTTTATGTTCACAAAACTGAAGTAATTTTTGTATGGAGACATAAAAAAGTAAAATTCTCACAATCTTTTGTCTAAAAGAATCTCAGTTCAGATTTAATGTGTTTGTCTATGCACATCATTTTTATACTAATTTCATATAAAACTATTGCATGAAAAAAACAGATGAAGGGAATGAAAATCAAAATACAATGGATTTCATTCCTGATGAAAATGGAAATATCAATCTCATTTTAAAAATCACATCAACAAAAGCGTGTGTGTATATATGTACAAATGAAAAATTGTGTCTTCTCTTTTACTAAAAGGGGAGAAAAAGGGACAAATTCTGATATACTTTTTTATGGAACAATTTTTATACTCACTGCAAAGTAATTTATTTAGTGTGTCACAGCAAACTGAGCCACATATTATACCTTGATGTGGCAACATTATCTTCCCAACTCATAATCTGGAGATGCTTGTCTAAAAACCTGTGGTCATTTCAAAGTATTTCAAATGAAAATCCTTTTGACCTCAGTATAAATGCCACCACAAAGCAGAGAGAAGAAAACAATAAGTACATACGATATGTTAAGTTAGAAAATGCTATTCAAAAACTCCTGTTTTGGTAAAAACTGGTTTATTTTCAATGGGAAATATCTGATATGCGATGATGTTTCTGAGTGATTCCATAACATATTGAATATTCTGTCATTGGGGAAGAAAGGAAAAACCATAAAAATCTTCCCACTGCAATAGGAAATACTATATACAGGAGCTGTGTGATGTCCTAAAAAAACTATGGTGCATCCCAGTGACATCTCCACAGACAGATAAAGCTATCAATTGCTTGGTCACATCTATTGTAATTTTTGTGTGGAAAAAAATTTAAAAAAAAAAAAAATCTGCTTGGGACTCTGAAAAAGTAAGCATTATCAAGAATTTCTAACACTATGAAGAATTTTTTTTTTTTGTTATTATTGATTTTTATTATTGATTGTTATTATTGATACTAATTCACTGTATTTTGTCCCATAGGTCTGTGTTTATATGATCATTAAAAATAAACTCAGAAGACTTGCTAACACAGCAGAATGGGTTGAGAAGTATCTGGCAAAAAACAAAAAACAAAAGGCAAAAGAATCTTAAATTAGACTAAAAACAAGGAGATAAGTTATACTTGGTTTTTTTGTTTTGTTTTGTTTGTTTTGCTTTGAAGAGGGAAGTAATTAAAGGCAAGATATGAAAGACTGTGCACACATTAAGAAATAACAAATAACTGTGAGTATCCTTGTATCTCTGTTGATTATAAGTGTAAAAGTAGAATTTAGCTCCAGATTCAGACTTGAAATATCAGTGTCAGTAGCAAAACTAGCTGTCTAGGCTCCCTTTAAAGGCAAGTGAGAAAGTGAGATCTTATAAATGAAGTCACTGCGGTCTGGACAGTTGTTTATTGCATTTTAAAATAAATACCTAATTTAGACAACTGGCACATTTTTTAAGATTCAATTACTATATTTTCTATAGCATAACTCAGTTGACCATTCATAAATGCCTAATGGGATTTGAGGTGCCACACAGCATTGGAGACATCTGAATGAGGTTTGAAGGTATGGGACCAAACCTGTGAGAAACTCAATCCTTGGAACAGCTTCTGGAGGCCATGGAGCAAATATTACACCACCTCAGGTAGCATCCAGTACTTTATAAACTTATATATGGTTTGTTCAGTTGCCCATTCCTAAGATTCCAATGTTGTGATACTGTAAGATATCCCGCCTGACTAAAAAAGCTAAAAAGCTAAAAAGCTTCCACTTTGGACAATCTTGTGAGTGTTTTAGGTTCTGGATTCTATATGTTATCCCTATCTGGATGCCTTAGATGCTTTATGGCATGTCAGATGAAACTTATGTGGGAAAATGAAGCAAATCTTGCATATTTACATCTAAGCCTGGGAAGGCTAAGCTTCTTTCTAGTGAGAAAGAGAGACTAATTTGGAATGCAGTTTACATCATCACAGAGCAAATTTCTTAAGTTGATCAGATCAGTTGTGTACAAAAGATGCTTGTCTTTTCTTTATTACCTATATAAGAAATCTGAGACAAGTAGCTCAGACATAGATGTCAGCACTACAAACATTTAATATGAGATGCATTACTCGAAATGTAGAACTAAAAATATCTATGTGTAATGTGAGAACAATAAAGCCTGACTGACCTTATTATAATTTTTTATCAAATTCTGTGTCAAGGTGAAGGGCAGTTTTTTAAAAAATATAGGTCATTACTGTGTTCAGCTCCCTTGAAGGTTGAAGTATGAGAATTTTTCTAAAACATTCACAGGTGACATGCATGAAAATACTGGATGCATTCTTAGACAATAGAATATATGCAATTTTATCTGAACAGAATACTGTATATTAATAATTTTGCTTTGTCTAGTAGCAAAAGCCTTGACATTGAGAAGATTAAGTAATGGCAATAACAAAATATTTGAAAATCTCTATCCTATCAAACACACACACACACGAAGCTTGAGATGTTCAAGTTGTAAGTTTTTTTCCTTGAACAGAAATGTGTATGACATTGAGAAAAATAATAAACTTCAACCAACCAACACAAAACAAGATGAATGCATGAATCGATTGATTCAGGTGAAAACTTACAACTTTAAAATAAACTTCACCTGACATCTCAGAAATACCCTGTCTCTTGAATTACAGCGTGAAAACAATAAAGCTGAGAAATTTCAAAATTAGTTTTCTCCGCTAGACAATATAATATTAATAAAAATGGTTGTGTTGTTAAAAAGAAAAGGCAAGTAGGAGGAAGGAACTACAAAGCAGAGACATTTGTAAACGTTAGAGGCACTATTATGTAAGTAAATGTGAAGTATTTAATAAGTTCAATAAATCTTTTGGATGTCTGGATAGTATGAAGGGAGAAAATAAACATGAATGAATCTGACAACAAACCATGGTGGCAACGTGATGTTTGGTGGTACTGAATGAAGAAGCTTCAGAGAAAGAATATTATCAGTACTTAAGTACTGATTGTTGTACTTAAGTTGTTAAATTAAGAACAAATGATCTGGTATATTTCATTTTCCTTTGTACACAAGGGCTCACAGAGACAGGCATCTTCAATCCCATGACTGTTTTTTCTCATATCTCAGTGAATACTGAGGGATGATGTTGCTATTAGAACTACTAAGAAAGGATCAGGTGTGAAAAATTTATACAACTGCTCCCTTTTTGGAAGAACTCTGAAGAAAAGAGAAAATGAGAAAAGATAAATAAATACCATTCCTCAGCTTTAGATTTTGTATGATAGATAGCATATCTTATCATATCAAGATGGTATTTATACTGCTAAGATCAATAAAATTCCTTAAGATACTTTTGGTTAATTTAATGCATATTAGAAGGTAAACTCACTGATTTTTAATACCTGATGAAAAATACAGGCTAACAGGTTTGGAAAATTAGTATATTCTTATGAGATGTATATTGCTGAACAGTGAATCCTGAGACAGTTTCACATGCTGAAAGATCAGCGGGGTGCATAGCTGGTTGCATGCATATGATTCTAGTGATTAAATGACTAAGGTTACTCTCGGTAAAGAAAAAAAAAAAAGAGAAGAGAAGAGGTAAAGGTAGAGGGAGGAGACAGAGAAAGAGAGAAGGGAGGGAGGGGGGCAGGGAGGGAAAGGGAAAAGAAAGGGAAAAGTAAGGGGAAAGGGAAAAACTCTCTTGAGTAACCAGCCAGGAAAAACAGAAAGGGTGAGCATCCTTCTCTGGAGGCTCTCTACAGTGCAGCAGTGGTACAGGGGTGAGGAAGAGAGTTTTCTGTTTGGTTTTTTTCCACACTTTTCCCTTAGTATTGTTCAGTTTTCATGAATCCTCCAATTCATGAACTGGAGTACACCAATCATCAGATGCAAATGTTGCACATTCATTGATCTTGAAAAGTCTACAGATATACTGTATAGGATAATATTTACCAAATATTTAATTTATTATTACCTTCTTTCTTGTATATTACATTTGTTTTCCTTCAACATACAATGTAGGCTAAAAAGAGGGAGGATGGGGAGAGAGATGTCTCACACCAGGGATAGATGAGAAATTGGTTTACAGAGGTGTGACTCTGAGAATAGCCACATGTGAATAACAAGGAAAGTGCTCTAATATTTTCAGGGAAAGGTTACAGAGACTTGCAGACAGTAGGCCCTCAACATTACTAAGGCTGAAGTACTGAGATACCTAAAGCACAGTATAGCACTTTTTGTGAAATACCATGCAAAGAAGTCATGGGAATCTGGAAATTTTTACCCCTTCTGTTTGATATAACTTGCTATACAGTGTATTTGCAGTTTATTTCATCAAACATTTTGGAAATCATAGCTTAATAATGACTGTGTTGCTCTTTTAAAATGCATCAGGAAGTGATTTCAAACAAAGCTATCACCAAAGAATAAATGAAGGGCACTTTTGTTCTCAGACTGTGCCTTGGAATTTATACACAAGCCAATAGTCTTAGACATGAGTCTTGCAGCAGACTGCTAGCTCTGTTATGCATTTAATGGGTACCACATCAGTGATTCCTTGGAAAAGACTATTAAATCTTCTAAAGTTGTAGTAATTTTGTGTCCATTTACTGTTCTTTTCCTACATGTTCAGCTACACTGCAATTTGAATTATTGAAAAGTGATTTATTGGTTGGTTCTTAAAATCTGACAACTTCAGCTAGCCACTTCCTTACTCTATTACTTAATCCACTATATAAACTTGCTACATTTCCAACAGAACATTTACTAAAGCTTAGCTGCAGTATGAACTGATGACGATGATTTCTAATTCCCATTTAAAAGTTTTCAATTTTAGTGAAAAAATATCTCTATGTATAATTAAACCAGACAAAATGTAATATTTCAATGTTATTTTCTGAATAGTACAATTGTCTATAAACCTACATCTATCTCTATTTCAAGTTTTCTAATAAAACTGAAAAAAAAAAAAAAGGATTGAACCTTTTAGTGCTCCTTTGTCTGGATGACAAAAATGGGAAAGAACTGACATCTGCCTTATAAATATTAAAACTCTTAGATGTTATGTTAGAAACATATCACATTTTTGTGATTCAGTAGAATGTTTTCCTAGGCAGTAGAGTTTTCAACTATCACAGGCACAATGTCTGTTACTTCAGTGCCATTTTCAAAGATAGGGTAGGATAGGGTGGGGTAGGGTAGAATAGAATAATATCGATTAAAAGGGATTCACAATGGTCAATTAGTCCAACTGTCTGACCAGCTCAGGGGTGACCAAAAAGTCAAATAGCAGTAGTGCAGTGAATTTTTTGCTGAAGTAAATAGAAAAAATGAAATTCCGTTTCATAGATTTTACATCCCTGCAGATAAAATCTTCCTTCTTCATGAACACTTTAACAGAAGATGTCATCATATGATCAGAATGTCTTAAGGACATTAGTGAATTTATCTGTCCTAAAACTTAATGTAGAAATATGATCACCCTCACCTTACAGTAAGAGAAATAGTGCATGGAATAATCTAGCCGTCTTGTAAAGGCGATTTTAACTAAGTATGCTTTATTAAAAAAAAAATAAATACATATATATATAGCAAACAAGATATATAACTGTTGCTTGACCTGAAAGATTATGGTATTCTTTGATATTCTCTTTATATGTGTATCTAAAAAAAAAACCTAAAGCCCAAATGCAAGCAGATTTGTCTGTTTTAATATAAACATCAAAAAATGTCTTTTGACTCTGAACTACTTACACAAGTATCTCTGTAGACAATGAAAATATAAAACTCAGGTAACTCAGAATGATGATTTATCTCATCCTTAGATTGGTCACACTTCAATGTCTAATGCTAACTATAAAGAGAGCTTAGTACAGATAGATCCTATATGCACATTGAACTTTTGGACCTCTACAGTTATAACTGGTTGCTGCCCTATCTTATGCAATTTATAGAGCACTACACCAGGGACTGAAGACACTGTTGGAAATAAACTCATTCATTCTTTACAATGTTGGAAAGGAATAAATTTACTCCTGATATTCTAGGAAATCCATGAATCACAGATAACATTAACAGTCATTAAGTAAGGATCAGTTAGGTACATGGTGCATCTATACCTGAGAAGAGTGATGAATTTCAGATTTTATGGAACTGCACACAGTAAAAACAGGAAAGACGCCATGCTGATTTAGGGTTACTGTATTTTAAGTTCATATGAGATCTTTTCAAAATAGTAATTCTTTATTAACTGTATATAGATATCTACACACGCACACAAAAAATGTACTCATTTGTATGTGTGTGCACATAGATGTATGTATAAAAGTAAACTTGATATTGGTGCTTTCTCATGTATTTTCTTTGGAACATATGATCCACACAGGCATTGGTAAACATGCCTACAAACAGTTCAGCTGTTTAAAACTGAATCATATATCTGTATTTTTAAAAAGGTTTGAATTTTAGTGTGCTAATATGTATTCAATTTCTCATCTCCTTTTTTTACAAGATTGCCATGAGAAATTCTTAGTTGTTTATTTAAGTGACAGAAGTGAACAAGAAAGCAAATTTTTAATACAAACACTAAACCCTGTTAAAGACCTATACTGAACTGTTTTGGATGAGCAGATTAAGGAGAGCCCTGTAGAAAAATGAAAAATGAAGCTGTGCAATATCGTACAAGCTGAGCATCAAGGAACGAAAAAATGATAAAACGCAACATGCATTTGAGCAATATAAAACAGAAGCTGAAACATGCCTAAGAATCTAGAAATCAAAACATTTCCTATTTTTCATCTGGTTTAGCCTTTTGGTTTGGATCAGGAAAATTCTTTTTTCCAGCAAAGAAAATAAAGGTCATATCACTGTATTTTATATTTCTGTGTACATTATTTATATTTTGTTAGTTTGCAAATAACCTGTCTTCAGGGTTTATTTATTTATTTAGAATTTGGACATTTTTAGTCACTTACTACATGTTTATCATTAGTCAAACCAGACCAGTACATGTCAATGTGATAATTTACAAAGAGCAGTTCATTCTCCTCATCTAAGCTTTGAGGTGAGAGTGAGTGTACTGAAGGCTATTTCTGATCTGAGGTTTTAGGGTCATTAGTGACTCCCTGGATGAAAGCTTGCAGGATGAGCTAGGTTAATGCATACTTGTCTACATACAAGATTATGATATCTATAGTGATATCATACTTCACAATATTCCTATTGTTGTTTATTTTGGGTTTTTTTCTTTCTGTTTATTTGTTTCATATTTCAGACAACTTCAGAAAAATTCCCACTTAAAAATATTTATGTCAATAAAAACAGTTGTCTCTAAGCTTTACTCAGTACACTGTTCCATCAGTGAACACCTCCAGAAGTACGACTGAGTGCAACTCCAGAAAAAAAGCTATTTCAGAACAACGGTAAAAAAAAATTATAAACACATAGTAATGTTGTTCTTTTCTGTAGTTTTATTTCTGCTTGTTGTTTTAGTTAGGTTTTCATGTCACAAAACCCTGTTAATTCTAACACAGTTTAAGAAAGAGCATCCAAAAATCAGGACATACTGGTTTCTTAAACACTAATTTGCAAAACACAAAGTATTGCCTTTAATTTTTGATCAAGACTGCTAAAATTCCTTGTGTAAGAAAGCCCTTACTTCCACAAAGGGCATTACAAAATTAAGTTTTTTAGTTTGTTTGGTTTTAGACGTGTATTAATTTAAAAAATACCTCATTTTATATGCTTTTGGGAAAGATTTTCTTTTTCTAGAAAGAGTTACGTCATGACTTCATTAAACTATAGTCGTAGTGTAGAATTATTCTGGCTAGAGAGACTAGTTCATTTTTTCATTCATACACATATGAAAAGAACTACATTTCAAATATTAATGAATTTTCTACTTGACACTAAGCCAGATACCTCCAGGTATCCTAGATGGTAAAATAGTCACAGCTGGGGAACTTAGCTCCCAAGTACTTGTAGCTGAAGGGCTTCTCTTCCTGCTATACAATGGAAGTATTAAGTGTTTATTAGATAAAAGCAGCAAGATCATGCTGCTAGCAGTATGAGTAAGTAGTTGACAAGTGAATGAATTACAGGCCCTCCTGCATTTAGATCTTTTTTTTCTTTTTTATCCTTTTAAAAAATCTTTCTTGTGCTGCTTCTGAATAAACAATCAAGTAAGAACATCTCAAGATGTTAAAGTATTTCTTTCTCTTTTAAAAGGTATACTTATCTCCTTAGAATAAGGTGAAGATATTTTGGTTTCAGGAACTCAAGGGGTTTTTTTCCAGTTCCAGTCTCCAATTCTGTGGAGGAAAAGATATGTCAAGGGAGTCATAACATTGCCAACTGGCATTTAAAAAATAAACTTTCTTTGAAGGTTTGAGGTTTCTGAAGAGAGATATCTGCTGATCAGTCAGCATTTTAGGGTGCTGATTTATACCGCGGTTCAGCAAAAGTATCTAAACCAAAAGGAAGATGATGGAGGTAGAAAATTATTGTCACTATAAAATAGTCTTATGGAAAATGTTTGAAATCCTTTTATATATAAAAAGTAAAATTGCAACTCACACAGAGTACAGATTAGCAATTATAACTAATTTATGTAAGAGTAGCACAGTTGAAATTTTATGTTGATTTAAGGTACTTAACTTCTAAAATGTAGGTACTCTTAGCATATTGAATTTTGCATAACATTGAAAAAAGTCATAGCTTCCCTTTTAATGAAATGACATAGATTAATAAATTAAATGAAGATACTAATTGAGTAATTGGCTGGGGAAATTAACTTGGGTTATTGATCTAAATAAGCTAATGCTAAATTTATCAGTGTTGTTGAGAAGAACACCTGATGGCAAGAAAATGTCAATTGGCATCAACACATTTAAACAACAGTCATCAAATAAGGTATTTCATTAACTGTAATGCAAATATCATGAAAAAAAAGTTTCAGTGTCATACTGTATTCTTTCATGTGATCTCTCTTGTGACTTGAACTTCTGTTAATTAAAATCACATTTCTATTTCTCTATTGTACATTTTCTACATACCTAAAACTAATCAGGCGATAATCAGTTCCTTAATAGTTTCTTAAAAAGATGTTGAATGAATAGTACATAATCATAATCTGCAAGAATTAAACATTAGCAAAGCTGGAGGGATTCTTTTTCTTCTGCAATGTAAGGTCAGAACAGGGGCACAGTAATAGCTGCTGAAAAAGTAAAAACACAAACATCAACGTACAGCTGAAGGTACAGCTTTATGGCTAAGCAACTAAGAAATTATATTGTCAGTTTCAGAAGAAATAAACACTTAAAAAATAAACTTTTTAAATTATTATTATTTTAAAGGGTTAGTATTTATATTTGATGCTACAAAAACTACGTCAGTACTTAGGAAAGCACTTTTAAGACAAAGGCAGCAAACAGTAAGTATGGAGGTGAGCCCAATCACCCTTTGGAGGTTCGGTGGGTTAAGTGGTTTGTGAGACTGACGAATCAACAACCAATAATAAAAGTCACAGTGAGTTCTCTATCTTCTGATAGGGAGAAGGTGTCAAATTAATACCTGAAAATAAGATCTTTCATTGTCAGCTTTTTTATTTTATTTCTCTTCTTTTTGGTTATTGCATCTTAAGACATGTTGGAATCAGGTAGTCCACCAAACATTAACTCTTTACAACATTATATATATTTATTTTCAATTTTTTTTAGTTACCAGCCCATGTATAGCCCTGAAGGAAGGATAGTGGACAAAGCATGTAGACTTATCATTGACAAGTGTGTGTGACTAGAAAAGGTTGATAAGCTCTATCTACAGTGCAGGTAAGTTTACATAAGGGGAAAGAAAAGGAACAATAAAAGTTTCCATCTCTGTACGACATATATAAGTCTATTGTTCAATTTTCTTGGTAGAGTTGGCTAGGATCTTGTCCTGGTTCGGGCCAGGATAAAGGTGATTTTCTGTCTTGTACTTTTGCTTTCAGCTAAGTCTCTTGTAAGTAGTTGCACTTGCTGAAATTATCAGCAAGTTTCTCAGACAGTGTCTGCTTCAAGGACTGATAACACTCGATGTTTATAGTTACTGCCAGAGACTGGTGTTCAGAGCCAAGGACACTGCTCAGCTCTGAGGAACATTTTACCTTCCAGAAGGAGTAAGGAGGTCCCACCTGAACCCTCCTTTGGGGAGGACCAGACAAGATAGATGCCAGAATTGACCAAACAGAGTATTCCATCCCATACATGTCATACTCAGTATAAATTTGAGGGATCACAAAGGTCAAACCACTTCCTGCCCCTTCTGCCCTCCCTGCTTCCCCTTCTTTGCATGTTCCGTGTTTTGCTTCGGCATCCTGAGAGGATTCCATCCGTTCCTCTGCCTGTGGTCCTGATCCCTGCCAGCCTGAATCTGTGTGTTCCTGCCCCCAGCTCCTGACTGCTGCCGACTCCAGGATTCCAGCCTGGATTTTCCCAGGGCTGCCCTGCAGCCTCGGTGGTGATGTGAGAATTACTGAGGGAAAGGGGGGAAGAACGTCATATCAGTTTTCTTATATATTTGTATATTTGTATATACTTAGTAATTTTTCCTATTTATCATTGCTGTTTCATTAAAGTTGTGTAGTTTAGTTTCCAACCCATAAGTCTCTCTCCCTTATTGTCTCTCCTTTCTTTATCATGGAGGAGTGGGGGATTAATAGAGAGCATCTGTTACTCAGTTTAATTGCTGGGCCAGTGTTAAACCGTGACAGATCTATAGTTCTGTTGTAGTAAAGAATGTGGGTGATCATAGATTACTAAACTGTTTCTGTCTTTCCAATATGCTATCTGGAATTATTTAAGAGGAAACAATGGCTTCTCTAAGCACTTATGTATTAGAAGATTATGGTTGATGTTGCTGTGTACATTCACTCCACAGTTTCCTTTGACTTTGTTCACATAGTACAGCATTACTATTGCAAAGGGAATTGAAATATAAATGCAGGTCCTTGCTAGTAAACACTTTGGCAAAGGAACAAATGAGAAGGAAGTTTTTAATTCAATTCAAATAAATGCTGACTAATCGTTGGCAGTAATGATACTAGGGTAGTTGACCAAAAGAACAAATGAAAGTTGTTAAATTAAATACGTGCATAAACATACAAAGAAACACATAAAACACTTTTATTATTCTCTAGAAAGTTGTATTTTTTGTAGTTTAAAATAGAATAGAATTACTGGCATGAAAAAATTTCACAATTATTATCATTATCAATATTGCAACCAATGCTTTTAGTCTTCTGATTAGAAAATTTACTGGCTCAAGGAAGAAAGCTGGCAAGATAGAAACAACCAACCTGCAGGTAAAGAGAATGTAGAGGTTTATATTCCTAGATGAATCAATATCCATACTCAAAAACAAATCCTTTAATCACTTTTTCCCTTTGGAATGGTAACAACACTACCTAACTGTATTTTATAAAGATTTATATAGTAACCACTGGTTTGTCTTTAATCTGACCTTACTAAGTAAAAATCAAAAATAGGAATAATGCAACTTATCTTCAGTCTGTTACAGCTAATACCATATTTAATATACATAAATCATTTAAGCAAGGACAATGAAGTGGCAAATTTAGTTCTAGAAAAAGGATAGATATTCCTTCTGACCATGTCTTCTCTAAAAGATTTATTGTCATACTTGAAAAAGTAATAGAAGAAACGGTAAGATACAGATGAAAACTAAAGTTTCTAATGTGTTAGCCCTGAGTATCCAAAAGATTTCAGAAGCACTTAACTCCATCACAGTCTTTGAGAAATGAAACTTGAGATCTTGTAAATTGAAACAAAGTAGGAAAGCTTAAAAGTGGTGCACCACTTCTTCACTCAGTGACCTTGGAATAATGAAAGGTTGGGTCCAGTGATCATTTGTCTCTATAATTCCAGTCACAATTGGTAAACACAATTTAGAAACTGCCAGGAAGTGAAATTTATCTCACTCGCTTAGAAAGGAGTATCCATCTCTTACAATTTCTTTACCCTACTTCAACAATGAAGAGATTCAACCACATTTGTGGCTATCCTTAGGATGTCCCTGCAATTTAAATGTCAATGCACTTTTAAGTGATATTTATCTACCCCAAATCAAAGCCTAAAAAGTATGAAACCTTGATAAGAGACACTACAAAAAGTGCATACATTCTCTTTTAGGCTAGAATTGTGAGTATCAATACAGCATAGTTTTGATTACATTGAACACCTGATTTCTGATAATATTCAAACAGTTTTAATGTTGAAGGAGTTTTATTTTTAGCTACTAACATGATAAAATCAGGGACATGATGTGTGCATTTATTGGAAAATTAATAGCTTTTGAAAACCTTTTTTTTTTTTTTTCAAATAAGGTAGTTGAAAAAAAATTGTCAGTGAATTATTTTCCCACTAAAAATTGAAGAGATTTTCAATTATGTACTTCAAATGAAAGAGGGAAAATATAAAAATATAGAGTCCTATGTATAGAATATTTTGAAATCTTACTATTTCAATTTTTTTAAGCCACTTTTTTAAGCCACATCTTATTTTCAGGTGTTTAGGTTTACAAATTCATTATTTACACAAGTTACAATTTTAAGTGTCTACTGTCTTCCCAAAGGTCAAATTGTGGTGGAAAATTTTTGCTGACATTTTCAAATTAGGATAAAAGTTTTCTTTAATAATAAGGGAAAAAAGGAAAAAAAAAAAAAAAAAAAAAAAAAAAAAAAAAAAAAAAAAAAAAAAAGAAGAAGAGAGAGAGAGATCAGGAAGGTATGAGTAGCAGTAATACTGAGACCATGGTTGGGAGTTAGGCTGGTGATATACATGCTCCTGCATTCCCATGGGTCACAGAGGGATGGATAGGCTGAGATCTCAGGCAGAGATCAAAGGCACTCTATTCACTAAATTGAAGTCAACTTCATGTGGTGGACTAACCTTGGCTAGATGTCAGGTGCCCACCATGCAAGTCTATCACTCCCTCCATCAGCAGATCAAGGTGTAGAAAAGAAGATAAAAACCTCATGAGTTTTTATAAAGACAATTATATAAAGAAAAGCAAAGGCCACCTGCAGAAGAAAAGCAGAACACATGAAGTTTTATTCTTTATATTCCAACAGCAGGAGATGTCCAGCCACTTTCTTTTACTTTAATTTTACTTTTTTATTTTTTTCTTTTTTTTTCCTCATGCAGGATAAAAAGGAAAGGAACTATGAGATCATCAAGTCCAACCCTTAATCCAGTACCACTGTGGCTACCAGACCATGGCACTGAGTGCCACATTCAGTTTCTTTTTAAAAACATCCAGCGACAGAGAAACCACCACCTCCCTGGGCAGACCATTCCAATGTCTGTTCACCCTCTCTGTATTTTTTCTTAATATCTAATTAGCTAAATATCGAATCGAATTAGCTAAATATCAAATATCTTAATACTGAATTAGCTAAAACAGATCGGCAAGTTCCATTCTTCTTTGGCATCAGACACAGGATATGGATTGTTCTTTATTTCTCTTTTTCTTTTTTCTAGTAAATAATATTTCAGATATTCATGAGAGAGTTTAAAGGTCTGTGGTAACTGTACGCTCAAGAACATCAGGAAATGCTAAAAGAAGGATGTGAAGGAAAACATCTTCCTTTTTAAAATATATAAAAAATATAAATAATCATGTTTACCCACATATTAATAAATAGTAGCTGCTGTTTGCTTTTGATGGTTGGTTTTCTGCTTTACACACGCATGGTCAAGATATTTCTTATGAATACCAGTATTGGTCAGGTCTTAGTACTAAGTGGTATCATGGAGGCAAATAGTCAAAGTAGGCATTCAATATGAAATTTATTCAAAATTACTTAGTGTTCCAACAAAGAAAAAATAAAGTACAAGTTTGGATTGCAGGCAGGAATAATATTACACAAAAGATTAACTATACCCAAGTCTCACGAAACAGTTTGTAAGGATGATGACCCAAAGAAGTCCAAACACTCAGTAAAAAGCTGAAGGCTCTCAATCCCACGGAAGGTACCCTTTGTGGCATCTTGATTCAAAGGGAGAGTCCATGACTGCGGACCTGCAGGTCAGAGGAGTATCAACTCAAATCTGTTCTCTGGCAGGTCTCCTTTTATACCCTTGTTGAGTCTGATCTGGGAGTAATTCTAATTGTCTGGAGGCTTCATCTTCCAAGACTGTGAGCCTGGGAACAGTCACTGTATTTTTGTCAATTGATATCACAGTATTTTGATGCCCATAAAATGCCCACTGAGTTCATTCAGTCCATCACTTTGGGTTCCATTTGTTATAGGGATCACAGGACAGGAGAGGTGAAGTGGTTTGTGGAGTTATTGGGCACCAAAGCCAGTTCACAACCAGGTCACTGATGCACTTTCACTGCTTCCTGTAAGGCTTGTCCTCCATTGGTTCAGGTGGTTCCTGTTGTAGTAATTCCAACAATATGCAACTGAAATCCCAGGTTACAACCATTTAAAGGTATTTCCATTACAACCTCCATCCCTGATCCCTTCGGTTTAATGCTGAAATGAACTCCTCTTGCCTTTGCTCTGTCTTGAACTTAATCAGGGACTACAGCCCTTTAGGACTGAACCTGCTTCAAATGGAGCCTTATCTATGAACAAGTTTCTTTGGGTGTATATTTGTTGTTAAAGATGTTATCCGCAGCAGCAGCTGCTTAGAGGGACATCTCTGCCAGTGTGGCATTACCCATGGGTCACAATGCCTGCAGAGATACATCTACTGCACCATTAATTCTAGGCCTGAACTACTAAGTCTGAGAGCCTCTTGATTCCAAATGAGAGAGGCATCACTCATGCACAATTCCACATGGTTCCCCACCCCAACACCCCTCTACTCCTAAAACACTACTACAGTAACTCAAGGCAACCTCCTGTTAAGAGAGTTATATCAAACAGAGAATCAGAACTATGCTATCAAAATATGAACGTCTATGTAGTAATCCTATGAAGGCTAGCTCAGACTTAGATATCTAGGATAACAATTATATGTATGCAATTATGTTTTCATAACTATATTTTTTTAAATTATAAACACAAATATTCTAGTAAAAGTAATAATAATGAAAAATCTGAAATATAATCTGTGTTATTTTTCTCTCTTACAGGAAACATTTTATTAATTCAACAAATTAACTAGTTTTCCAGTATTTACTGAACATGAGAAAAGGGTTTAGAAATTTATCTGAAAGGAATATTTTATTTCCTCAACTGAACAATCCTCATTGACATTTAAGAAAACATGAAATGAAGAGTACCTTTTAGAGAATAATGTTTTGGAATAAAATTTGTACATAGGGTTTAAATATGCTGGTGTAGAAATTTAGCTTCAAAAATGGTATATGTATTGAACTATCAGGGAATCCTCAACAAGTGTCTGACATTCATAAGATTTTAGTTCATTGAAGAAGATTGCTTTGGATCAAATTTTAAGGTTCTTTACCAGAGCAAAATGTCACTATCCTTTCAGCATTATGGAGAACTGTAAATTACATAAATTAGACAAATTCTGCAATGGTCCTACTATGTTATAGCTGTAGGGAATATTTCAACACATTCTGGGATGGTAGATGGCCTCTGGAGACAAGGGCTTCAGATTAAAAGGTAATCACATTTATAAATTCACTGAGCCAGAACACAGTACTTATTTTAACAGTAGGATAACCTCTTTCCAAAACATTACAAAAAGATGCTAATGGCTTCACTCAGTGTTGAAAAACATGTGTTATGTTTCTGTTACTGTGCCCTCAGGTAATGTGAAGAGAGATGCAAACCCAGCTGTGCAGCCCAAAGCTGGCTTCCAGCATTATCTTTTAGAGCTGTGACCTCAGTATAGCAGACAATCCCACAGGCAAAAAGGATGAGTGAGAGCAGGAGAAGGGGGATCAGGTAGAGTAAAGCTAATATAGATTATTTTCAATATCCTATTTAAGTATTTGAACAGACCATATTATGAGAAAGGCATATGAAAAGGCATTATGAAAAAGGTGAAGCAGGCTTTTAAACTGATTGCCAAGCTGAAAATGTCAGTAATTAATACTCATGAGGAAAGATAACACAGAAAGGGAAAGATGAGTTGTAGTTGTCAAAGGTACGCATCTAGGTTTCAGCATAATACAGCAGAGGATGAGTTGGCTAGAAACAAAGGAGAGGAATTCTAAATTACAGTAAAAAATTCCTAGCAACTTTCCGCTCATCCCTAGATAGCATGTTTTGGACAGAAGACTTCAAGTTAGAAAACTATCCAAGCAGATAAAACTATTTCTTGAGTTCTCTGAAAGTATAGGCTCCTGCTGCACAACATGAATCAGAGAAATAAAAGTTCTGTAATTTTTACAATTACCTATATCCTTTTTTTTTTTTTTTTTTTTTTTTTAAGTTATGTGATATCTCTGGTGCTTCATCTAGGTTATCAATGTTTTGTCTTATCTTTCACCTGCTGTTTTTATATCCAGACACCTATTCCCTATGGACAACATAGGATTGTCATTTGCTAGGTAAGCAAAAGAGAGATGAAGATTTATACTGGTCTTATGTCAACGACCATAGATATACATTGAGTATCACATGATATCAGTGAGAGGACTGATGCTATAGTATGCTAAATTGATGCTCTAAGGATATTATCCACTCATAAACTTTCTTTGTGATCTCACCAAAAGAAAGAGTAAAGCAATTGAGAAGTATATCCCTGCACTCTCATTGCAAAATACCAAAGACAGATATAAAAATAATACGGACTTTTGGAGACAGAACATTGTCTCGGATATATTCCTATCCCTCCAACTACCATTTCTCCAACTACCGTGCTGATTTCTGACATTTACGGAATTTAAGGTTACACCCTACACCCATTAAGTCTTCTTTATTTATTTATTTATTTATTTATTCTTTTCCCTCTCTTTTTGTTTTACAGATTTGTGGAGTAACTTTCTGTAGAAGCACAGCACTGTGAGGTACCATATCCAATTAATATGAAAAAACAAAGCCATATAGAATCCCCAGTTCAGAAAAATTCAATAAAAATATAGTTATGAATGATATCACATGCTCACTATAGATTTTAAAGTAACACAAATGCTATCACATTGTGTTCTTTTAGACTTTCATAATGAATAAATGAGATATGAATACTCACTTTTCCATGAAGTTTACCATGAAAGTATAATATGTTAGTACAATTAAAGAAGTGGATAGAGGTGTAGCTACATTTCTGAAAATCACAGTTTATTCTCCATTGTTCTAATATTTCCTAAAAAAAAAAATGATGATATAAAGAGCCCATCTCAGTTCTTATTGTTAATGCTTTTACTGTTTCATTCACAGATATTTGTCCAAATTTTCACAGGGTTCAGAAAACCACCCTGTCATAGTATGTTTACATTTCATAATCTTTGCTTTGATTAGTTAAATTAGGAGTCTAAACTAGTGTAAATTAGCTACTTTGAGACCTAA
Organism: Phaethornis superciliosus; assembly: GCA_023637945.1. Lineage (NCBI taxonomy): Eukaryota > Metazoa > Chordata > Aves > Apodiformes > Trochilidae > Phaethornis > Phaethornis superciliosus. The sequence continues at coordinate 150,592,428 of JAJQWJ010000001.1, read as the reverse complement.
CTTAAAGATACTGCAGCTTTACTGCAAAGACACCTCTAGACAGTGCTTCAGGTGTGCTAAGCATTACTTTAGCTCTATTATTCCCCATCTCTTTCCAATGATGGCATTCATAGTTTAGCTCCTATTTTCTACTTCCTAATCCCTAGTTTAGACATTACAGGTAATGTTTAGTCAGAGACACTAGTGCTAGAGTTTATAGCTATTATTCTTTTCAATGTGTCTGTGTTTGTGTTCCATGGACTTACCCAATGGAAGTCAAGGTATGGGAATTCACTGGGACCATGAGGTTTCACTAAATATAGAGCTCAGAGTTACTCATTCCTGAAACTAGAGTGTTTAAATATGTTTAATACAACTATCTCAATTTCTGCTTTTTTGTTTTTTTGTTTTTTTTAAAAAAATTTTTTTCTAAATGTGCTCAAAGAACTCATAATAACTCAAAATATGACCATCATATGTATCACCTTCATATAGGTATTATAACCAGACACAAACTCTTAAACTAGAAATATATCTTGATCTATCTCAAATAGTAAGTGTTTTTAAGATGGTGACAATTAACCGTACTGTTTTATGACGTTTACAAAAACATTGAACAAATAATATTGTAAGGAAAGAATCAGAAAGCATGCTAAAAGCTTTAAGGAAAAAATAATTGCCTCCTAAAGGAAAATACAGTGTGTTAGGAGATTCTTTGGGGCATCTCTCTCTCCTTTTCTTTTCTAGTACTATAAAATTGGAAGAAATCTTTAGTTTGAACAGGAAAAACCTTTGGGTTTTTAAGAAAGCACTGCAGAGGTAAGAAGAATCATGGATTATTAACAAGAAAAAAGGAGGGTGTATACAGTCAGGATAGTTAAAACAGAATTCTAAAGGCATGGTTATGATTTAATGAGTCAGTGTCACTTAAGCAAGCTTAATATTTAAATGTATATAATGCCAATCTGTAATTTAGGACCATTTAATCCAGATTTTCTTTTAGCCAAATCAGATTCATAAAATATTTGAAAGAATTATATTTTGCAGTTACATTTAATTGGAAACTGAGAAAAAAAAAACAAAACAACAATGCTCCATTGAATAGCAACTGAAATGTTCGTGTATCTTCTTCCATGTCATCAAATTACGGAGTAATAGTAGCCAGAAAATTTGCAATTGTCAAACTGTTTTACAATATTTTGGCAACAGAAATATGAAAAAGCCCTTTTTGTCAAAAATATCCTGAAATTAGTTTAGTGCAAAATTGGTCAAGCAAAGGAAATGAGTGATTGTCACTGTGCTTTAGTCAATAATATTTATGAACAACTTTTAGCCAGCAAGATTCAGACTTCATTTAATCTTTCAGTGTATCTCTATACTTCTCATTGCTGTTACAACTTTGGAAACTGTTTTTTTTTTTTTTTTCTGTGATAAGGAATGTTTAACATGGATAGAAATTAACTTTTTTCAGCTCTGAAGTCCCCATGCTGTTGTGTAAACTTGGCGACAATAGAGTGCTATGGAAAAAGTAAGACAGAAAAGTCTCTATATACAGAGATGAGATAGGTATGAAAAGGCAGTGGCAAGAAGAAAACTAAGTAGAAGTGAAAAATAGTACTTACCTGTTTCACTGTAATGTTTTTGTGTGTTCATAAATCATGTACCACTTTCAGTGTCCTGCCCTAAACAAAGAGTAGTTTCTACTCCTAAATAAAAAATAAGCAGGATATTTGGTTGTCAAAGTAAAAAGGGAATATTAGCCACATTCCTCCTGAATTAAATCACCATCTAAATTTACAGCCTACTATTCAAAAGAAAAACTCAACTTAGCTGATCGAAGTACAGTAGGTCTTTTGTGCTTAGGGATATCGTAGGCTTACACAGTTGCAAAGAGGTTTATGGATTGTTTTGTGTTGGTTTTAATTTCTTTTACTTACTTGTTTTTGGTTTTTCTCTGCCTCTCCCCTGTAAATTAATAAAGATATGAAATTTGTATGCCTGTTCATGCTCTCTTTCCATGTGGTTAATAACAGAATATTTTTTATTAAATACGCTAACTAAAAAGTATTATCTAGTACTGGGACTAATAAAAATCATATAGGTAATGTTGACAGTAAAATTGTTCCACAATGTACAAATTCTAGTGAATGTAATTAAATCTTTTCCCTTATTTTGGGACTAAAATATCAAGCAAATGAAGAACAACAACAAAATCTCTAGAAGCAGTTGATTTTTATAGGATACCTGTTCTTCTTGGGTTTGATGTGTAGTTATTTTGCAGTCTCAGTCACACCAGCGAGCTTTATTTTTTCATTGATAAGAAAAATATAGACCCATAATAATATAAACAAAAATTCAAAAGACTTCAAGATTTCATCTCAGATCGTCAGGGATATCAGTTTCCAACCTTTATTCTGAATGTAGTATCCAGAGGGAAAAAAATATTGAAGTGCAAAGAAATAAGGCATATTATTGTAGACTCAATGACACACTAATGGGGTTGCATAAGTTTCTGACTGATTTGGAACAAAGGCAGAGGAAATCTGCATCTTCTCTGACCATGTCACATTGCAGAATGTTGATGAATGCTTAAAAACAGAAGCTGTAGTAGAAAATCACCAAAGAACCAAGACATGAATATTGTCTATAAGCTGTAAATTAGTTCTCAAAGATACCCTTTTAATATTTCTTTATCTTCTTTAGTTTCTTTAATTTCTTCATTTATTTTTCTTTTTTTTTATGTTTCTGGCAGAATGTACATGTATGCAAGCTAAAATCTTCATGTAACAAAAAAGTATGAAGGTGGGAGGTGGGATTCATCTCTCTTACTTTGTGTATCACTGAGTGAGATACACAAACCACAATCAGAATGACTTTATGATCAATAGACAGAAATGGACACCTCCAGAGGGTGATTTCACAAGACTCTTAGATACATATTTAAGAATTCATTCAGTAATGCAGAATTTAGCAAATGTTTTCTTGTATGTCAAAGCATATGAAGATGAAGCACAGTTAAGCAAATTCATCTTCTCCATATCCTAATAACATTCTGTAAACCTGTATACACTAGAAATGAAAAAAAAACATATATGTTTATATACTTTTTTCTGGTTTTGTGTTTGGAGACCAGGCATCTTGTTCTACCTCTAAAGAAGAAATTATATAATTGTAAAATAATTCGCATGATTGTAGCTTTGAATTTTTTATTTTAGAGACCTAAGGGCACTTTAAAAAGGTGTCTTCATTTCAGTAAAGAATGAGTTTAGTAGCCTTTAAAAAATTCACCATTCCATTTTGAAATTAACTGCAATAAATTGAAATATGATAATCTCTGCTAGTCCACTGTAACTTAAAGACATAGGTGAACTGCTAATGGCCTCAGAAATGTTGAGCAATTCAGAAGTGGAGCTGATCAGCTGAAGTTAAATCTGGAAATGTATTTGATTCTGGAAAATCATGAGAGAACTGTTATTCTTTGTAGGGAAGTAGTTTATCCTATCAAGACAAAACCACTCTGTGTTTGGGCCTGCATCAATGACCTTCGCTGGCACAGATGATCTTAGTAAAAAGTGCATCCTTCTACTTTCAAAAGAGCAGGAGAATATTCTGTCACAAGAAGTAAGAAGCAGCAAGATGCGCTTAAGTAGAAAGCTGAAATAGGCTTGAATGCAAGCCACTTAGTGATCTTGAACCATGAAATGCATGACTGTTCCTGGCCTAAGAACTTTATCCTTAACATGTCTTAATATCTTTATAAATACTAAGAGTAACAAAACCCCCTGAAAAACCCACCCTATCTTCTTCTCCTATTGTATTTTTGGGGGACTTCAGAGACATTAAGAGAAAAGATTTGCCAGAAACCTTCAAATTCATGTCCAGGATTGTCCCTCTTAACTCAGGACATGCCCAGATGAGAAACAGACTATCATGTCCACAAACTCAGGACTGGGGGCACAGTTCTTATTCATACTCTGTAAGGAAGGGTATTTATTCAGGTGAAAGGGATCAGATGTGTCTGTTTTGATTGGGTTTTTTGTTTGTTTTTTCGTTTGGTTTTTGTGTGTGTGTGTGTGTTTTTTCTTTTTGTTTTGTTTTGTTTTGTTTTCTATGTGGCAAGCTGAAAAATTAATGGTAATGTAAAATAACTTGGGGTTTGGATTTTGGAGAGGAAGAAATGTCCCATTACTATTCTTGATGTTAGTGCATTATTTGTCTACTACTTTCTTATATGGTAATAAACACTTCTCCTGTCAATTTAGGCTGATGGGGCTGACAAGAGAGAGAGATGTGATAGTTTTCTCTCTTCTAATTACTTACAGATTGGTGGCAGATGGAGGACTCTATCAAGAGTTCAGTTGCAGAGTAAGCAAATGCTTAGTAAAGAGAAGCATGTTTTTTAGAAAACAACAATAGCAAAACCCAACAGATTAAAAAAATCTATCTCCTTGTTCTTCGCCCAGCAAGAACCTTTTAGTTTTCACTTTCTGTTTCATCTTATTTGAGGCACCATACATCATCAAGGAAATTACAATTACATGAACTGTGAATGAAAATCCAACGTGCCTTACTCTGCTCAGATACATTTGTGCAAGCAAATGAAAGCCCAAGAAATATTTTAAAACTACTAACATTGGGAATTTTATAATAAATAAATAAAGTTGAATTAACCTATTTCTCTAAGCTCCTTGCAAAACAAATGTCATTGAGAAATATGACATCCTATCATATAAAATTAAAAAAAACATGTAAAAGGAAAAAAATCTTCCATACCAGAAAGTAATACATAAGCAATTTTAGATTAGAAAAGAAACAATTCAGCAAATTTCAATCTTTTGGTAAGGTGAGATGTGATCTGAAATGGTTAATTAGCATTCCAGTTGTTTCTGTACTATAGAGTTGCTTCAGTTTTATTGTAATTCAGTGAGGTGTTTCAGAACAAGCAAATATAAATCTATTATTAAACAGTGTGTAATGAGCATATAAAAAAGCCCTGAACTAGTCTGGGGTGATATACATATAGAATACTAGTTTCATACACTAGTGACAGAGTAGATCTTGCATATATTAAAACAAACAAAAAAAAATCATTCAGAAAAATCTGGTGCCAGATTTTTCACTGTATAACTCAGAATAAAGCAGCATATGAAACACTTTGTTTCTCTACAATGAATGCCTTTGATCTTGAGTCTTTCTATTCCAGATTTTATGATGTCTACTGTCCCTTTTTACTATTATATTTAATCTTTTGTTGTTGTTAATTTTATTTATTCATTTCACATCCTAATAGCTTCAAGAACAGATTGTTTTAATTGTCTCCATTACAAGCTGCTGGACACTTATCTCCAGATTACAGCATGTCCAAAATTCCTTAACTAATCTTTTAGCCTTCAGTATTAAGAGGCAGCCCATTAGTGCTATCTTTGAAGATTTATAGTGGCTTTCTCAAATAGAATTATCTGCAAGATGTTAAATCTATCTGTTGATTTATTAGATTAACTTCAGCTCTTATCTTTGAGCTCCTGGCAAACACACTGTGTTAAGTTTTGGGCTGTCCGGAGCAACCAAGAAAAGAACTTATTTGGATAGGTCTAATGCTGGGCCTCAGTGATGATTAAGGGGTAGAAGTAACTTTCATATGAAGAGAGACTGGGAAAAACTTGAGGAATTTCATCTATGTGTGTAAATATCAAGTTGAAGAGAATGAAGAAAAAGTAAACAGTCTTTATTTGGAAGAGCCCAGTGGAAGAACATGATGTCATTCGTGCAAATCAAAACACATTAAATTCCATATGAACCCAATAAAGTACTTTCTTAAACCAAGGATCATCAAACACTGAAATAGGTTTCGAGAGATACTGCAATCTCCATCTGTGAAGATCCTTGAAAGCTATCAGGACAAGGTCCTGAGAAACCTCATATAGTTGATAATCACCTGAGCAAGGGGTTTGGGACAGATAATCTCAAAATGACCCTTCCAACTCCAGTCATTTTGTGATTCTGTGAAAAATTACTTTTAACACTCTTGTTTGAACAGTGTACTGTTACAAATGTTTATATATTTGAAATGAACATGAAAAGTCTGAAAAAAATATCCATTGCAGCAAAAGGAGTTCTTTAACTCTTACCTTACAGATCTTCCTAAAATTTCTGCTTGTTTCACTGATACATATGTAATTAAATTTTCTTACTACAGATATTGGTGAATCTAAATTATCTATTGTGGGGATATTAGGCTCTTTGCCCTGGCTCGGGCAGCGTTCTGTGTTCTGAAGGATACAGGTCAATGGATTGTATTAAGTCAGGATACCACCACCATGATCTGCCCTCCAAACTTTCAAGAGTAAACTGATACCAAACAGCTCAGTCCTGAAATATCTGCTGGAGTTTCTGAATGAGCTGCTCACCCTCAAGAAAAGATATTATTATTTAGGTAAATGTCTTAATTTATCAAGTCATCTTGTGATTTTAATCAAACAAAAACCAAACCTCAAAGCTCTCTGAAGTAGAGGTTTTTATGAAGCTTGACAAGAAATAGCATACAGAGAGAAGTAGAAAAATGTTTTAATTGTAATGCCCATGTATTCGTGGAAAATGACAAATGACATAAATCTGAATGTCCTTCCACTTTTCTATTCCCTGAGCTGAAAATGTGATCATATAGTACGGAATTTCCCTTTGGTTGGATGAGGTCAGATGTCTCAGATGTGTCACCCTCCAAATTACTTGGGCACCCCCAGATGGCTCAATCGTGGGGCAGTGTGAGAAGCAGAAAAGCTGTGTAGGAAGCTATATGAAAAGCCTGAGGCAGTGTAAGATCTGATCAACAATAATGAAAACATCCCTGTATTATCAACACTGATTTAATCAGAAATACAAAATGTAACCTCATGAAAGACACTATGCAGAAAATTAACCCTATCCCAATCACATTCAATACACTGTATCACAGAAAAATATATATTTGCTATCTGACTAGAATGTGTTTATTCTGTTATAAGAAAAATCTATCACATTTAGTTTATACAGCTTCTTCCAGAGAGGGCCTGTGACATATAACAAGATTATACCACATGCTTGATTACATTCCCATAAAAATGAGAGAAAAGTTTTTGCCCATTTTTATCAGTTAATACAATTAAAATGTTTTGCTCGCTTCAGACATACAAAAAGGAAGCCAATATTTTATGTTTGCTAGATTTAGGAAATAAATTTATATTTGTTAAAAATTACATGCAAAAAATGTTGTATAAGAACAAAAATGTTATAAATAGTAAAAAAACGCAAAACAACCTAAAATGAATGAAACTTAAATTTAATATTAGATTTTTTTAATTTGATCATAATTAGAATAAATGCCTGTCCTGGTTTGGGACAGCATAAAGCTGATTCTCTGACTTGTAATTTTGCTTTCATCTAAGTCACTTGCAAATATTTGTACTTGCTAAAATTAACAGCAAGTTTCTCAAACTGTGTCTGCTTCTAGGACTGATAATGCTCAATGTTCATAGTTACAGGTGGAGATTGGTATGCAGAGCCAAGGATAGTGCTCAGCTCTGAGGAACATGTTGGGCTCCGGAAAGAGAAAAGGAGTAAAGAGGTCACACCTGCAACCCTTCTTTAGGGGAGAGTGGACAAGATAAATGACCGAAATTGTCCAAAGAGTATTCCATACAATGTCATACTCAGTATAAATGTAAGGGATCACGAGGTTCAAACCCCTTCTCCTTCTGCCTTCTTCCTTAATTTGGCTTTTCGCCTTCACCATTCTTCACCTGTCCCTGTTTGCTTCAGCATCCTGGGAAGATTCCATCCATTCCTCTGCAGTGATCCTGATCCATGCCAGCCTGAATCTGTGTGTTCCTGCCTCCAGCTCCCGACTGCTGCCGACTCCAGGATTCCAGCCTGGACTTTCCCAGGGCTGCCCTGCAGCCTCGGTGGTGACGTGAGAGTTATTGGGGGGAAGGGGGGAGGAACGTGGTATCTGTGGTTTCTGTTGATGCTTTTTATCCAGGATCACTCTAGGGAAGATGTGATAAGAACAATTTATATTCTATACGCAACAAATTCAATTTATCAGAAAAAACAATTCTTATATACTGAAGATAATAATCTCCCACAGCTTGTGGTAGTAATGTTAGTCTGCTATGAATAAATACTTTTCTTGTTGTCATACTATCTTTGTACAACATACACCTTAGGTTAACTAGTGATGGTGAATGTAGTTTCAAAAGTGTCATAGGATCAATGTACCATTACTTTGTTCCATACATGAGCAGATATCTCTTTATGAGCTCTGTGATTCATAAGTTTGAATCACTGGGTGAAATATGAAAAAAACATTCAAGCAAATACACTTTTATTTATGTCTATGGCATCTAGGCCACAGGCATCTTGTGATGAAATGGTTCATAACTTAGTTTTCTATACTATGATATTTATTACTTACTGTGATAGACCTAAATGTAGAAGGGAGAAGGTCTGTGACCCTAATATATTTCATCGATTCTTCTCCATTAGTCTTGCTAGGAGAGAGCAGCTGTCATACAGCATGGAAGACACACAGCTGAGGATTATGTAAATTATATTGTTTTCTATGACAGTTATGAACAGTAATTAGACATTAAGGAAAACTTACAGTGACAAGAATAGTGAAGGCTGTGGATACTGCCTACAGAAGTTATGCATTATCTATACAGGAGAAATTTGCAAAGAGAAATGCATGAATATCTGCTAGAATTTACTAAAGCATGACTTTTTGTAGGGAGGAGCAATTTCTGTTACTCAGCTGAAAAAAATAGGCAATCATTCAAACTGATAATACTTCTTTAGGTCTGAAATAGAACAAAAATTAAACTTAGTAAAATTAGAAAAAATTTACTATTTAGAAAAATTGTGTAGTTTTCGCTGCTTCAGAGTCAGAAAATATTCTAAATGGTTTCTCAATGCCTCAGTTTTCTATTTTGAAAGTACTTTAATTTTTTTTTCCTGCAGTAATTATTGATAGATTCTGTAGTCATTGCCTGCTGGATTTTTGACAGGACTTGGATACATAGCTTCAGAAGATTTTTGATGGTTATTCCTTTGACCAATGAAAGAATAACCAGATTCAGTCAGGAGTCCAGGAGCCCAGATCTCCAGAGAAGTTCAAAATGATGAGGAAGATCAGAATTTAAGCTGGAAAAATAAGTTGGCAGATCAGGATGGGGTATGCAGCCAGGCACAAAAGTATTTGCAGTGTAGCTCAGGCAGGGACCAAGGCTAAGATCTAGAACTTAGAAGCAGCTCCAGAGGGCCTTTGAATATGAGCTTGGTTGAGGCTTTTTTCACACCAATTTCCCAGAAGTCAGATCTGAGGTTGCAAAGCTGCACTGTATTATGGGTGCAAAAACCTCTGTGGGGCCAAGATATTTCATTCATGGACTTTTTCTGGCATGTATTTGGGAAAAAGCCCTTAATGCCATACACTGTGTATTCAATACAATGAAAACATTATTTTGCATACAAAAGAGCCATTCAATTCTCCACATAGATTTACAAAAAAAAACCCCATAGTTTGGAGAAACCTCATTCCAAAGTAATTGTGTTCTCTGGTTTCATAAAACTCTATTCTAGATGTCGAGATATCCATAAGAAATTTGTATACACTTTCTGAATCTGTTTCCCTGTATAGTACCTGCTTGTTCTGAGAAAGTCAAAGGAATTATCTCCCAACTCTGTGGTTTGGCAAGATAGCTTAGATGATGCTTGTGCTCACTTTCATAAGGGTACTTTACAAATACCTAACTACAGCTGTGTTAGTATTTGTCTAGTATGAAGTGTTGAGATCTCTGGCAAAAGAACCTCTCAGCAGGTAGAAAGAGCTGACTTACTGCTGTTCTATTATTTGCAGGAATTTTTTCAAGTTGCTGTAGTTGTTCAGCAGAACTGCAGCACAATTTTTATTTTTTTTTTTAATAAAACAGTGATAAATTTTGTGTTTGCTATGAAAAATTTTACCTATTATTCTTGAAATTCAAATAACTTAAGGCTGCTGTTCTCAGTACTCAGGATATTTACATGACCTTCTGCAGATGACCACTTGAAGCATGAGGGAAACACTGAGCCCAGCATTTCAGTCAGGGCACAGGGCAAACGTACATATGTTTCGGTGGAGGTAAAAAAAGCCAAATGTTTTATTTACTTTATTTACTAGCTCCAGTCTGACATGATTAGGCACCAAGCTGGTCTGCGTATACCCTGAATAGCCTCGATCATTGCTTTACTTCACCTTGTATTTCCCTTTTCCTTTATCAAGTTCTTCTCATTTACTAAGCCCATTCCCTTCTGAATACAGAGCTTATTTCTGTTTATGCTTTTCCTACTAGCTGTGATTTAGAAGCTTGATAAGCTTTTTGGGTGTTTATGATTTGGTTGCCCTGGTAATTTCTACCTTCTTCAGCAGTTCTGCTAAATTACTACTTTCTTTTGCTGTTTACAGATTCCTGCTGTGTTTATGTTGTCTTTTTAAAGGTCCTCTGTGTCAGAGCTGGCCCTCCGGCCCTCGTTACTGACTTGCAATCAGGCCAGACAGTTCTGTCTAGGAGTCTGTGGGAGTCAGAAGTCCACATGGTAGAGCAAGAAAAGAATCACGGACCACTTGGCCCACTTGAGCGTATAGAAGTGTTGAACAGGAAAAAAAAAAATCTGATATCACATTCATCTACAAGAAGGAGATGAAGGACCCAAGTAGTTACAGCTAGTCAGGTGAGTCCCATGGGGAAATCCTCCTGGAAGATATTTCAAAGCATGTAAAGAACAAGAAGATGAATGTGAATATCCAAGGGTAAACCATACCTGACTGGCTTAATTTCTATGATAAAAGATACGATAAAGTAACTAGTGTTGTGTGAGGGGAGTTGTGAGAGTTTGCACATCTCACTGTTGGAATTTGCCTCAAAAGGACAATTTTAAAGTTAATAGCTCTGGCTAGGGTGGAGGAACGTGCTAATGTACCTGGCCTGGCCAGATCTGAGCAGGAGGTGATGCCCAAAAAGAGATAAGAACTAAGAACTAACTGCTGGGTGGAGACTACTCTCCTTTTCTGAGGGCCAGCCTGCAATCTGGGTTCAGAAGGACAGAAGTCCCCTCCAGGCAATAGCCCTGACCAGAGTCAGCAAAACACCTTGATTGTGCTGATGCTAATGAGCTTCTGCAGCAGCTGACTGACAGCTCCCTTTTGGAACAAAGGAACTTAGGGACTGTCCGTGCTGTGGCCACGTGTGTCCCCCAGACCCACCACCAGCTTCATTGGGCCCTGACCAGGATCAGCACCATTTTGAAGAAAAGTTGCCAGACAGCTGGACCCCTGGTGGTGACCCTCTCTCTCTCTCTCTCTTTCACCCTTTCTTTTCCCCTTTCTTACTCTTTTCTCTCCCATTTCTCTCTCTCTCTTCTTGTATCTTCTCCTTTTCCTTTGTCCTTCTTTTGCCTGGCAACATATCCCCCATACTTTCATGGGGCTCTATCATTTCGCTTGTGTCAACTGTCAAATAAAAGTTTATGCTTTCACCTAACCCTTTATGGTTGAACTTTGTTCATGCAGGTCAAGCTAAACAAATTAAAACTCTTAATGTTACTCCGGACTGTAACAGGAGGAAAGCAGATGTTATTTGATTCTGTCAAGTTTTTACAAAATTTCCACTTTTTCAGATGCAAGTTACCAGAATGGTGAGATAGGCAGTGATTAACTGGATGATGAGGTGTGTACAAAATTGGCTGGGCTGCTGGGCTTAAAAAATTACCATCACTGGTGCAAATTTCATCTGATGACCATATAGTTAAGAGTGGAGCTTTTTCAGGACCTGTATCAGGATCAGTACCCATTAAGTTCATCAGAACAAAATGTAAAGTCTTGCACAGAATAAGGAACAACATCACACTACTTTATATGCTGCAGATGACTGTCTGGGAAGCAGCTGTGCAGGAAAGAACCTGTCAGTTATGATGGAAAACAAAGGGAACATGAGACAGCATTGTGTCCTGGTTACAAAAATGGCCACCAGTATCCTGAGTTGTATCAGTAGGATTTTGGTCAAAAGGTCCAACAAAATAGTCCTTCCTCTTTACCTGCCACTTTTAACACCAAATATGGAGTAATGGGTCCAGTTTTAGGCTCCTCAGTACAAGAAACATTGTCATAGTAGAGCAAATCTGTAAGACACAAGGTAAAAAGATGGTTTGGGGCTGGTATACAAGGACACACGCTTCAATGGATTAAAAACTAGTTGGATGGCCAGGTCCTAAGAGTTGTGCTAAATGGAGATAAATCCAGTTGGTGGCCAATCATGAGTGGTGTTCCCCAGGGCTCAGTGCTGGCACTACTCTTGTTTAACATCTTTATCGCTGATTTAGATGAGGCAATAGAGTGCACTCTCAGTAGATTTCCATCTGACAATAAGCTGGGTAGAAGTTTCAGTCTGACTGAGGGTACGGAGGCTCTGCAGAGAGATCTATACAGCCTTGATCAATGGTCCAAGGCCAATAGCATGAGTTTCAGTAAGGCCAAATGTCGGATCCTGCACTTCGGCCACAACACACCTCACCTACCCTGGCACTACAGCCTTGGGAAGGAGTGGCTGGAGAACTGCCCATCAGAGAGGGAGCTGGTGGTGCTGATTGACAGCTGGCTGAACCTGAGCCAGCAGTGTGCCCACGTTGCCAAGAAGGCCAACACCATCCTGGTCTGCACCAGGAACTCCGTGACTAGCAAGGCCAGGATGGAGATCTTACCCATGTACTCAGCCTTGATGAGGCTACACCTTGAGTATAGTGTGAAGTTTTGAGCATCCAAGCATAGGAAGGACATCAAGGTGCTGGAGAAGGTGTAGAGAAGAGAAACTAGGCTTACTAGGGGTCTGCAGAAATGGTCTTATGAGGAGAGGCTGAAGGAGCTGTAGCTGTTAAGCCTAGAGAAGAAGTAGTCAAGGGGAGACCTTATTGCTCTCTATAACTACCTGAAAGGGGGGTGTAGTGTTCTGTGTGTTAGCCTCTTCTCCCTAGTGACTAGTGATAGGATAAGAGGTAATGGGTTCAAGCTGTAGTAGTCATGAAGCATTGGAACAGGTTGCCCAGGGAAGTAGTGGAATTGTTATCCCTGGAGGTATTAAAAAAACATGTAGATATGGCACTTTTGGAGATGATTTAATGGTTAGGCTGGTGTATGACTGATGGTTGGACTTGATGATCCTGAAGGTCCATTCCAACCATGATGAATCTATGATTCTATATTAGGAATGTCCAAGAGATCTCAGTGTGTTCAGCCTGGAGAAGGAAGAGCTCAAGGAATATTTTCCTGTTTACAACTACCTTACGGAAGGATACATGAAAGATGGAAGCAGACATCTTAGAGTTGCACAGAGATAATGAGTGGTAACAGACACAAAGTCGAACACTGGAAATTCCCACCAGAAAATAAGGGAAAAAATTATCACAAGGGTAACCTAAAATGGGAAAAGGTTGTCATGTAGAGCTGAAGTATGTCCATCCTTATCATCCATCTTTTCAAGACTTAACTCAGATGTTTAGACTAGATGGGCTTCAGAAGTCCCTGCAACTTAAATTATTCTCTGATTCTAATTATTTGTGAAAAATAAATTGAAATTTTGAAAATACATGTATACATAATAGTATTTTCCCCAGTATCAGTTATTGCATATTTAGATTACTTTGTACATAGGCCTGTTATTTGATTGCTTGGGAATTTTTGTTTTATACTCTGCTCTCTCACATCTTACATAGAATACTGAGTCCTCAGAATAAAATTAAGAAATATTGAACTACACAGGGCAGCAAGTCCCAAAGGCAGAATTGAAGTAATTTAGAGAAAAGGGAAAGTTACCTACTCACTTACTCTCTTTGCTATACGTACACTTCTAATAAGCAATTAAAAAAAAAAAAAAAAAAAAAAAAAGTGAAGCTTAAAACTACTTGATGGATATGTTAATTTATTTGTGGCTCAATCAGCTTACTCTAAAAAAGATCAGTTAAAAATCTTTATTTTTTTCTTCTCTGACACCCACTTCTCTTCCACACCAAAGGAGAAAAATTCAGTTAAACTCTTCTTGAAAAATACAAACAAAATAAAGAAAAAAAAAACCCCAAACCCAAACAAACAAACAAAAAACCAAAAGGCCCTCCTGACCTAGATGTACACAGTACACTACTGCATTCTACATCTGTATAATTTTATCTCAAAGAAAACCAACTGGAAGTATGATGATACAAGCATATTTTGCTCGGTAGCCAGGAAACAAAAAGTTAGTAATTCTGTTTTCAGTTGTCAAAATATGCCATGTCTCTTTCCCATTAAAACATTAGAGACAGGAGAGCAACAGTCACAAGTGCAACATCCAGCTGCTTCACATTTTTTTCCCTGGTTCCTGTCATCAATTAACAGATTCTCTTTCTCAATATCAGGAGCTGTCTTGCTGAGATGCCTTAATTCATGAATTTACAAAGCTGATAAAACTGTCATAGTTTCTGACTCCTTCAGTGATCAGAATACTATATTCATTAGAAAGCACTTAGAAGTAATCTAGGTTGCAATTGAGAATTTGTGTAGGTGAAACAATAATTTGATTCAGTGAGAGTATGCACAGTGGAGTGCCTTCATGACACACACCCAGAGGCTAAAGCTTCCAACTTTCAAACAAGCAAATGTTAGACCAAATCAAAATTTCTTCCTGACTAAAGGTAATTTTCCTATACATTTCCAATGACCGAGATTCCTAAGATCAATTTGGCAGTCTGTGTTAGAGCCCAACCCATTACATACTCTAGCAAAGCATATTTTATTGTATTTTTGTTGTATGGTTTTGTTTGGCTGTTCAAGAAAACTGAAAAATATAACAATTAATTTTACATTGTTAAGGTTCTTTTTATGTAAACCCTGTCTCCAGAGTTTAAGTTACTTCCTGTTCTCCAGCTATATTTAAATCATTCATGTCTAATTAAGATAGAATGAACAAAATCCAGAGTAGACTACATAGTTGCAGTTATTAGACATATGTATGACATCACGAAGATGAAAGCAGTTAATCTACTTCTAATAAAATTTAATCAATTTGCATTAAGATTTAATCAGAAAGATTTCTTAATCTATTTATTGAACTGAATTACTAGAGATTTTCCCTGTGAGCCATCTGAGAGGAAATATTTTTGTAGAAAATCTACTTGAGGTTGCATTAATGAAAAATAGCCTCTTATTTTTGTACTATGCCACATGTAATGATTAACTGAGTATCTGAAGTGGCTCAGGAGATATGAAAACATTTAATGTTTGATTTTTTTTTTTTGTAAGGGATAGTCAAATACAATTTTTCTTCAAATTCAGAGTCAAGTTCAATTGTTGAAACATAGTTACATAGCGACAATTATGCAAAAGCTTGAACCATCCATTTGAGGCTGGCAATTATGACACAAAACATATGTGGGAACAGCTGACAATGGCAGTAAGAAGACAGGCAGCATGAGCCAATGCATCTCAAATGGCTTCAGAAGGTGCTTAGTTATAGAGAGGTGGCACCACCAGTCTCTGTCTTTTTACTAGTTAGTTCCCTTTGCTTTACTTCTTTGAGATTTAAATCTTTTTGTTAAACCAAGTACAATCACCTGTATTATTAGACCCTGGCATCTGCAGTTAAGTACTGCATCTTTCTGCATAGGGTGATCAGCCACAGCAGACATTTCAAAATGGCCCCATACCCCCCTCAGAGTACAATCAATGAGATGTTCCTGCAGACACAGCTCTGGTTTTGAACTACAGTACATGGATTTTGTGTCATAGTGATAACGTTCTCTGGAACATTTCTTCTCACTTCTCCAGCTCCTCAGAACACTACCTAACCAGCCTCCAAAAATTGCTGTCTGTATCTTTTTCGACACATTTGCAGCATATTGTTGTCTATGGGCAATCAGCTTCAATACAGGATGCAGAGTGTGCAATTAGCAACTCATTACTTGGAACTAAGAGAGAAATTCTGTTGCTGGCCATTCCCCTGTGCATGACAGACACCTGGCACTAAGAAGTGTCATCAGATTTCATCTGGCATCACTAGAATGTCTTTTGGACAACTAAAACATTTATCTTATTTTTTCAGGATTGGTCAATCTCTATGTCATAAATAGCTATTCCACAAAGTATTCAGCCTGATGTATTGCCCTTGCATTTTCTTCCAGATTTCTGAACCCTTCGGTATTTTCTTTTTTTTTCTGGTCTGAACTCTGTGCTAAATTCTACTCCTGGTCTGCTTACTGTGAAGCCACCAATTCAGAACTCAGAAATCTTATATAAAATTGCAAAATTTGATCCTGGTACACAAAGTACCAGTAGAAACATTCTGACTGACAGGATGTTGTCTGGGGTTGTTCCGCTCACAACCTGGGGTTGTTGGCACCTTTTTATTGAGTTCATAAGAGGGACAACAGATTGAATGATTGTATGCCAACCTGAACAAACCTTTCAGATTCTTCAATTAAAGCACGGGAAGGGAAGGGAAGGGAAGGGAAGGGAAGGGAAGGGAAGGGAAGGGAAGGGAAGGGAAGGGAAGGGAAGGGAAGGGAAGGGAAGGGAAGGGAAGGGAAGGGAAGGGAAGGGAAGGGAAGGGAAGGGAAGGGAAGGGAAGGGAAGGGAAGGGAAGGGAAGGGAAGGGAAGGGAAGGGAAGGGAAGGGAAGGGAAGGGAAGGGAAGGGAAGGGAAGGGAAGGGAAGGGAAGGGAAGGGAAGGGAAGGGAAGGGAAGGGAAGGTTGTGCTTTTCCCAACAGCACAAAGTGACTGAGATTTCTGTGATTCCCTTGGTCCTACCTCAGGTAAGCCCATCTAGGTTCAGAAGAGAGCCTTGGACAAACAGGCAATCAGGTTCTGTCACGGAACTGGGGGCCTAGTTTTGTTTCTTGGCTTAGCTAACTGGCTTAAACCACAGAGTATATACTCTCTCAATATAATGTAAGAATATCACAGTATGATAGGAAGTGGGAGGAATTTATTTTCCTAGATGAATGCAGAGAGATTTTTTTGCAAGAAATTCTACTGGCATTTCTAATTTTCCTCAAGTTTTGAACTGTTTTATGTGGGTGATTCAGGTGAACTGTTACCTCTGGCAACTTGTGCTTATAATGCTTTTGCTGCCTCTCCACCCCTTCAGCTCTACTTCTTCCCCTTCCTCTCATTTGCCCCCTATCTCTGAAGTTTAGTTTTGTGACTTTGTCATTATTCTACTGATAAGTCTCTCCCTTTTAATAACTGAAAGGAAAACAAGTTGTAACACATTGGTGACAGGGTGAAGCACTAGTGTGCTCCATTCTATCTCAAAACTCTGTAAGGAAAATGTGATGCAAATAAAAAAAGGGAAAGTTTCCAACTTTATTTCAATCTGCATTTCTCTTGCAGGATGTGAAAGGGCCGTATGGTTCCCTTCATCCAGTTTCAGTGGAAAGGGTGATGATACATGAATTCATTAAACCCATATACTAACAGTAAAATTCACATCAAATATGTACACTTCAAATGTCATACTGGCCCTGGCCAAGTATCTTATCTGGATATAACTGCTCTCCTATTTACAATACTGAATCTCCAAGGTGACAGTGTATGTGCATATGCTTGTGGGTGTATTACATTTTCCGTCCCTCTAGTATGATGAAAAGCAAACAATCTGTAAAGACAATTTTTTCCTTATTTTTCCAAATGTGGGAAGTGATCAAACTGGAATAACATGTTCTCTTGCTCAGATCTGTGTAAACGGAAGTTAAACGCCTTTGGAACTGCTCAGGAAAAAAAAAAAGTGTATAATATATATATATATATATATATATTTTAAGACAAGGGACAAGAAGTAGAAACCAATTCTTAGGTTTTATTTTGAATCAAGCCAGGCATTCAAATAAGGTACTGGAGGAAGCTGCTACAGGAAACCAGGCTGAAACAGTTAAATTGTTGTATAAAAATAAGAAAATGACTGATAGTTAAAAAAAATGTAAAGCTGTAGCCATTGGTAATATGCATGGAAAGGTGCTTGGCAATAGTTGCAGAACCAGAGAAAGAATGTAGATGGATAAGTGGTAGTATTAGCTCCATCTTTTGCCACTCGATTCTCTAGGGCAAAATACATTTTTGACATTCATGCCTTGTACCCATATTGTCCAGGGAGCTCACATTGTAATTGCCACTGTAGCTGGAATTTTACAGCAATGTTAATGTTCGTAACAATAAATACAAAAAATATATAAATAAAAAACAACTAGAAAATCTGATAATGAAATGGATATGAAATATATATTATTTTTATAGTTCATACCTATATATCACAAAAAATATATGATTTCTTTAACTACTCGGGAGAGGTGGAGGTTACAAATTCAGAGATAGAACTCTGCAATTTATGTAGATGACACTCAAACAAAATACTGTGATTAACTAAATAAAACTTAGTAAATCAACTTTTCAGATGTATTCATACTGAAGGATATGCTGCAAATAGTAAGCACTTATTGTAAAAGCAACCATGTTCTTGAAAAGAACAGTTCTTGAAAATCATATTTCAAGAAACTGTTCTTGGAAATCACATTTCAAGACAGTTGTATGTCTGATAACTCCTGGAAGAATATATACTAAATTCTCAAAAAACAAGAGCCTGAATCATCAGCAAATACCAGCAGTTTCTAATCAGAAATGGTTGTTCAGACACAATTACTGAGACAGTATTTTGTTTCTCAATATATGACAATGTTAGCAGTTTTTTAGTTACTGTTTCTGAATAATTTCTTATGTCTTAATATTTTTTCCACCCAATAAGATTTTGATCAGTTCTTACAAAGAAGTTTTCTTGATTAAAAGAAGACTTATACATATTTATATCACAAAACTAGGTACTGTAATCAAAATTTTTAATTTTTTCAGCATTTTTTGAGACTACAAGGTCACAGAAGATCATGAATTCCAGTGTCTGGCTAACTATAGACAGACAGGCAACAGGCTAATTTGATTGTAATAGGCATTTTGGATAGAATTGCACCCAGCATATGGTTCCAGTAATTCCCAGCTGGTGCATGGTCCATTGCACAGTCTACAGCAACCCCTGGTGGGTTAACACTAGGCAGCAAATCAAAAAGCTGCTTCTGTCTTTCTAGCAGACACTCAACTACTGAAATTCAGTACATCAAAAGCTATATGAATGAGACTCAAACAGTTCAGGGGGAATGAGGAAGAAAAACAGTTGTATCAATGACACAAAAATATTGATGCTAGCTAGAGGGGAAATCTATCTGTCCTTTACAATCAGAAATTAGATCAGGTCTTGGGTAAACATTAAGGGTAGCAATGAAGAGTTGTACAATGACATAGTGACACCACTAACCTCATGGTTTTCCTCATCTTTCTTCTGAACCTCTTAGCAAAGTGAATGAATGAAGGTGAGCAAGACAGCAGATGTATAGATATCAAAGTTTAACAGCATCTATTGGATAAAGAGTGACCACCCATCCATATCAATTTCCATATTCTTCATGATCTTAATGGGTAGTAATACTAAGAGAATTTTTACTCTTACTTATTATCTACATTATATGGAAGATTTAAGAACATCCTTTAAAATTTTGTGGACTGTCTTCTGTAGAAAAACTGGAAGAAATCATAAATTTGAAGATAAAAATAGGTATATTAATGTAGTTCATGTCTCTTTAAATAAGAATTAATATATATAATTTTGTGAATATGTATACCTGCAGTGAAATTTCTAATTTATGCTTATAGAGCTTTGTGTGATGACAATGTATATGTCATCAAATTGAGACCCTTCACCTGACAATTTTTTTTTATATATTTCTGAAAATGTGGTGATCAAAAGGGAAAAAAGGAGATATTTCTGTCTCCGTCAATTAAAAATTTTGTGTCACTGAAGTGTAAGTATGCACTCCTTGTCCACTCAAATTGGAGTTTATTTTCCTTACTGTCCTGGTTTGGGCCAGGATAAAAGTGATTTCTGGTTTGTACTTTTGCTTTCAGCTAAGTTTCTTGAAAGTATTTGCACTTGCTGAAGTTAACAGCAAGTTTCTCAGACAGTGTCTGTTTCTAGGACTGATAACACTCGATGTTTATAGTTACAGCCAGAGACTGGCATGCAGGGCCAAGGACACTGCTCAGCTCTGAGGAACATTTTGCCTTCCAGAAGGAGTAAGGAGGTCCCACCTGAAACCCTCCTCTGGGGAGGACCAGACAAGATAGATGCCAGAATTGACCAAACAGAGTATTCCATCCCATACACGTCATACTCGGTATAAATTTGAGGGATCACAAGGGTCAAACACCTCTACTCCTTCCTGCTTCTTCCCTTCTTCTTGCCCTCCCTGTTTCCTTCGGTATCCTGAGAGGATTCCATCCGTCCCTCTGCCTGTGGTCCTGATCCCTGCCAGCCTGAATCTGTGTGTTCCTGCCTCCAGCTCCCGACTGCTGCTGACTCCAGGATTCCAGCCTGGACTTTCCCAGGGCTGCCCTGCAGCCTCGGTGGTGACGTGAGAGTTATTGGGGAAAGGGGGGAGGAACATGGTATCAATTTTCCTGTGTATTTGTATATATTTAGTAATTTTTTCCTTTTTATCATTACTGTTTCATTAAAGTTCTGTAGTTTAGTTTCCAACCCATAAGTCTCTCTTCCTTATTCTCTCTCTCAGTGAGGAGAGAGAGATTAATATATAAATCTGTTATTCGTTTTATCTGCCGGGCCAGTGTTAAACCGTGACACTTACCATAATTACTGTCTTTGAAATACAAGATGTATATTCATTGATGTTTGGATTTTTTTCCTATGAAAAATACTGAGACATCATTAAAAATTGTACTTCCTAGAAATGAAATGTAGAAGAAAACTATCTAGCAATCTTTACAATTGACAAACTTTATAATGAGATAATAATTGTTCTCATTGTTCATTAATATTATTTACATCTATTGCTATTACATAAAGTGTTATTACCTGATAGTATAAGAAAAAGTTAAATATTACATTACAAGAAAGAATATACTGTCATATTTATGGCTATAGAACACTGCAAGTAATGCATAACATTCTACACTAAATATTTTTCACATGATGGCAAAATAAGAATGAAATAATAATTCTCCACAAAATATCAACATCATTAGTTAAGGTACACAGTTTCTCTTTGATAATGTATGTTTTCATTAGTCCCTTTAGAATTCAGTATGGTAAAGGAAATAATTTTTATTGTTTTAAGAATATTTGGAGTAGCAAAGGCAAAATCTATAGATGCCCTGAAGTGGTCTACTAAGTGCTGTTGAATTTCAGAAAATTTTTAAGCCACATGGGAAATATGCCTCTTAATATTTTATGTAGATTAAGTGCTTTATTTTCTGTTCAGTTGTGCATAGCTCTAAAGGTGTTATAAAAATGTAAATGAGGAATGAATTGGTTTGGTTACTGCTAAACAGTCATAGTAATTCTCAGTCCAAATTCATTACCTACAGCTCTGTCTTTTAACCCACCCCTCTCACCTTTCCATGCTGTCTCTCCACTTTTCTTCGTTCATCTCTAAGCAAACCATATTTTAATCTAAAAACACAAACCAAATGTTATCTTAGCAAATAAAATTACAGCTTAGAAAACATTCTCTATAGTGTGCAACTAATGTTTTTAAACCCAGCATGTGGCTGATTATTTCGTCACATTTAAAGCCAAGGAAGGAAAATACCAAAATCAAAGATTATGCCTGCTCTGGTTTCACAAGATGAGTAAGACAGAAACACAACAGAAACACAGACTCTTGTGACGGGGTGTTAATAGCAATTATACCAAGAACCTTAATTACACGAAAGGGTATACAGGAAGTATGTTATGAAGACTTCCACAAATTGCTTTATTGTGGTGAGATGCTATTGTTATTTTTTGGAAATGTCATGGCTTAACACTGGGCCAGCAATTAACTTAATGACAGAGGCTCTTAATTAATCCCCCTTCATGATAAAGAAAGGAGAGAGAATAAGGGAGAAAGACTTATGGACTGGAAACTAAACTACACAACTTTAACAAAACAATAATGATAAAAAGGAAAAATTATTAAATATATACAAATACACAGAAGAATTATATCCCCTTTCCCCCAGTAATTCTCATGTCACCACTGAGGCTGCAGGGCAACCCTGGGAAAGTCCAGGCTGGAATCCTGGAGTCAGCAGCAGTCGGGAGCTGGAGGCAGGAACACACAGATTCAGGCTGGCACAGATCAGGACCACAGGCAGATGAAGAGACGGAATCCTCCCAGGATGCTGAAGCAAACAGGGACAGGTGAAGAATGGTGGAGCCAAAGGGATGAATGAAGAAGGCAGAAGAAGAAGAGGGGAAGGGGTTTGACCCTTGTGATCCCTCACATTTATACTGAATATGACATGTATGGGATGGAATACTCTGGTCAATTTTGGTCAGGTGTGACCTCTTTACTCCTTTTCTCTTTCCAAAGCACAAGATGTTCCTCAGAACTAAGCAGTGGCCCTGGCTCTGCAGACCATACTCTAGCAGTAACCATAAACATCGAGCATTGTCAGTCCTAGAAGTGAACACTGACTGAGAAACTTGCTGTTAATATCAGCAAGTAGCAAGTGCAGCTACTTACAAGAGACTTGGCTGAAAGCAAAATTACAAGACAGAAAATTAGCTTTATTCTGGCCCAAACCAGGACATAAAGTAAACTTAGGCTAACTTTATTCCACACAAAATTTCTACTATGTTTATTTGAAGACACACGAAGTCTCCACAAGTAATCTGGCACTAACTCTCTGTCCCTGCAGGAAGGAAAGCAAAACAGAACAACAAAAAAATTGGCCAACAAAATGAACAAAAACCCCCAGCTCTCCTTTTGGTATCAACCATTTCTTTGTTCAACTGGAGAACAGCTTGTTTTCTTTTCAACTATGATCTTGTTTTTGCTCCAGGTGAGAGAGAACCAACATGCAGTGAACAGTGGGTCCTGGACCAGTTGTATTAAACTGTCTGAAAATAAGCAGTACATAAGATACACACATGATGGGACAGGAGATTGCTTGAAGTGTCATCTGGAGGGTCCTGACAACTGTAGCAGAGCCTGGAACATATCAGTTGGGCTGGGTTGCTCTGCACATGTGTCTGCACTGAGGCTGGGGAAATAAGGTTCCTCTCATATAGCCACAGGATTATTCACACTGTTTGCATTCCTGGAAAACCAGAACTCTGTATGACTTATTGAATAAAATCTGGAATTCTCTTAAGTCATTAGGGTTTTATTCCAGTATATTTCCATTCTTAGAGGTATTTGAGGCCATAGCCCTCCATTTCCTGCTCTAGTTAACCTTGATCTGAGGAGACTGGCTACACTAGAGGATCAATTCCAGCTTCAACTTTCAAATTCTCAGTGAATTTTTTTTTTTTTTTTAAAGTAGTATGTAGTGATTTCTTGACTTCCCTTACTTATTTCCTTATGTCTGCCTAACTATTCACTAAGTGATACCAAACTTCCAAAATTTCATGCAGGTTTTTGTTTGTGTTTGTTGATTTTTTTTTTTCTGTTATACTCTTTCTTCAGTTTTAACTTGCAGATTAATAAATATTTCTTATTGTGAAACTCATTATGTTATTGATTTAATAGATAAATTTCTTTTGATAAAATGAACTTTCATTAGAATCTACTTGTTAAGCAACAGCTTAATATTGCTGAAACAGAAAATAAGTATAAACATACAGTTTCAACATAGGAAATACCTAATAATCAAAAGGCATCATTAGTATAATGAATATATTATGTATTAACAATTAAGATGCTGGTTTAGTATTTTTTTGCAAAAAAAAATTATGGAATACCTAAGGGTTTTTTTTTTCTATTTTTGTGTTTCTTGAGTATTACTGTTCAGAAAGAGCAATGATCTGAAATGTTTCAACTATTCTAGTATTAACTTTAAGAAATTATGTTTGCTTGACCTTTCTCAGTAGTCTGTGACATGATCATGAATCCTCTAGAGGCTCGTAAAATTTTATTAGTGAGGAAATTAAACAAAGAATTATCCCTCAGTTTGATTCTAAGGCTTAATCTGCTGGCACTTCGTAATATTTTTTTTTTAAATTCAATATTTTTAGATTAAGAAGATGGACTATAGTGAATGTATTTGCAAATTTTTTCTGAATAGCAGGGGTGTTAAGAAACAGATTTTGATTATGTGGGTCAGAAATTGACTTTCAGTGCTATCTTAGGCACTGTGAGAAGTGTCTGGACGTCACCTGATGATGGGGCATAGAGAATAAATACTTTGTTTTCATTTGCTTCTGCAGGTGGCCTTTGCTTTTGCTTTATTAAATCGCCTTTATTGTGACCCATGAGGTTTTTTCCATCTTATTTTTGCCCTCCTTTTGTCCTGCTGAGCAAGGGAATGATAAGGCAGTTAAATGGAAACCTGGCATTCAGCCAAGGCCAACCCAGCACAGTCCTTTTTTGGTGCCCAACGTGGGGCACAAGACAACAGGTTGTGTTAAGTGTGCTGTAGCTATAGTAGTTATTAAGTGGCAAGATCCTGTGCAAGTCGCTGAGTTTGCTGGATCCATTGCTTATTGCCAAGCTTGGGAACATGCTAACACAAATAATGGCTTTGTGATTGCCCTGTGTTGTGGTGTAGGCCCAGCTAGCCACTATGCAACATAAGGTCACTTGCTCACTCCTCCTTCCATGGTGGGATGAGGAAGAGAAAATATAATAAAAATCTGCTGAGTTGAGACAAGGACAGGAAGGGTTCACTCACCAGTTATGGTCATGGGCAAAACAGATTCAACTTGGAGAAAAAGAATCTATTAAGTTTGTCACAAATCAGAACAGGGCAATGAAAAACAGACCCAGATCTTAAAAGCACTTTACCCCACTCTTCCCTTCTTCTCTGACCCAAATTATTTTGTTCCCAATTTCACTACCTCCTCCTCAGTGGCACAGGAGAATAAGTAATGGGATTTGTGGTCAGTTCATCACACATTGCTTTCTGCCCCACCTTTCTCCTCAGCGGGGAGGGATACTCAGACTCTTCCCTTGATCCAGTATGAGGTCCCTTCACTGGGAGAGAATCCTTCGCAGACTCTTCCAACATGAGCCCCTCCCATGAGGTACACTCCCTTAGGAACAGACTGCTCCATCACTGGATGCCCAGAGTCACAGCTTTCTTTGGGAACAGGCACCTTCTATGGCATAGGATCCTCCATGGCTGCAGGTCTACATCTGCTCCACCATGCTTTTTCAGGGGCTGCTCCACTGTGCTTCTTTATGAGTTGCAGCAGACAGCCTGCCAACTAACCACAGGATGCAGGGGAATCTCTGCTTTGGCTCATCTCCACCCCCTCCTTCTTCACTGACCTTTCTATCTCTGCTCGGGTATTGCTCTCACCTCACGCTCTCCTGTGTCCTGCAGATCTTTTGGTGATTTCCTTTTTTCCTTCTTAAATATATTAATAGCGGAGGTGCTATCACTATTGCTGATGGGCTTTGTTTTGGACAGAGGCAGCTCCAAATTTGAATCAGGAGGAGCTTGTAGCAGCTTCTCAGAAAAGTCATCCCTTCAGTCCCTCCCCCACTACCAAAGCCCTGTTCCAGGGACCCAACACATACTGGCACTGACAGCCTTGCTGTGCTGAGGGAGCTATCTTGTGGAGAGAGTGTGAGAATGCATCTCCCTCTTCCTACCTGGTATTGATGTAGATGATTTTTTAACGCAGGTTCTTGAGGTCCTTGTTCACCCTTACATGAGCTGTTTAGTACTACTACTAAACACCACATTACATGTTTTATACAATCCGGTGTCATTCTGATATAAGACAAGACAATCTTTTAGTGAGGCAATACTGGAATGCACCCTGAAGTGCATAGTTCATGTCTTTCTTAAAATGGGGTATCCAGATCTGCACAATGTGCTCCAGATGTGGACTTACCATTGCTGAGTAGAGGGAAAGGATTAAATCGCTCAAGCTGCTGGCAGTGCTCCTTTCAGTACAGCCCAGCATGGGTTTGCACTTCTTTTCCATAAGAGAAATGATGGATCATCTTTAATTTACTGTCCACTGGGACCTCTGAGTCCTTCTGTTCAAAGCTGCTTTCCAGCTAGCTGTCCCAGCTATGTGCTAGTATAGCCACTTATGTACTTGTGTCAGTGGTTATTATTCCATAGGGAAAAGACTCTGCAGTTCCCTTTTTTAAAATTGAAGAGATTATTGTAAAAATGTAGCTCCTTCTGGTGTATGAGTCAGTCCTCTGGGTTTGGTATTGTATCAAAACTTGCTGAAGATGCACTCTTTGGTATCACGCAGGTCGTTAATGAAGATGTTACAAAGTACTGGCTCTAGTTTTCACCCCTGAGGAACCAAAACAGTTACTGACCTCCAGCCAGACTTGAAAGAAATGCTGATTACAATTCTCTGAGCCCAGCTATTCATTTATCCAGTTTTCAACCCACCTTACTGTCCATTTTTGTAACCCATATTTTGACAACTTAAGTAAGAGCATGTTATGGGAAATAGTGGCAAAACCCTTACAAAATCAAAACAGACAACAACCACTGCTCTCCCCTTGTCCACCAAACCAGTAATCTCATTGTAGAAGGCTCTCAGGTGCTCAAGCATTTGTCCTTCATAAATCCATGTTGGCTACTTTTGATCACTGTCATTCTTCCACTTGGCCTGCAGTTTCCTGGATCAATCTTCTTGTCCCTTCTGAAATAAAAAATGGCATTTTATTTGTTTTAGTTCTCAAGAGCATCCTCCAGTCACTATGAAGTTTCAAAGACAGTCAAGAGATGATTCACAGACATCAGCCTGTTCCCTCAGGACCATAGGTTCCTGTCAGGCTCTATAGACTTGCATATGTCTGTTTGTTTATATGTATGTTTGTTTAAATGTTACCAAACCTGCTCCTTCACAGGAGTGGAACAGCTCCTCAGGGAAGTGGTCACAGCACCAAGCCCACCTGAGTTCAAGAAACATTTGGATGGTACTCACAGACAAATGGTGTGATTCTTGTAGCACTCTACACAGAAACAGGAGTTGGACTTGATGATGCTGATGAGTCTCTTCCAACTTAGCAGATTCTATGATTCTCTGATTCACTAGCAGTGAGTCTCCTTTTCTCAAGACTTTCTCTCTGGTCCCAGAGGCCTGGGATTCCTGAAGGTCAGTAAAGACTGAGATGATGAAGGCTTTGAATAGTTCAGCATTCCCCTATGTCCTTTGAGACTGAAGGAGAAGGGAAGAGAATGGAAGGGTAAAATGTTTCACAACACATTATCTTCAAATGCAAATAGAAGAAAATAGAAGGAATAATAATAGGTGGAAGAGAAGGAATGCAGATTTAAATAGAAGAAAATTTACTTTTGGATTTTCAAGGACTGGGAAGTTCATTTCAGTTGAATTTATAACAGAAAGTGTTTTCTTCCAGGAAATGAAAAATGTACTGAACTCATAAAGAGGGGCAATGTTTATCAGAGACAATTTAAACTGGAGTGAGACTTTCAAGACATGTTCATTCAACTCAAACAGAAATGTACCTCATAAATGTAATGAATCTGATATGCTCTGTCTTATGTTCTTAGTAAAATGATGTGTTTTAATATGTTGCAATGACTATCTACGTGTCATATGGTCCACAGCATTGCTCAAAGCAGATACAAAATTATCATAATTTTTAGGGATTTCTCCAGGAAGATCTTGAAAATTCCAAGGAAAGAGGTTCCACATCTCTGGATATCCTGTTTCTGTATTTAACCACTTTCATGACCGAAAAAACAAACTGAATCATCCAACCAACCAAAACCCAAAACAAAACAACAACAACAAAAAAAACCCCAAAATACAACCCACACACAAAAAATTAGAAACAAAGCACACAAAAAAATCCCCACAAAAATGAAGCAAGCAAACAAAAATGGATGTATTGTAGTTACACCATGTGACAGTTGAAAGAAATACTTGGCACTCATAGGCAGTTGGAGTTTTTGTTTTTGAAAAAATAGGACAGACTGGTGGGATCAAAGTTTTCCAAGTCTGAGATAATCAACAACACTATCTTTAACATGTACTTTTTCTTGACTTCTGCTTTTATAGAGACTGTTCATGCTTTGCTGTTTGGAGATTAGAGAATGAAAGACACCGTGTTAACACGGATGAAGATAAAAATTTCTCTGTAGAAGATGATGATATATGTGTTGGTCTTTCTTGAATATCATGGAAAACTAGATGGAAACTAGGATGGAAACATGGAAAACTCATACTAGAAATTCTTTGGATCAACTATTCTCTGAAAACCTGAAAGAACTGTTCCTTAGTTTCTCTGACCAAGGATATCTCCCTATAAACATAGAAGTAATAATTTATGGTATGAAGTGAACAGGTTTGAAAGCTGCTCTAACACCATATGAAGCATCACAGAAGGAACAACTCATTTCTTATGAATGATTCAGAATTTATTGAATCACAGAAAAAAAACTTAGAGACTAGTCATCAAGGAATATCTATACCAAGCACACTGATATCACTCTCAACCCTAGCATCAGCACAAGAATTTTTAAAGGATTCTGAGGAATGCTACTTACTTTTCTATCTCATGGTCAGTATAGATGCTGCTTTAGTATTTTAGAGTGATTCTAGAAATGTCACTCTGTGCTTTTATATCCTGCTACAGGTGCAATATGCCGTATTTCCCAAGGGTACACAAGTACACAATGTACATGTACTCCACAGCACTTTTATCCTGCTTGACTTCAGCAGCTTCACACTGATATATGCCTGAAGCATTTCTTTGATTTGCTTGCCCCTGAGTCTTACAGATACAAATGCATCTTACAGAGCCCCCATACTGTAGGTATGAAATCTGAGAAAATCAGAGTAGACCACTGGTAGATTTGAAGAATGGAAAAAAATGATAATAATTCTCTGAAGTTATCTTGCCACTTCTTGTCAAATAAAAAACATCCTACACAATGGGAAGCTTTCTGATAGATACCTCTAGTTGTTCTGCTAAGAGAAGATTTCTGGGCTAATAAGAATCTTTTCTGTTATTTGATAAAACAGCATCTACCAAGGAATGTTATGATATCTCAGTGGATATGAAAAGCTAAACCAAGTTCCAAGGCAGTGCTGCATTTGCTATTGTTTCTTTATTATATCTGAGTGAAGAAAGGTAAAGTGAATATTTGAAGAGACCAGGGATATTTCTGAGGTACTTACTGCTATCTGTGTGACCAGCATGATGCATATTTATTTTAATACTTTTTTAGTCCACTTGAAACTGGTTTGCCTAAAAGGCTGAAAGCTTCGGATAACCTTACACAACTCTGTTGCAAATATGCTTGGTTATTCATTACCAAAAGGTGACATCCTATGAAACGATACTCTGGCTATGAAAAATTTTGTGAAAGTAGAAAAAGAAAATAAAACTTTTGGAAAGGAAATATGTTTTTTTCTGGAAACTTATATTTTAAAGCAGAGCTCTCAATAATATAATGAGATGTCTAAGGATTTTCAGCAAAAGAGCATCAAATGTGCATAATATTTTTGTACAACTTTTCATATGTACTCTGTTCTACTTCAACCTCTACTTAGAATTCATTCCACAGTATACATCAGAAATAATTAATGATATGTGGGAAAAAATATTCACTAAATTGCTTAGAAGTGAAATATGAATTATTATGAATGCTTTATCACTGTAGATAAAACAGATAAGTACAGCAATTATTGTAATTTTATGCTGAAAGGTCAATTGCTTAATTGAATACTTAATATTCCGTAATTCAATAGCTATTTCCACTTAAAACTAATAAATAAAAATTGTTGGAATATTTACATCACATATATATTAATATTTAATGTTATTTCAAAGTAGTCATGACTGTAGAAACTTAATAGAAAAAAGTAGTTGTTAATGTAACATTGAGATGTTTTAGAGTCTGACAATTATGATTCATGTTTGTCAGTCCCATTTTTTTAATACTTTAATTTTTAATTAATTATCTTACATAAGTGGTGTCTCCTGACTAACACATGATGAAGAAATAAGACCGAGAAGAGTCTAAAACTCCACAAAACTTTTTGGCAAGAATACAAGTCTTTATTGGTGAAGACAAAAACAGTATACAGAATGCTACTGCCATTTTTACTCTACAATACTTCCAACCACATCACAGATAGTGGGACTTGAAATAATCTGTGAAATCCTCTGAACAGAAATATTAAACCACAGAGTATTCCCATATAACAGGTTAACTCAAGAAATGAACTTCACCTATATCCAATTGACTGTACATCCATTTTCTAAGAGTCCAATCAGATTCATTTTTGGAGAGAGATAACAGTTACATCTTCTATTTCCCTTACCAACATACTTGAAAAATAGAAATCATTTCATCACCACAATCATTCCCTGCACCCTATATTTAGCTTCTGATAGATAAAACAATTATAGAAGCATACAACCAGAGTAACATTTTCATGCTTTAACACTGGGCCAGCAATTAAATGAAAGGCAAATGCTCTCTATAAATCCCCCTCCCCACTCTGATAGAGAAAGGAGAAAAAATAAGGGAGAAACTGATGGGTTGGAGACTAAACTACACAGCTTTAGTGAAATGGTTCGAAGTAACATTAATTTTTTTTTTTTTTTTTTGGATCCACAAGAACAAGTTCCAACCACTAAAGGTCAGGTGAAAGCATAAAATTAACACAAGCAAAATGATAGAATCTGGTGAAGGTATGGCAATTATGTTGCCAGGCAAAAGAGAGAGTGGAAAAGAGAAGATACAAGGAAAAGAGAGAGAGAGAGACAGAAAGAAAGAAGAAAGAGACGGGGAAAAAAAAGAGTAAGCAATTGGGAAAGAAATAAGAGAATGAGAGACAGTTAGAGAAAGTCACCACCAGGGGTCCAGCTGTCCAGGGAGTTCCTTGTTCAAGATGTTCCAATCGTGGACAGGGCCCAATGCAAGATGGTAGTGGGTTGGTGCTGTGGGTCTCAAGACCTCAGTCTTGCTTATATGTCTCCAAATTCCCACTATTCCAGTGCTGCTCCTTTGTTCCCTAAGGAGAGTGGAAACTCCTCCCCAGGAGGAGTTATGCTGTCATTAGCGTAAGTCAGTCAGTTGCAGCAGGAGACCAGGTGTCCCATTCAGTTCAGACTGGCCCATCTGAAAGAACCTCCACACATCTTACCAGTCAAGTTGTCTCCAGGACCGACAGAGAATCGGTATGTACCTCCCCTTCTCTACTGTAACTATAAACATCATGATATCATCCTAGAAGCAGTCACTGACTGCGATACTTGCTGTTGATTTTAGCAAGTACAGCTACTTACAAGAGACTCATCTGAAAGTAAAATTACAGGACAGAAAATTAGTTCTATACTGTCCCAAACCAGGACAAATGTCAATAATGTAGCATATATATATAGTGAGGCATTTAATGTTTTCTGCCAAGGACAGCTATTTGGACAGAGACAATGCCATCTGCAACAACAAGGAAGTATTAAAAAAACAGTCCTCACTATTGCCTTTCTGCTAACATTTAGAAAATGTTCTTGAAAATTAAGAGTGAGGTGCAATGATTTATTCAAAAGGAGGTTAAATAAACAATTTAGGGTTAAGACTGAGTTTGATAAATGGTATGTTGCATTTCAGTTTATTCATTCATCTTCAACAAAGCCTACATTGTGTGTAGACGTAATGACTCTAGATATCCTAATAAAAATAAAAGTATCCCTTAGAGTATTGCTAAATTAATAAAGAACAAACCAAATCCTCCATTTTTAAATACTAAAAAAAAAATCCCAATTATAAGGTAATTTTTGTACAACCAGTTGCATAGTAGTATACAATCATACCAAATATCTTCTTCCATAGTAGTGTGTGAGAACTGATAAGAAGGAAATACCAGAGAAATTAAGACAATAGGGTGAGATGAAGCTCATAAAATTCTAAGGAGTCTAGTAAATTTCTCCAATCTAATATAGAGATAGGATCACTTGATTTGCCTTATGAATCCCCAGTGGACATCTATGTGTGGGCAATCAAAATGATCATAGAATAAATTTCTCAAGTATAGGGACTATAGTGATATTTGAGTAGATATCCAATGCTGTTTTAAAGACTTCTGAATATTTTGCTTTACCTTCACTTGTCAGCCCTGCTGCACAGTTCCTTGGGTATTTTTTTTGCCCTGTGCCATCTCTGCTAGACCTGTGTAAGTAGACTGGATATTTTAGAGACATCTCATATGACACTAAAATATTAAAAAATTCCTTACATGTAAACATCTAAATTTTGGTCATTTTATTTCTGAACAAAAGCCCACCTTGAAAATTTTGGGGGAAGACTGCATACAGGGAAAAACAATATATCACAATATATTTTTGTACTATTTTAATTTCAACTGCTTCTCTGATATATTTATTTATTTTCTTGTTTATTTAATTTACCATAATTTTCCTCATTCCTACTGAGGCTTCTATCGTGTAACAGCCGGTGACATTTGTATATGAGTCCATATCCATGTATCTTATCATCTAGAGTAGTAGACCTGATGATTCATTACTCAGTCATATGTATCTAGTACAAGAAGTCCAAGATCCAAAGCCTAGCTTGAACCATCATACTTTCTCCATCTGTAAACTGTTCATCTTCTAGGAGGTGGAAAGAAAAGCAACTCATGTTATATTAAGATAGTCCGTTCACTGAAATATCTTGCCATCTTATTTCAGTAGTGTCTTTGGTTTTGTTTTTTTCTTAATCAGATTAATAGCAAAGGTTCTTGATATAAATCCTTAATTATTTAAAATGTTCAAATTATCTAATTCCTATCTATATTCTCTGAATGTTTCTCCACTTATAATAAAAGTAAACTCACAGATGAAAGATGATCTCACTTTCTTTGTTCTTTCACTGTGTATAAATCAGCTCTAAATGAATTAAAAACATAATTTTTAAGCTGAAATAAAATGCTCTCGGTATTGACTTGATGGAAAACATTTTTTTTTTAATTTGAAAAATTATTGCAAATGAGGGGTTCAGTATGTTTTTCTTCTATGGTATTTTGCTATAGCATATAATATGCCACGGAATTATCAGTCAATTCATAGAATCATAGAAGCATAAAATGTTAGGGTGGAAGAGACCTCAAGGATCATCTGGTCCAGTCCTTCTAATATTATTGTTTATAGGATATGTCTCAGCACCCCTTTGAGATGAGACTTAAGACTTTCTGAAGTGGGGGAATCCACATCTTCCCGGAGAGACCATTCCAGTGTCTGACTATCCTCATAGTCAAAAATTTCCCTCTTGTGTTCAAGGTCTCTTTTTGTGTTATGCCATTAAAACTCTGACACATAATAAAAGACACTAAAATTAAAATTGTGTTGTCTGAACATTTTATGCACTGCAACTGAGCATATGACATAGTATCATTTTGACTGTGTATAAGTTAATGGCTCAGTGTCCAAATGGAGACTTGTAATGAGTGGTGTTCCTCAAAGGTCGGCACTTGGACCGGAGCTGTTTAACATCTTTGTTGGTGACATGGGCAGTGGAATCAAACACACTCTCAGAAAGTTTTCTGATAACACCAAACTGTGTGTTGAATAGAGGTTGGGAGGAGAAAGGACTGAGGACTAGGACAGCCCTGAGGAGAAGGAATCGGAGATGATAGTGGACCAGAAACTTAACATGAGCTGTCAATGTGCATTTGCAGCCCAAAAAAACAACAGTGTCCTGGGCTGCATCAAAAGAATCATAGACAGCTGTTTGAGGGCAGTGATTCTCTCTCTCCACTCTGCTCTTGTGAGACAACACCTGGAGTACTGTGGTACCATACCCACTACACAGTAAAAAATTCTTTCCTGTGTGTGTGGTGATACACTTGAACAGGTTGCCTGGGGAAGTTGGGTATGCACCCTCCCAGGAAGTGTTTATGGTCAGGTTGGATGGGCGCTTGAGCAACCTGGTCTAGTGAGAGATGTCTGTGCCCATGATGGGAGCTGGAACTAAATGATTTTGAGGGTGCCTTCCATCCCTACCCATTTTATGATTCTATGATTCTATGATTCTAAGTTTAACATTCTTCTTCCCACAGAAAAAAAACCAAAACCAACAACTTGAACAAGCTCCATTATTTCTGTAAAGAAACATAAATTATAAATCAGCATAAAAACCTATGATTTTAAGATAGCTTTACGTTTATTTTATGAATCCAACCACATTTTTTAAAGGAATTATTAAAAAAATATATATCCATCATTATTAAGTTTTTACTACTAATAAAATCAAGTTATAGAGAGGGTTTTTTCATTACCACAACTGTTTTCTTCTCATAACCTAAAACTCTCAGCTATGTCTAACTGGGACTGCGGGGCACTTAAAATCGATCAACAAAGTATGGAGGTAGAAGGATGCCTAGGAAGTAAGAAAGGACTGACTAACCTTTCTGCTGTGTTACTGGAGTGTTCTAAAAATACCTTTTGATCAGCCTACTAAAATGGGTACCTTTGTCCTGGGATTAAATTACCTAACACATATCAGCTCAAATTTCAGATATTATAAAGTATCAAAGGTACTTTATATGTAGTGTACAGAACTAGTTGAAAGTCTCAGAGAGACATTCATCATTCTGAACAGCATATAGAAGGTCACTGATGATGAGCTCAGACCTTTTAAATGTCACTACATGCTCAAGAGTGTACATCTGAGTCTCAACCTTCATACCTATTGTGAGCTGAGGTAGTATGTATGTTTAAGAAGAGGTAAATACTTCACTGTAGCCCATGTGGTGGTGTTTTTCTCAATATGTTACTAAAATAGTGTTGATAACACAAGCGTGTTTTTATTATTGATGAACAGTGTTTGAATAGGGTCAAAGCCTTTCATATTTCTGACTCCCTCCGCTCCAATGAGTAGTTTGGGGTTGCATAAGAAGCTAGGAGGAGAAACATCTGGGACATCTGACCCCAAATGACATAGACGTTATCGCGTACTATATGATGTTGTGCTAAGTAATAAAATCTGAGAAAAAGAAGGAGAAAGGGAAGATGTTTGGGGCTATGGCGTTTGTCTTCCCACATATCTGTTATATGTGCCCAGGTGTTCTTACCAGGAAGTGGCTCATAGCCTCAGAAAAGAACATTTAATAGCAGTTATAATTCACAAATGGATTTTTAAAATGTTCATATTAAACTATATTTTTTGAAAATGACCAGTCTGAGGTTAGTGCACTGGATTTATTAAAAAAAAAAAAAAAAAAAAAAAAGTTAAAGTATTTATCCACATATCCTCAGCATTTATCCACATAAAGATAAATAAACCTCAGCATTTATCCACATAAAGATAAATAAACCAGTACTATCGGTTCCCAAAAGCAAAGCAAACAGTACTCCCTAGAACAATATACACTGACAGAGACAAATTATTTATCTTGCTGTATGATGAGCCAAGAGATAAATTGCCATTGTTCAATCACATCAGAACAAACATTTAAAATTTTTGATAACCATGTTTGAATGATGCTTTATGAAATTATATGAAATAGATTTTCTTTTCTTAAAGTATATTCCTCAGCAACTGATCTGAGCTTACTGACGTGTTGCATTTTGATTCCTTAATGAATGAAATACAAAAGACCTGTGTGGCCTTTATAAAAATGTATTTTATACTTTCAAGCAGATAACCTATATTTCAACCAGGAAGCCCTATATCAATTTATTCAAGTTGGTTTTCAGGTTTTATCACTATTATTAAAAAAATATGCAAAATCTTGAGAGTATTGGGACCACTATATAGTGAACCATTTCTCATTTAGTTTTTTGCATTTTAGAGAACATGTGAAAACTTTCACAACTTATTAAACAGAATAAACAAACAAGAACAGGAAAGATGAACACAGTGAAAGATAGAAATAATTCAATACAAAGCCAAAAGCCCTGAAACTTAAGAATTTGAAAATCCTTTGAGATATCAAAGCTGTGCTTCATAACTTAAGAGTCTGAAGAAAGTTGACAAAAAGAAAGAGGATATAGTAGACAATCTATTTTAACCCATAAAGGTTAAGAACAGAGTATGTAACTGCAATAAAGTAGCATATAATGGTATGCTTCAGATGAAGAAGGTTTAAAGGTTTAATAATCACAGTTGTGAAACAGATAAAAATATCTGTGACATGGCAGAGCTATTCTGTGTCCTTCCTCCTAATGCTGAAACAAACAAACAAAAAAAAAATGAGACATCTACATGCTGCTGGACCTACCAAAAGAAATACAGATTCTTAAAATGGGCATGTGTGGAATGTGTCTGTTTCCAAAACTGTGATGCTAGAGAAGTATATTCATTTGCTGCATAATTCTTGAAGGAACTGCTCCCAACTTGTTCCACATTTTCACCTTGAGATTTCTCAAGGGACAGGAGTACATTTCTGTTTATATCTGGAATTTCAGAATGTTGAGTGATGAAAATGTTGCTCCCAAGCTTTAATTATTAAAACTACAAGAACTGTTTCCCTTTCTGAATAATTATTTCATGAACTAGATACATTTTTTTGAAAGGTTAATTTTTTTCAGTCCCTTGGTTATTAGTTTAACTATAGTCTCTGAGTAATTCACCAACTTAAAGCTTTTAAAGAGTCATATAATCAAAGAGCAGTTGATGTGGACACATTGAAAATACAAAACTGTTTCTTGATCCAGCATTACTCTACTCTTTCAAAAATATATCAAAGCTATTTTTAATCAGCTATGACTCTAAATATTTTAGCTTGACTTATCAGACAACAGATAGCAAGTGTTAAATAATTCCATATATTTCCAATTCAATGTGACAGTCAAGATTTTAAATTGATAGCCACTTACCTGGAGATAAAAATGGATACTTAATTGTAAATAGAAGAACAGGACTCTTTCAGTGACCAGTATGTTTCATAGGTCTTGCTGTATTTGGGATTGTGTGGTTGATTAGTCTGTGGTATATTTGTATTCCATTATGAATATATAATCGCAATTGTATGCAATGATAGTGAATCAGCATTGCAAATCTACAGAACTGTACAAAAATCAATTAATTAATGGATAATTAAGTAACAGTAACCTTAAATAATAAAGCCTATTCCAACCATATGTTAATTTTTACATTAGTCATAAGAAAGTGTAAAATCTATTTTAGAGTATGTTTTTTATCTGAACTCAGTCAATTCTAGGGAAAAATTATTCTCTAACTTCAAAAGGTAAAAAAAAAAAAGGCAAAAGGCAACAAATGCTTTGTATTTTTCTCACAAACACTCCTAAATTTTCAATTATTCTTAAAATATGACATTTATTTATAGTAGTCAGTGGTCTTGAAATTCATTCTCTCCCAAATGATTCATCCTGGAAGAACTTCAGATTATTTTTCTATTAAATGTCACTGAAGTATTGCCTGTCCAAAATAAAGATATGCCCAAACCTGAGACTTCTGTCCACCAGGGTGACTTCATGGCAAAGAAAGTCTCATGCTTAACATAACCGTATTTGTGTAGTTCCCATATTCCTTTTTTTTTTTTTTCTTTCTATGAAGAGATCTGAATATGGCTTGCGGACTATACCACAGACATTGTACATACCCCTCCCCAATTGGCACAAAGTTTCAGTTTCATCAGGAAGAATAGAAGACAGCACCGTCACATTTAAATATTTTGTTCATGCCTTTGGCAAGTTGATGGAAGTGAGTCAATGCACTCTTATTCCTTCATTATGAGACAGGTCTGAACTCCATTCTCTAGCTTCTTTAGCAAGTTCTTTCACAGTCAACAAAGTTTGAATTTTTATCCTGTTACTCTATCACAACTCTATTCTCAGAAAACTTGGTAATAAACTTTAAAATGTTTCTACATATCAACAATTCTGATGTTGTTCACGTTGTTCATATATTCTGAGTATCAGTGTTTCTTATTGACTGTCATTTGAATATGATTGATAATCTCCTCCAGTACATTCTATGGGGTCAAGAATAATGAATGACTCTCCACATTGCAGTAAAGTAATTCTCTCTTCCCATTAACTGTGGAAGCCCAGATGTTTAGTATCAAAGAATCATAATATCTAAGTCATACATATTGAGCTGCCTGATCTTGTTTATCCAGTGCCATCAGGCATGCAATATGTATCTGAAACATAAACACAACTCCAGTAGAGAAGACACAGTATCTGCAAGAGACTTACTTTCCTATGGGACACCAAATGGAAGCCAAGACCACCAAATTGCACTACATTTTTATGTTTAAGTATTCTACCCAGACCCAAGGTTACCTATAAGTTAAATAAAAAAAAAAAAAAAAAAAATTGTCCTCATGTAAGTACCTTTATGTAAGCAAGATCATGTAAGCAGCTTTTCAGTCCACCCTTGTGGGAAGTGGTGAAGTTAATGTGGGTGAGAAATGCTCAATGCTCAATTCCAGTGTGGGTGGGTAAGAAAGGAATGTGTTAATGAAATACCTTGTTTAACAGAGGGATGGTAGAAAACTACTGAAAAAAAGTGGAAAAACACTGGACCTTAGTGGAATGGACTTGGGAGAGTCTTGTGGTAGGACCCTGGGAAAGTATGAGTATACATATAGACCCTCAGATGAATAAATTTTTTCTCAGTTTGAAAGACTGACTGAATCTGTGAAATTAATATGCCACATGCCCTGGACCAGAAGCAGACATCTCCATTTGATCAGCTTATTTTTTCTCTAAAATCTGTTTTTCATATTGATAAATCTGTGAGGAAAATAGTGGGAGACCAGAGAAAAAACTCATTATTAAGATAATACTAGTGAAATAGAAGAGCCTGAAATGTTGCAATTAAAAATATTTACTGCCTATCTGTAATTCAAAATAAATTTTCTGTAGCACTTTTATTGTTTCATGGTGAAATACCCCTGCTTGAG
Source organism: Phaethornis superciliosus (assembly GCA_023637945.1). Classification (NCBI taxonomy): domain Eukaryota; kingdom Metazoa; phylum Chordata; class Aves; order Apodiformes; family Trochilidae; genus Phaethornis; species Phaethornis superciliosus. The sequence goes on along the minus strand of JAJQWJ010000001.1, from coordinate 150,553,480 downwards.
CACCTTTTTCCCCTGCTTCTTCCTGTATTTGTTCTGGCATTGCTCTAACCTCCTCTGCTCTTCTGCTCTACAGGTCTTTTTTTGTTATATCTTTGCAATTTTGTTTTCCCTTTCTTGAATATGTTACTTGCAGAGACACATCAAGCTTCTCATATCTGCTCAGTCTCGGGCCGAGGCACAGCCAGCACTGGCACCAGAGGAGCTTCCAGCATCTTCTCACAGGACCCATCCCTGGGGCCTCTCTGCTACCAAAACACCTCTGCACTAACTCAAGATGATTTAGAAGAAGCTGCACAACTGTATGTAATTTTATATGTATAAAACCATACACAGATGCATGCACAAACCTGCAGAAAACGCTGAAAAAACATCGACTTTGGAATCTATTCAGTTCAACTCCCTCAACCATGCTATTTTCAACTCCCCATAATACATTTCTATCACTTTTGTCTCATCATTTTCAAAGCCTCCAATAAAGAAGAATCCAGTATTTCCTTAAATAAACTGTTCCATGCATGCAGTTGAGAACTGTTTCCTAGTATCTAACCAAAAACTGTATGACAGTTCAAGCCATATTAGCCCTCATCTTATGTTTAGTCCAGGTACAGTATATTTCCACGTGTAATAGAAATATCTCAGTTGCATTATTCTAAACATTAATAAAGATTTTGATGTTTAAGTAAAAAGATTGGAATTATAAATTTAATATAAAATAGTGAATATCCTTAAGAGATTTATTTTACTGTGCTGTGAGATAATGTAACAAACAAATTGTAATTTTGTTTTAGATTAACTCTTAATTCACATCAAAACTTTAAAAAATCTTATAGAATACTAGCAATAGCAGTAAAGGTGTCATGTTCCAAAGGGTGGAAACATGGAGATTCTCATTGGATCCAAGGAAAAAGTAAAGATAGTACAGTATTGACTGCAACTACAGAGTTTTTCATTGAACACTGACAGAACTGGTAGGTGTTAAAACTATAGCTGTTAGCCTAACTCTAGAGAGAGAGAACATAAAAGAGAAAGAAAAGAATGGAAAATAACGCAACACACAAAGGTAGAGGGAGAGTGTAACACAAAGAAAAAGAGATAAAAAGGAGAGAAAGTCACAGCCCAAGGATACTGTGGTGTCTCTTGGTCTCATGATTGAAAAGAAGGTTGGTGTTGATCCCATCTTGGAGAGAGGGCAAGAAATTAGTCTCTTCCTTTTATGCTATCCATTCCTTGCTGTGCCCCAGCCACTAGCCAATCATTGTTTATCCTGAATTGGACTGGAAAGTTTTGCTAAGTGGTCACCTCTCTTGTGGCTTGCCGTCTGCTGCGTCAGCAGAATGACTTCCCTCATCTCTTCTCAAACTTTACAGCCTCCCCTTCATATCTCTTCTTTTGAAGACTGTGGGAGACATATACATCATTCATTCTGCTGATTACAAAGAAAGAGAGAGGAAGATAGGTATATCACTACCTGCAGGATTCCACAACCTGAGAGGGTAGACTCATCCTATGCAGAGTTCCAGGCAACATTTCTTTGCCCCTTTGCCTCCCCTCTCCCCTCCGCTATTGTATGCCATTTGTTTGGGGGGGTGTGGGGGTTGTTTGTTTGTTGGTTGGTTTTGGTTTGGGTCTTTTTGTTGTTGTCTTTGTTTTGGGGTTTTTTTGGTTGGTTGGTTGTTTTGTTTTGCTTTTGGAGGGGAAACTAGCACTTCCAGTTGCCCATTGTTATTTGAGGTAAAGCCTGACTGGAACCTCACAAAAGGCTACAAGACTGGTTATGTAGTAAAACTCAACAATTTAAAATTAGGAAATGATACATAAAAGGTAGTCTAATAATATGATATTTTTCCTTCCTCTTTCTGCAAAAGTGAAAATATTTCATATTGATTTCTTTAGTTCATACTCACCATACTGGAAAACTGTAATATATAAAGCAAACTCTTAAAACCGATAAATTCTGTAAGTAAAATACTAATTTGTGCAAGATCATTACTGCAGTAATTTCAGTACTGTATTTGACAGCTTCACAAAGAATATTGAGAATATTGTATGCTCAAGATACTCCTTTAATATTAAATGATATTCTGCATTTTCCACTTTCATTTCCAGTAAAAAGAAAGGAAAAAATTGACCACTAATTTCAGGAGGTACAGAGAAGTTATATTTTAAAGTCCTACACCGTTCTAAAGAGACTGATATTTCAAAGTATATTGTCAAACTGGCTAAAGACTTCCGTATATAGAGTCATAATATTTCTTGCTGACCATACAGAAAACAAGGAGCATCTGATTAAGGAATATATATAGTTTAACAGCTTTCTAATATAAGACATCTGAAGAACAAATAAAGAGGTACAGTCATGTCCTCTTGAAAGATTCCAGACCAACCACAAAACCTAAAGTCTTCCTTTGATTACCTCATCACCTGGTCCATTTTCTAATTCCTGGTAGGATAACCTAACCAGGTAAGATACAGGAGATAACTCTTGTGCAACATTTGCTGTCACCATTTATAACATTCAGGCTTCTAGGTGTGTTTTTTTTTCTCTTCCTTTTCTGCTTTCTGTCTCTTATCCTAGTTCCCCAATTTCTTCCAGACACCTTCAATCTACCTGGGACAGTCTTTAGTTAGGAACACCAATGCTCATCAGTAACAACGTGGATCAATGTGTCCAATCTGATTCACATTTCCAGCCAAGGTCTTTAATAGACACAGAATAAGGAGCTTTCTGTAGATAAAAAATTTGTATGATGGTGTAACGCAGACATCTGAATCAGAGAACTGACCTTAACTGAGCACCATCTCCTGTTTTGTCAAATTGTGAATATTTTTAGGACACTGGTATTTTAGGAAGGAGAATCTTTATTATTTAGCTACCGCTAGGGGTAAATTGTCAGTGCTTTACTGAAAACCATGAATCTTTTGATGGAGGGGTATGAAGCCTCACTCACACTTTGAAATGTTGGCAGTATTTAATTTTTAATTTCTGATACATTGTATTTTGGGATGAAATATTATTGTACATGGGAACTGGAATAAGAGATGTTATCATTCCAATAGATCACTGAATTAAGCAAATTATCCCAGTGTTTCCATTATTTGAAAGACATTTATGTGTAATCCTGCAGTTCTATTTGTTTAGTTTCACAGGTAAATGTAAAGTAAGAAAGAATTTGAGATGAATTTAAAAGCACAGGACTTGAGTCTCAAAATCTCTCACCTCAGATTTTCCCATGTAAATCTGTTCGCATTTGTGTTCTATGAGAACATAAAAGTGATGTGAGAACAAAGAATGATGATTGGAAATTCAAAATGCAGTATTGCACTCTTGAACTTGTGAGTGATCATGTTAAAGACTGGGCTTTGTGTATACACTGAAGAAGAATTAGTTTAATTAGTTTTATATATCTGAGTGGACAGATATTCTCCTTGATTAACACAGTGAGTAGAACCAGAGAAAAATGGAGATTACTTTAAGGATCTCTAGCATATCTCACTTCATAGAATCAGATGGGTTGGAAGGGACCTCAGAGATCATCAGGTCCAACCCTTGATCCACTACCGCTGCAGTTACCAGCCCATGGCACTGAGTGCCACATCCAGTCTCTTTTTAAATATCTCCAGGGACGGAGAATCCACTACTTCCCTGGGCAGCCCATTCCAATGTCTGATCACCCTCTCTGCAAAGAAATTCTTTCTAATGTCTAACCTAAACCTCCCCTGGCACAGCTTGAGACCATGCCCTCTTGTCTTGCTGATAGCTGCCTGGGAAAAAACACCAACCCCCACCTGGCTATTTGGTGTTTGACTGCCTATTAACAGCACGGCCTATAGATCATATGGTGCTTTTTTTTGCCTTCTCTGACCCAAAGAGTGTTCTGGACAAGTTGGAAACATCTCTAATGTGTTACATACTTTCACATAAGAAGCTGTCCTGGATTCAATCCTATGCAACCTGCTGTAGGTGAACCTGTTTTAGCAGGGAAGTTGCACTAGGTAATCCCAGAGTTTGCTTCCAACCCCTACCATTCTGTGTTTCTCTGATTCTGTGACTGCCAAAGAGGAATGGTAGTTATAGAGGATACAGATCCTGACAGTTTTGAGAGATGCACAGTGGGAGGATAGGAGGTGAGAAACACAAGTTGGAATATAGAAAATTTGAACTTCTTTATATAAAGGAAAAGGTCTTTCAGTGAGGGTGGTCAGGCACAGACACAAATTGTCCAGAGAGGCTGTGGATGCTCCACTCCTGGAGTTATTAAAATAAGATAATATGGCTTCTGAACCGGAAAATATGCACACTTTCTGGCAGGACTCTGAATGCATCCTTCAATGAGTAGTTTATCTGACTGAATCCACTGTGAGCTGCTTTGCAGAGATGAACTCTTATGAGGAGAGCCAGGAGAGAGAGACAGAAACTACATGACAGGAAAGTCATACAGTTCAGCAATGGGAAGAGCAAGTTCCTTCCCTCAGTAAGGAATAATGACATATACCAATATATTATGGTGGCTTGCTGGTTGGAAAAAGCTTTTCATTAAAGCTTTTCATTAAAGGAGTTGGAGGTCTTAGTGGACATGAAGTCAAACATGAGGCAGCAATGTGCCCTTGCATCAAAGAGGGCTAACAGTATTGTGGGATACATTAGGAAGAGTGACACCAGCAGGCTGAGGGTTCTGTTTTATGCTGTTGCAGCACTACTGAGGCCACACCTGCAATATTGAAACCAGTTTTGGGCCTCCCATTATGAAAGAGACATGGGCATACCAGAGAGTCTAAAAAAAAGTTACTTCTAAGATGACTGAGGGTCTAGAACTACACTTCTTTGGGAAGAAATTGAGACAGCTGGGATTGTTTATCCAGGAGAAGAGAAGGCTCAGGGGGGATCTTATCAAATGTATATAAATATCTGAAGGGAGGGTGCAAAAAAGACAGAGACAGACTCTTTTCAGTGGTTCACAGCAATAGAACCAGAGGCACAAACTTAAACACAGAAGGTTCCATCTGAATAGCAGGAAAACTTTTTCCCTGTGAGGGTGACCATGTAGACAGACACAAGGTGTTCAGAGGTGTTGTGGAGTCTTCCTTCTTGGAGATATTCAAAAGCCATCTAGACTTGGTCCTGGGTAGTCAATTCTACACTGGCCTCCTGAGCAGGGAGATTGGCTAAAAGGACTGCTAGAGACCATTGAAATGGGACAGTGTCTTCTGGCTTCTTTTGGTTTTCTACAAAAATTTAAGTTTTTATGTAATCTCTTTCGGAAGAACATACTAATATTGTAATGGATTTTATTGTCAATTTTTAAAAAAGTTTTCTCTTTTCAATTATGCAACAGTTAAAAATAAATTATTTTGGATTTCTTTGTTGGTTTTTTTTTTCTTTTCAAATTCCTTAGCACTTTGCCTTATGAGTGCCAATTGGTTCAACCCAAGTTGAACCTAGTAGTTGCAGCTAAAATCCCAAACTGTTTTTTTAACAGTCAATATCATTTACAAATAGCTGTTCTTCTAGATGCAGAAATTATTGTATTTTTTCACTTTTTGATGTGGAAGAATACGAAGCAGCTTTTTTGCCTCATTTACCAAGAGGCTGCTGGATCATTACCAGCACAGAATGTGAAGTCTGGATATTTACCAGAATGAAATGTCAACATTATGGACTTTAATGTGGCTTAGACAGTATTGTAGAAACTCTTGCCTCTGGGATATAATTTATACTTTGCAGAGGTAGATATGCAGAAAGTCTATTTATCATTTTTAAGATGAACAGTCGCTGTTTCCACCTACAATATTTGATTTTGTGTTCGCAAAAAACTACAAGGAGTGTTAGGTAAATACTACTATGTTTAAATTATGTGCAATGTATAGAATGCCATATATTCACCTAAAACATAGAGCATAAAAACATCACAGAAAAAAGCATTTCTATTTGACATTGACTTGTGGTAATGTAATATTCTTTTTGAGTATAACAGTGTGAGTAAAAAAACAAATTTACAAATTTTTGTAGAACAAGGTATGTTCTAAAATCACATAATACAGAGATCTGAGTGAAAAGTAATTACAAAAAGTAATTACAGATGTGCAGACTTCAGCTACATAGAATATTTAAGGTTTTAAAAATGCATATTATGTATATATTGCAAGATTGGCGAATGTCACGCCGATCCACAAAAAGGGCCGGAAGGAGGATCCGGGAAACTACAGGCCCGTCAGCCTGACCTCAGTGCCTGGTAGGATTATGGAACAGATCATCCTGGAGGCAATCACACAGCACCTGCAGGATGGGCAAGGGATCAGACCCAGCCAGCACGGGTTTAGAAAGGGAAGGTCCTGCCTGACCAACCTGATCTCCTTTTATGATCAGGTGACCCGTCTGGTGGATGAGGGGAAGGCGGTGGATGTGATCTACCTGGACTTCAGCAAGGCCTTTGACACAGTCCCCCACAGCATTCTTCTAAAAAAGTTGTCGGCCCACAGCTTGGACAGGATCACCCTGTGCTGGGTTAGGAACTGGCTGGAGGGCCGGGCCCAAAGAGTGGTGGTGAATGGGGCTGCATCCAGTTGGCGGCCGGTCACCAGTGGTGTCCCCCAGGGATCGGTGTTGGGCCCAGTTCTGTTCAATATCTTTATCGATGACCTAGATGAAGGGATTGAGTCCATCATCAGCAAATTCGCAGATGACACCAAGCTGGGAGGAAGTGTGGACCAACTGGAAGGCAGGAGGGCTCTGCAGAGGGACCTGGACAGGCTGGAGAGATGGGCTGATTCCAACGGGATGAGGTTCAACACGGCCAAGTGCCGGGTCCTGCACTTTGGCCACAACAACCCCATGCAGCGCTACAGGCTGGGCACAGAGTGGTTGGAGAGCAGCCAGGCAGAGAGGGACCTGGGAGTCTGGATCGACAAGAAGCTGAACATGAGCCAGCAGTGTGCCCAGGCGGCCAAGAAGGCCAATGGCATCCTGGCCTGTATCAGAAACAGCGTCGCCAGCAGGTCCAGGGAGGTGATCGTGCCCCTGTACTCAGCGCTAGTTAGGCCACACCTCGAGTACTGTGTCCAGTTCTGGGCCCCTCAGTTTAAGAAGGATGTCGAGGTCCTGGAGCAGGTCCAAAGGAGGGCAACCAGGCTGGTGAAGGGACTCGAGCACAGGCCCTATGAAGAGAGACTGAGAGAGCTGGGGCTGTTCAGCCTGAAGAAGAGGAGGCTCAGGGGAGACCTCATTGCTCTCTACAACTACCTGAAAGGAGGCTGTAGCGAGGTGGGAGTTGGACTGTTTTCCCAGATGACTTTCAACAAAACAAGAGGACACAGTCTTAAGTTGTGTCAGGGGAGATTTAGGTTGGATATTAGAAAGAATTTCTTCACGGAGAGGGTGATCAGGCAATGGAATGGTCTGCCCAGTGAGGTGGTAGATTCTCCGTCCCTGGAGACATTTAAAAAAAGACTGGATGTGGCACTCAGTGCCATGGTCTAGCAACTGTGCTCCGGTGGGTCAAGGGTTGGACTTGATGATCTCTGAGGTCCCTTCCAACCCGGCTAATTCTATGATTCTATGATTCCATGATTTTCTGTACCGATGTTAAGACTGTAATTTTCAATGTGTGGACTAATTCTACCTTTTCTGGAATCTAAATTATGCCTCTGACTTTGATAGGAATAAAGTGCAGAATTCCATATGAAGCCTACTAGACTTGGATACATCTTGGACAGATCAGGTCCCCTGTTCTCTTGGGTCTGTGGTGGGAGTGTAAGAATATATGGAGAGGACAAGACAAAGATCCTTCTTAGTAAAGGAGTCCATGATATATCACTGGGTTGTCAAGTTCTGTTTTTTCATTAATCCTACACTAAATTAATCTGTGACAATTTACAGGAGAGATTCAAATAGAGTCATGTCAAATTATTTCTGTGCTACACTTTTCCAGTCAATGAAAAATAACTTAGTTATAATCTTCCAATTTATCTCACTGTTTCATCTAAAAATAACGAAGTACTGAAATGTCCTTTTTGACTGATGTGCACTACTTTATAATTAGCAATGTTTTGAATTTAGGGTGGAGAGCTGTAGGCAAACATGGAGACTCCTAGAGTGCCTCAATGATAACTTCTTAAGACAGGAAATAAATGGCCCTAGTTAAGGGGATGCAATACTGTACTTAATGGTCACCAGTGCAAGCAAGATAATTAGAGATATCAAGACTGGAGGCAGCCTGGACTGCAGTGATAATGCACTGGTGGAGTTTAAAGTCCTAAGGGCCATGAGTCAGATGAGGAGAATAGTCAGGACCATGAATCTTATGAAAGGAAAATTACAGCTCTTCAAGGAGTCAGTCAATTAGACCTCCTGGGAAAGGGTTCTCAGAGACAAGGGAGCAGAACTGAACAGTCAGATCTTTAAGGACACTTTCCATAGAAAACAAGAGCCCTCAGTCCCCAAGTGTAAGGAATCAAGCAAGGATGGGAAGAGACCAGCATGTCTGAATTGAGACTTGATGGCCAAATTAAAGGGCAAGCAAAACGTTCATAAGCAGTTCCAGAAGGGTCAGGTATTGTGGGAGAGTATAAGAATGTTTTCAGTTGTTTAAGGATGAGATCAGGAAGGCCAAGGCACTGTTGAAGCTGAGCTTGGCTAGGGATACAAAGAATAACAAGAAGGGCTTCTATAGTTATTTTAATCAGAAAAGGAAGGTTAAACAAAGCATCCCTTTCCTGATGAGCAAGAACAGACAAGCTAGTAACAACAGACAAGGAGAAGACTGAGGGTCTCAACAACTTTGTTGCCGCAGTCTTCACTGGCAAGTGCTTTCCTCATACCTCGTGAACTGAAGGGCCATGAGATGGGGACCAGGAAGACGAAGTCCCTCCAACTATAAGTAAGACAAGGTTTACAACCATTTGGGGAACCTGAACATGTATAAGTCTTTGGGATCTGATGAGATGAGTGCCAGAGTCCTGAGGGAATCAGCTGATGCAGTTGGCAAGCTACTTTCCATGATACTTGAGATGCCATGGAAGGGTGAAGTCCCTGGTGACTGAAAGAAGGGAAATATTACACCAATTTTTAAAAATGGTAGAAAGAAGGACCCTGGGAACTACCAACCTGTCAACATCACCTCCATGCCTGGGAAGATCATAATGCAGTTCTTCCTAGAAATTCTGATAAAGCACACATAGATGATTCAAGATACCCAGTATGGCTTTACTCTGGGCAGGTCCTGCCCAGCCAACTGGGTGTCTTTCTTCAACGGGATGACTACATCAGCTGACAAGAGAAGAACAATGGATGTCACCTATCTGGACTTCTGTAAGGTCTTTGACATGATCCTCTCTCTAAGTTGGAAAGATAGAGATTTTATGGTGGACTACTTGGTGGAAAAAGAATTGTCTGTAAAGTCACATCCAGAGGGTAGTGGTCGATGGCTTGATGTCCATATGGAGATGAGTGACAAGTGGTGTCTGTACTGGGGTCTGTACTGGGACCAGTGTTGCTTAATGTCTTCATCAGTGATACAAGCAGTGGGATCTAGGGCACCCTCAGAAAGTTTGTGGATGACACCAAGCTGACTGGTGCAGTCAACATGACAGAGGGATAAGATCTAGATAAGATCTAGATGGTCATCTAGAAGTACCATGTGAACCTCATGAGGTTCAAGAAGATCAAGTGCAGGGTCCTTCAACAGGATAGGAGCAAACCTCATTGTACTTCTTAACTCAATAGCAGCACAGAATTATGAATGATTGAAGGAAGAAAATCTGAACACATTTTCTTGTAAAAAGAGTATGAGCCTACAAGGTGTCTGCTCTCCTGAACTCCTGTAGAATTATGAAGTTCAGATAGGATCCTCTTGCTTTCTAAACTCCATCTCAGAGGGAAATTTAGATGCAGCTGGATCCAATCCTAGTCCCAGACTTTGTCAATGGTTTATGTTTAAAGGATTATATATGTACAACCACCTATTGGAACAAAAGTTTGCCTGCTTAAAGCCCCACAAAGGAATTGCAGTGAGAAAGTTTCACAAAGTTGAAAAGATAGAGAATTTATTAAGACAACAGTTATAATGAGTTTGGAATTGTCATTGATAAATGCACCTGCTGAGTTAGCACTAAATATTTCAAAGCTATCTAAATAATTAGTGAAACTATAGTAATGATTCACCTGTGTATCATCCACAAAGTAGCAGAGGCGAAACTTCTTACTGAAGAGGCTACCCTGCCTGAGGAGAAGAGAGAACCAAGCCAATTGACCTGTCCAGAAATATCTGAGTTTCTTTTTTTCAAAACCAGAGTATTCTAAACGCTATCTTATACTTCTTGACAAGGGTGGCTGGGTCATGTCTTATGTCCTCTTTGGCTCTTAGCAGAGAAATGGTGCTATTATTAGGAGAAGGGGGAAGAAAGGAGACCCAACACTTCATGCAGTTGTGTACTCCTTCTCAGTCATGTTGTCACAACTCCAGCAACCTTTGCCTCTGGCTACTGTTGGCACAATTATCCGCCTACAGGACCTTTGCCTAATCCAAGCAGTGGCATGAATTACTGAGTTGTAAAAACTTTCAGCATCTGGACTGAGTCTTAGCTTAGATAAGCAAGTGGTTTATCCTCCCGTGCTCATGGCCAGGAAGAGATAAGCATTCTACATTAGCCTATTTTCTTATTCCAAAAAATGATCCAAGATAAACACACCCATTTGGGACAGCTGTGGTCTATTTTGCCACATAAACATGAAGACAGCCATAGTGGTTGAAAGAATCAGTAACAATTGTAGATTTCTGCAAATCTGCACATAAGATTTTATAAACTGTTGACATTATACCTAGTTCTGTGTTTGATATTTAAGAATATGAAATAACTAATCTGAATAGTGTGTCTATGTAAACAGGCAAAATCTAAAAACAAGACACTAAAAGCTGTATCATTTCATCATCTGTTACGGAAATTTTGCTTCACAGTGGGGATGTACTACACCTTTTTAGTAAGAAGACCTATAGCTTCTTAGTTTCCTGGAAGAACATCTTAGTTAAATCCCATAAACTTGATAGCTCTTGAAGATAAGCATGAAAACGGGTAAAGCTGCACTCATAAAAAGCCATTTCTCTATAGGGCAGTAGCAGGGGATGCAAAAAAATGGGATTTAGCTTCTGGTTGCCAGGGAACAGGTAAGGAAGGAATAGATTTCTTTTCTTCAAGAAATTGAATGGTCCTCTGCAAGTGTTTGCACACAAAGAGCCACAGCTTGAAAAGCAAGGAACAACAACAAAGAGCTATTTCAGCACAGATAAAATTACTCTGAACATTTTAAAGGGGTTAAGGTTCTGCAGTCCACAAATGACCTCCTCAGACTAATAGGACAATCATGTTTTCCTTTCTATGACCTTAGGCACTGGTTTTGTTTCTTTTTAAGTATAATGCCAGAAATCACCAACATATATACAACAGTAGAATAATTTTTTCCAATTTAAGAATACACTGATGGTTTTGTTAATTTCTTTGTTTGCTGGAATAATTTACAGGTAAACAAGTGCAACTTTACAGCTTAAAATTATAATGCTTATGCTTTTCCTATCTTTATTTAAGTTTATGATAAGCTCTGGTAGTGGATAAGATAGAATTCACTTCTGCAACAAAATTGTCTGAACATCAACCTTAGGAAGAGTAATATAATCATCATGTTAATGAAGGTGTGGTTTTTAAGCTTAGAAGTTAACTGAAATAAAATGTTTTCCATCTGCTTATATCAGAAAAATACACACTAAGGAAACTGTCTTCCATCACATTTGATGCAGATAAAAGCACTATGCAAAATTAAATCACCTTTCTTTCTTTCTTTTCTCCGTCTGTCCGTCCGTTCTTTCCTTTATAAAGGGAGCTTTCTGGATTCTTTTGAATATTTAAATTCAGTTTAGGATGATAAGCAAGTGTTACCTGATCCTACCTCCTATTTCTTTCCATCTTGGCACAGTTTGCATTACATGTATGTGTCACGGTTTAACAGTGGCCTGGCAATTAAACCGAATGACACGTCCATTGGGATGGGGCCACTTCTATCTTGCTACTTAATCCTCAGGAACTGCATCTCTTGCACAGGTCCCTTGACCTTGCTTCTATTAATAGAAAAAACAGCCTTTAGAAGAATTTTGAATATCTTCTTACCTTTCTTGAAGATTTCTTTTGCTGTGTCACCCCACACAATGATGTCATCGGTGTACTGTAGATGTTCTGGAGCTCCACACTTTTCCAAGGTATCATGGATAGCAATGTCAATAGTAGCATACCACCTGTCTGCCTTTGACTCCAGCTCATACTGAAGTTCTAGCATGTCCGTCACAGCAGCACTTAGTGGTGGTGTAACCACTGTCAGCCTCTGATCTCCATTAGGCTTTCTCACTGGCCATATAGGACTATTGAAGGGTGAGTGAGTCCTGTGGATCACTCCTTGGCTCTTTAGTTGCTGGATCAGCTTGTGAATGGAGATCACAGCATCTCTGTTGGTGTGATATTGTCGTTGATGCACTACTGAAGTAGCAATTGGCACCTGCTTTTTTTTTTTTAGTTTTCATCAACCCCACTACAAAGGATTTATCTGAAAGGCCAGTCAAAGTGTGCAGCTATTCTATATTCTCAGTCTTTATAGCTGTAATACCAAAGGACCACTGGTACCCTTTCAGGTCCTTGAAGTCACCTCCTTTGAGGTAGTCTATGCCAAGGATGCACGGAGCATCTGGACCAGTCACTGTAGGGTATAAAATGCTTACTTTTTAAGGACAATATCATGCATTTCTCAAAATCAACTTTGTTTAGCAACACATCAACAGTTAGCATAGCCCAAATACCTACTCTGTCTCCCTAATCACCTGCTAAATAATGATCATCTTGATACACAGTCTCATTCATATGATACCACCTCATTTTGTACTTACTTTATCATAAAAAGATTACCTGCAGAAAGTAGAGCTCTTTGAGACAAGAAACCAAGATGTATACAAGAAACAAGGATGTATAACCTGGGAAATTATAAAGAATATGTAACAATATAATTTTGTTAAACTATTTGTCAGTAGTAGGAACACCAAAAAGAAACGGAAAAAGAAGTGCTAATTATTTGAACCATACTACCTATAAAACTTGTATAAAATCTGTTTAAAAATATGATTTTTACAATAATCAAAGTAAATTGTAATTAAAAAAAAATTATTTCAAACCTGTCAGAAAAAAGATACCCAGATTAATTCCCATTGATGTTTCCACGCAAAATGTCTACTATCTATAAAAAACCCCCAGAAAACTCAAGTCCAATTATTTGAAACTTGTTATCTGAAAATTACAAACAAAATCAAGGCAGCTCAGTAAGGATGTTGTTTTCCCTGTGAAACTATTATTACGGTGATCACACATTTGAAATGGAAATCCTAATCAAATAAGATTAGTAAAGTTTCAAGTGTTAAGGGCACTAATAATTATAAAACTTAGCATTTCAAAGGCAAGCAATTTTAGCTCTGCATAAGTCTAGTTTGCATTTAAATTGCAAGCAAAAATTTTTCTTCAGTTCTTTAGAGATATTTGAAAATTCCCTTAAAATATGTAACTTATTCTGGGAAATAAGGGATATATATTATTTGCTGATATTTTATTTTCTATCATATTATTTTCTTCTCACTAGATTTCATTAATCCTACTCCCACTAGGTGATCTTCTTGTAAGACAGTCTGTATACCTGAAACTGAGTAAATCTTACAGGAAGAGACTCAGGTGTGGGCATTATTTATGAAGCCATCAAGGATTTCAGATAAAGGAAATCTGTAGGAAATTATTAGTAGTAATTTGAGTAAGTAGCGGTTTTACTTCATCTTTTCTTGTTCCACTACATTCTGAAAATATATATTTGCAATATTTGTGCTTATAACATATGCACTGGTAATGATGTACCATTATTATAATTTTTAAAAAATGAAATCCTGAAAGTGACAAAAAGAGAAGAATGTATAAGAATTTCTCCATTAGGGATTTTTATTGAGATATTATGAATTGTTGTGGGTTTTGTGAGTTTATAAACCTGTAAGCACTCACTTTATTGTATCAGTCTACTTCTTGATTAAAAGGTGAATTAAATATATTTTACATACACACCCTCTCTATCTTTTACAAATATTAAAACTACTACAAAAATGGTTTGCCATTAATATTTTGAATGGGACAAAAAAACCTACACCTTGCCTCACAATTCACCTTTCAGAGCTAGTAAGATATAATGAAAAAGTTGAGTTTGTCTTAACGATGAACTGTAACCTTGTATTCATACTAAAAGTTTGGTTTGGTTTGGTTTGGTTTGGTTTGGTTTGGTTTGGTTTGGTTTGGTTTGGTTTGGTTTGGTTTGGTGTGGGTTTTTTTTCTGTGATTTTGATCTAGATGGAACAAATTCTATGAATCAGATACAAGACAGAAATCTTTCACTTCTTACTATGGACATAGTAGAATGCAGTTGGAGAAACAAGTAAGAGAAAGTTTTCTCTCTTTTTTTGTGTAGATTAAATTAGTTCATTTTCTTCCCAAGTTGAATCTGTTTTTTTGCCTGTTACCATAACAATGCAAACCTCCCTATCCTTGTCCTGATTCATAGGTCTTAGGGTGGATTTTCTCCACCCTGTCCTGCAGTGGGGGTAGGGGACTGAGCAAGTGGAGACCTGGTTGCTACCAGCTAGGTCTAAACCCTTCTCTCTTTCTCTCTTTCTCTCTTTTTCTCTCTCTCTCTTTCTCTCTTTCTCTCTTTTTTTCTTTCTTACTCTTTTCTCTCCCATCTCCTTTTCCCTCTCTGTTTTCCTTGTATCTTTTCTCTTTCTCACTTTTGCCTTGCAATATGTTTGTCATACTTTCACGGAGTCACATCACTTTATGTGTGTTAATCGTCAGATAAAACTTCATGCTTGCACTCAGCCCTTAACCATCTGGATTTTATTGCTAGTCAAACCTGAGCTGATAACATTGTTGGTAACACCTCTGTGATAACATACTTCAGAAAGGGTAAAAAGCACTCTGTGTCAGTATTCTATTCCGTGGAAATTTTTTTGCCTCAAATAACAATTTTGACAATGGAATGTTTGTTGTACTGAAAAAGATGGAGCCTGCAGTGAGCTGATACCCTCAGCTAAGTGGCCAATGATCAGCTAACGATCATTGGGCTGAGTAAGGGCTGGTCCAGACAATAAGCTTCCAGTACTTTCAAAGGGAGGAAAGACAGGCAATATAGGTCTGAATCAACCTCCAGGATGGTGTGAGACTCCAGGGCATATAAGGAACACCAATGTATTAATTCAATGCTTCCTAGTACTGTCC
Source organism: Phaethornis superciliosus (assembly GCA_023637945.1). NCBI lineage: Eukaryota > Metazoa > Chordata > Aves > Apodiformes > Trochilidae > Phaethornis > Phaethornis superciliosus. Next base: position 150,538,153 of record JAJQWJ010000001.1, on the reverse strand, counting down.
CTCCACCTTGCACAAGAACTTTTCCTCATCTGGAATCAGACTGCCACCTCAAGAAGAATAATCGCTGGACACCGCTGAATCCATGGGTGGATACCTCTCTCTTTCTCAGTCTCTCTCTCTTTTTTTGCCTCACTACATATTTTCCATATCTTCACTGAGAAACTTCACTTTGCTTGTGTTATTTGTGAAATAAAACTTTCTGCTTGCACCCAACACTTTGTGGTTGGACTTTGTTCTTGCACATCCAAATTATAAGTTACATCAACCATAGGGTGGATTGTATCACCATGCCAGAACAGACACCTGGCAGGAACTGTGGCCTATGCAGAGAAGTCAGGATGGACTGGACTTAATAATTTCTTTAGTTATCACTTAAAAAATGAAATTTTCTACAGTTACTGAAAATGCGTTGTTGCATAGCATTTTTGATAAATGACTGCAGACAGTCTGTGAATACACAGAAACAGAAGCAAATAACATGACATCTTAATAGAAATTTATTTCATAAAATTTTTACTTGTAGCTGAAGAAACAGGTTCCTGTTGGCTCCATTAGACTTACCACAGGAAACAGCATAGTCCATCAGCCAAACTAATGGCATCTTGGGGAAAATGTGCTTAAAGAAGGGAAAAATGATGTGCAGCAGTGTGTTAAGAGTGAGGAAAAAAAAAAAAAAAAGGTGTGAGAAACAATCCTGCAGACACCAAGGTCAAAGAAGAAGGAAGGGGAGGAAGTGCTTCAGGTGCATAAGCTGAGATTTCCCTGCAGCCTGTGCTCAAGACCACAATGGAACAGCATTTCACTCCTGCCCGTGGAGATGACTACTGCTGCAGCCACCTGCACTATGGCCCATGGAAGCCACAGTGCTGAAGCAAGTTTATCCTGAGGGACTGCAGGCCATGGAGAGTACCCACATTGGAACACTAGTAATAGTAAAAAAAGGAAGGAACAGCAGAAAGAAGTTGTTGTGGACTGACTGCAGCCCTCCATCCTTCATGCCCCCTGTGCCACTCATTCCTGGGGAAGGAGGTAGAGGAGTTGAGCATGATGAGGTGCAGTTAAGCTTGGGGAAAAGGTGGGGGTGGGGAAGGTGTTTTAGTTTTTATCTTTCATTCTCTTCTTTCAGTGATGGTAATGCATTAAATTAATCTTTCCAAATTTGAGTCTGTTCTACCTGGGATGGTAATTGGCAAGTGAGCTCCCCATCTTTGTCCTGAACCAGGAGCTTTCACATCTTATTTTCTTCCTGTCCTGGTAAAGACAGGGAGTGAGAGAGCAAGTGGGTGAGGGTGTTCAACCCACCATAAGCACCACAAGTCTATACAGAACCAAGAGGTCACTCTCCTGCATATCCATATGGTGTTTCCTTTCTTGTGTCATTTTACTTTCTGTTGTATACATGAGAGAAATATATGACTTTAAATTTGGGAGACATGCTGGGTCTCTTTAGGTTGGAGGAGACTGAGGGGTGACTTCGTTAACATTTATAAATATGGAAAGGGCGAGTGTGAGAAGGATGGAGCCAGGCTCTTCTCAGTGATATAAAATGATAGAACAAGGGGTAACAATTGCACGTTGGAGCATAGGACATACCATGTAAACATAAGAAAAATCTTAGTTACTGTGAGGATGACAGGGCACTGGAACAGGCTGCCCAGTGAGGTTGTGTAGTCTCCTTCTCTGGAGACATTCAAACCCCACCTGAATGCATTCTTGTGTGACCCACACTAGATGATCCTGATCTGGCAGGCAGGCTGGACTCAATAATCTCTCAAGGTCCCTTCCAACTCTTAGCATTCTGTGATTCTGTGATTCAGTCTATTCCATAGGACTATATGTCTCTATCTAGTATCAATTATTGTTAATTTAAAAACAAAACCTTGCCTATGCTTGCTAGGCTAATGAGTTCCTACATACATTTTCTATTACATGTATGTTCACCATAAGGTGATTTCTTTTCTTTCTTGTACCTATATATGAAAATACTAAACTTTTTATGCTTGATTTTGAAATTTTTAAATTAATATTGCATATTTTTCTTTAAGAAGTGAAAACAATATTTTTAATGATTTAACTGACAAGCTTTAATGGAAATTAAAACAAAAAAATAAAAATGAACACATCCTCACCCCTATAATGTATCACATTGTTATTCTTTGATGTTTGGCATATTTTGTGGTGTAAATTACTTGTGTATATTGATGTCATAATATATTTCAAAGTTTTATACACTCAGATAAAAACTGGAGTCGTCTTTGTGACTAAAGATTCCTCAAGGCATCACTTCATTGTCTTACACATTTTTAAAGAAGAGATATTACATTCATAATAACTTACATACCCGAAATAACCCTTGCAATCATAACAATCTGGAAACATTTGTCTTTTTCTAGAGTTCACCAGTGTTAATAATCAGTCCCTTTGTTTGTTTTGTATTTTTATGTTCCCTCAAAAGTGGAGGGAAAACAGTCATCTGCTCTCCTTCTGCAAGGAGTTATTCTTCACCTTTTTCTTTTGTACCTTCAGGGCTTCAGAGGTAACTTCAAGGAACAAAAGCTCTTTTGAAGTTTTGACTCAAAACATATATCCAAACTATGTAATCATGAGCCTACAACTTAAATCCAGTGGAAAGCATCTTCAAGGCAATTTTTGACATTGCAGGTAGACAATCAAATCTTCAGAATTATGTCGGACAAAAGCTGAAAGTAAACTACAATCAAGTTTTATGAGGCAAACTGAATTCTTGTCTTGCTATGACTATATTTGTTCTTGGTAACAAATGCAGCTGGATTTTCACCTAAAAATTTTCAGACCTCATTAAAAGGAAAAACAGACCAAAACGTCTGCTGCCACTTATTGTTTCTTCTGTTCAAAAAGAAGAATCTTGTGAATACCCCCAAACAAAAAATATTCTGCAATATTTCCAGTGTTGATGGTTTATTAAACATTTCAATGGAGCATGAAAATCTTCCTTTTCATTTACTGCAAACAGTATTTCTGTGTCTCTGAAAGTAATACTTACTTGGACTGTATATTAAACTGCTTTCTAAAGCTGAAAATCATAATTGTGTATGCACTGCACATGCTATCAGTTTCAGTAAAATATTTTTGTTGGTTTTGTGCTAGAATTATGCTAGTTCCTGAGTGAAACACTCAGAAAGATGAATTAGTGATAGAACAATATGCATTAATTCTATATGCATTAAGTAACTTCTGTTTTAAATGAGTGTTTTAATATAAACTTCATCAACCAGTTCAATAAGTAGTCTGTGAACCATGAATTACAAGCAAACCCTTCAGAAAAATACACAATTTAAGGAAAAGCCCCTTTTTCTACTAGGACATTATGTATAAAGAATGTTTTCCCTGGAATGTTGTTTTATATCACAGACATTTTGGCAACGTCTGCAATGTCTATTAGAACATACATTTCCATGGCAAACTGAGGTCATTAACAAACCTACATCACTTTTCCCAGCAGTCAGTGCAGATGGGGTGTACAGGGGGCCAGAATCCTTCCTCAGAATTCTACAATGACATTGGTGGTTTCTGAGATGTGTGGATGAAGGGTAATCACATTTAAAAGAAAAAAAAAAAAAAACAACAAAAAAACAGCTCATAGAGAACAGTGGAACCACAGTCAGCTCATCAGTGAAAAGGGAGCTCCCTGACCTGGCTTCCCCTAGGGCCACTGAGAAGAATGCTGAGGTGGTTGTAACAGGCATTAGACTATCTGGGAGGGGTCAGTCAAAGCAACTCTCCCCACATTTCATTGCAGATGAAAGGGGTTATTTCCAATGGGGCTAAAAGACTCATTATGGTAAGCAGGTGAAGGAAGATTTTTGAATTGTACCTAACCTAGATGTCGTGGGATGACTCCTATGTCTGGAGCTTTGGAACGGATGGGTATAAGCTTTAGGAAGGACAATCAGGGCAGAAGAAGAGGGGATGTTGCCCTTTACATCAAAGACTAGACAGAGTCCCTGGATCTCTGCTTGGGCAGAGATAACAAGAGAGACCCACAAAACTACAGGCAATTCAGTCTCACCTCTGACCTGTCAAGAACATGGAGCAGATCGTACTGAAAGCTTTGCTAAGGAACATGGAAGATGAGGAGGTGGCTGATGGCAACCAGCATGGCTTCAAAAAAGGCAAATCATGCCTGAAAAGTTCGGTGGCCTTTTACAATGGTGTCACATTGTCAGTGGGCAAGGGGAGAGCAGCTGATGTTATCTGCTTATTCAGACCTTGGAATGGACTGCCCAGGGAAGTGATGGAATCATCATACCTGGAAGTGTTTAGGGAAAGGCTGGATGTGGCACTTAGTGCCATGGTCTAGCTGATGTTGCAGTTTTAGGTGATAAGCTGGACTTGATGATCTCAGAGGTCTTTTCCAGCCTCAATAATTCTGTGATCTATCTGTATTTGTGTGAAGAGTGTGGCACTGTCCCACTGTCCCCATCCTGGTCTCAGAATTAAAATGGTAGAGATTTGATTGATAGAGCATTTGGTGGATAAAGAATCGGCTGGTTGGTCACATGAAATGAGTAGTGGTAGAAGGCTCAGTGTCCAGATGGAGGCCAGTGATGAGTACTATTCCTCAAGGGTTGGTACTGGGACTGTTTAACATCTTTCTCAGAGGGCAGTGGAATTGAGTGCACCCTCAGCAATGTCTCTGATGAGACCAAGCTGCATGGTGTGGTTGACATGCTGGAGGGAAGTGGTGCCATCCAGAGAGACCTTGAGAGGCTTGAGAGGTGAGCCCATGCCAAATTCATGAAGTTCAATAAGGCTAAGTCCAAGGTTCTGCACATGGGTTGGGGCAATCCTAAACTCAGAGGATTTGCAGAGAATGGATTGAGAGCAACACTGAGGAGATGGACTTGGGTATGTTGTTCAATGAGAAGCTCAACGTGAGCAGGCAATGTGTGTATCTGTATCCTGGGCTGCACCAGAAGCATGGTCAGCAGGTCAAGGCATGTGATTGTCCCCTTTTTCTCTGCTCTTGTGAGACCCCATCTGGACTACTGTTGCCAGTTCTGGGTCCCCCAACACAAAAAGGACATGGAGCTCTTGGAGCAAGTCTAGAGGAGGACCATGAAGATGATCAGGGAGCTGGAGCACCTCTCTTATGAAGACAGGCTGAGATAGTTAGGGTTATTCAGCCTGGAGAAGATACGGCTCTGAGGAGAGCTTCTAGCATCCTTCCAGTACCTAAAGAGGCCAACAGGACACCGGGGGGAGGGGGGCTTTTTACAGGGAAATACAGCAATAAGACAAAGGATAGTGGCTTTAAACTGGAACAGGGTAGATACATGAGGAAGAAATTCTTTTCCATGAGGGAGATGAGACACTGGAAGAGGTTGCCCAGGAAGGTTGTGGATGATACCTGCCTGAAGTTTTCAAGGCCATTTTGGATGGGGCTTTGAGCAACATGATCTAGTGAAGATGATGTCACAAGTAAGAATGAAAAACTCCTTTCTTTGAGGAAACTGGTAGCACTTACAGATTCTTTATGGTTTTACTATTAACTCCAAGAATGTCAAACTTGACTTAATATTCTGGACTTTGGAAAAATTACCTGCAACTGCTATATTGTAGGTTACCCAAAAAGAAAAGACACCATTTTAAATAATTCAGACTTAGGACATATAACAGCTATGTTGGATGTGTTGCACAATTGTTCAGTCTGACCTGAACATAGAGATGTAATAATTTTGAGACAGAATTATTACAAACAACTGAAAAAGAAATGCAAAGTTAGGATTCTGAACTATACTGATCTAGGCCCTTTTGTAGCTATTAGAGAAAGAGGTGACTCCTTTGGGAAACTGAACACATTTGAAGTCATAACATTGTCCAACTCAATTTCACTGATTTTTAAGTTATCTTGTAAAATAGTGTTATAAATGACCAATGACTCTGCAGTAAGCAAAGCAGCGCTGGGTGCAGAGGACGGAGTGATTATCCCTCAAGCACTGAGATGAAAGCCCTCGCATTATCTTATATTGAGTACAATTCTATACAGATTCCCAAAAGAAGGTGGGTTTACATACATACTCATGAGATTACATCATTTCATTATAATATTCATGATAGGTGGAGTCTGGGCGGAGTCTGTGTGGAGTCTTCTTTTGGGGAGATATATTGGGGTCTTCAGGTCTTTGGAGGAACTAAGAAGTCTTCACCAGGCTTGAACTTTTACCTTTCTTGGTTCTGCTGACTCCCCACTATGTTGTTGAAAGACCTTAACCATACATTGTCTCTTATCTGTTTGTTGTGACATCTTTGTGTTCTTTTGTGTAGGTGTTTGCAATCCTTTGGTCCCTAGTTAGCCTTTGGCAATGTAATTATCTTTGAGATAGGAGTTAGTATTGTTAGGGGTTTGCTCTGTTTCATTACAGCTAACTGTTTACTTCATACTACCTCAGTGGAACACTTACATGTCTCAACTGCTTTGTTTAACCCCACATTCACTTCTTACTCATTTAATTCTTTTCCTGAATTTTACTTGGTTAGGAATACAAATTCATCAACATACATTACAATAGGTTAGGCTAGGTAATTCATTTTAAATAGGCAAAGCTGGGCTAAGGTCAATCCTAGCCTCAGTATCTGGATCTCATGCTGTATTTCATATAACATCCTGTTGTCACCCTCACAGTCTATGCAGACCTGTGCTTTATGACGAATGAGAATTGCCTGTCTGGCTTCAGAGCAAAGTGTCTGCTTTGGTGTGTAGTACCTCATGAAATATTTTCTTATTATTTCCAAGTGATAGTGATGTAAATTCTATTAAAAATTAGATGTGCAAGTTAATATTGCCATGAAATAAGTCTGAAGAAATGCAACTTTTAAACTCCAGGTTCTAACAGTACCCTGGTATATCAATATTTTATTTCCAGGACAGCTTCTCAACATATAGCTGAATCATAACTGTTTCTTAGATACTTAATGGATTTCATGTGAACTAATATATCATGAAAAATTCTGTTTGTGAAAAAACTTTAATGCTAAGTTTAGATGCATTTGTCTAAATATTGATATATCATCTGTAAATGGCTCAAGGATATCCTGAATCATTTGATTTGTTAGAATTCCTGTTATCATCTATATGATGATACAAAAACAAATCTCAACTGACCTTTGTCAAAATGTGCCAGAAGAAAACTATGCAGGTGCTACACATGAAAAATGATTCACATTTGTTTTAAGACTCAGTACTGTAATACCTTCAAGTTCTTGCACTGTGTGACATAAAATACACTGATATCTGCATTCCACAGTTGTGATCATGCTAGTTTCCTCAGGATCTAGCAAGATATGAAAATATTTAGTAATGTTGCTATATGTAATGTAATGTAAAAGCTGCAAATAATAAGTTGAATGAAGGAGTGAGATATAAGATATTTTAAACTTTTAACCTTCATGAAAATTATAATTTGAAATTATATGACTTTGAAAAGTTTCCATTGAACTATACTACTCAATCAATAGAGACATATAAAAATATCAATGAGAGTATCCTATTCTTCTGACATTTTTGCCCCTTATCTGTTGACTATATAGAAAATATAGAGTAGAAATAAATTTTTTGTTTTCTCTAGTAATGTAAGTTATAGATCAACTTTTTCTCAATTTTTTTTTCCCAAAAGCTATAAACATCCATGTTAAAATGCTTATCATTCACCTTACTTAGCTTATATACAATTATTAGGAAAAGAACAAAATAAATGATTTTTTTCCCTCCAGAATGCCTCTGTCAAATACAGAGATCCAAGTAAACTGCAACAACCAATTTGATTTTAGACCCTTATTGTGTGATGGAACAGATCATATTATTAAGCATATGTAAAAATGTGTTTCTCTTCCCAAAGATTAATTATTTAAAAACAGAGTTTCATCTAGTTGCTTAGCTTTGGATGGTATTTTTCTTTGTGCTAGAAAAATAAACAGACCTCTTCATATAAATTGGTAACACTTGATGTGATTCAACTTCCTATGTAAGATATTTGTTATAAGCACTTAGAGAAAAAATAAAACTGTGTAATAAGAATTCTACTCTTCCTTAGGATATCTTCTGTTGTATGCAAACAAAATCTGGGCACAAGCTAGGCAGACCAGGATTTTTGTACCTACTTAAAAAAATAATCAAAAAACTTCTTACAAAATTATGTATTCAGTTATATGGCATGGATCAAAAAATACACATTTAATCATCATCTACCTAACACTGAAGGTGATTTTTCTAGACAACACAATATGTTTCTTACAGGCTAGAATCTGTTTAGGGATTTTCATTAAGCATAACAAAATTGGTACCAATAGAAGTGCCTTAAGTGTTTGCATTGTCTACCAGTTTATTAGGACAATCAACAAACTTTAGACACATAATTTTGATGCAGTAAAAGATTACCTTGTTCACATAACACATAGTTTTCACATATGAAAGTGCTAGTTTATGCAGTCATATATTGCCACAGTTTTGAAAAGAGTACTTCTTTGAAAAGTTATACAAAAGAATTATTATTGCCACAGTGGTTCTCGAGAACAAATCCACCCATTTCCCATCTGATTTGTACTTCATTATTTGGCCTATGTGTTACTGACCTTTTCAGAAAATAGTGGAAAATTTGTTGCAGACCTTTTACACTCACAGATTTTTATTTTTCTTATGTTCTGGGTCATAGTTCCTGTGTGCAACAAGAATCTAAATGAGTGTCCTGTTTACAGTAGAAGAAATTCATAGAAAAAACAAAGTAGAAATGATAGGAGAATGCATTCTCTAAAGCCTCCTGAAATTTTGGGAAAGCGCAGATTATGATTAGCAATGCACAAATAGGGAGCAGAGGAGGCAAGAGGACAGAATTGGAATAACAGAAGATAACAAAAACAGACGGGGAGGGGGGAAGATGCAGAACAAAAGCCTGAACTCTGTGAAGTCCTGAATGCAAAAGAAAAAAAATATTTTAGCTAAAGTTTGAATGGATCAGTGTGAATACAATAGCAGCTGAGATGGCCGAAATTAGAATGACAATGATGTTACATAGAGAAAAATGGTCTGGAGAAAAGCTTGCACTGCAAAATTAAGCAGCATTCTTATTAGGCAGAAATGAGGAGAGCATTAAATTGAATTCTCTAAGAGTGAAAAAAGGCATTTGGTGGAATATCCGAGTTAAAAATAATTGAGACATGTCAAGGATCTAATGTCTCTGAAAGCCGAGTGGATCTTCTTGCTGATTCTTTCCCAACCCTGGCACTGGACACTCTTTAGTTCAAGATGCACTGTGAAAGGAAACCCTCCATATAATTTTAGCTGTATTTTGTTTTTGACAAAACTCTGGGGAAGTGACATGCACCCTTTCCTGTATTAGATCTTTCATCGTCGACAGCTTCAGTGGATCTAAGCATTGTACTTAATCTCACTTCAAATAGACGTATTAAAAAACTTAAACACTTTTTTTTCCTATCTTATATTCAGAAGAAATTAGACATGATAAAGTATAATATCAAAACCTGAAATAAAATCATAAGCATATGCATTACTGTTACAATACAAAATTTCTTCAAGTGATTTTGAAGTCAATATGTCTTATCATTGACCTTAAAATTTTGTAATCTGCCACCATATTATGGTCATTTTACTGTTATTTAAGGGGTATTCAAATGCCCTATAAAAGCTTTCAATGGTTTATCTACAGATATCAGGTTGATCTCATACAGGAAATTAAACTGAATTAATTGAAACTGTGGTATTGTTGTCAAAGATGGGTTCTGTGCCAGAGCAACAATAATATGATGGAGCTTGTCATAAATAGGCACTGATGTTGGAGATGTTGCTTGCAATTGTTAGTAAAGTAAAAATAAAACCAGCAAATATTTGCTTTCAGGTTCAAACCAGAGGAAGAGAAGCATGAAAGGTATATGCCTATTTCTTACATCATTATTTTTTTATGTACTCTAAGAGAATGGTGCAAGATTACTATATTCTTATAAAAAATATTTCGGATTCATAGGGAAAAAGCACCCAGTATTTACAAAAATACTGCTTGCAAGTCATTTCATTCCTGTGAATTAATTCCTGAAATTAACAGGAATCTTCATTATTTTGAAGTGTTCTTACATAATTTGCCCCTCAGAAATCTGCAAAAGGAAAGATATCGAAATAAAAATCTAGAGAAAAACAAACCTCCTAACAAAGCAAAAATGAAAATGGTAGAAAATTGTTCTCCGTCTAGTAAAGATTGTTAAAATGAAATACCACAAATTTGTTGCAACTTTTTTGTTCCTTATCCATTTTTTTCAAAATGTATTTTTTGGGCCAATGCAATAAAGAACTGTGCACTAGCAGTGACATTATTTTGGTCAGCCGTTAATAGGATACAAATCATTCCTGGAATCTAGTGTTTATGAAAAAGGAAATAATAAAAAATTATCATTAATGAGTCTTAATGTATGCACAAACTTGCAGTACACTTTTATGCATATGAACTCCTCCTTTCCCTACTATCCTTGATTTTTTTTCTCCAAGAGATTGAAGGCTGCTAAGATTTACAAGGATTTATATTACCTGTAACATGTCTTAGTCTCAAGCCTGTCTTTCCTCACAAACACAGAGTAAAAGAAACTTGACTTTCAATCTTTCAGAAAAGAAAGGGTTGTACAGAGTTAACCTGTTATGAGTGTCATGAAACTCTCCGTTTTGGGATTGGCCCACTGGGACTTAAAAAAAATTCAGACAAACACCACTTGGGGTGTTATTTGGAGAATTAAAATGGGACAATAGCATTCACAATTTCCACCTTGGGCTTTGTTGTTATTGTTGTTTTTAAATGTTCAGATTTACTTTTCTAAATGCTCACTCTGAGCCTGGCTGTATCTGATGATGTTGCACAGAGCACAGTGAAATAGTAGGAGCACAGGTATGTCATGCAGGGTCCTTAGGGAGTAAGTAGACTATTAAAATAATGTTATGGTCCATATCAATCTGAAGCTTGCTAATATTTCTCTTTTGTTACCTAGATCACTGGAGAGTCACAAAGACTCTGTATGTTACTTGATAACTGCCAACATCATGTCAAAGATCATTACAAATCACCTAAACCAACTCTACAGAGAGCTTTACTGAGCATCCAGAAGCCGTATAACAACAAAAATAAATATTTATGCATTGCTTTTTGAGCTTGGAGCTCTTATTTGAACATCTAGCTTAAAAATGTAGATGGATTCTTTTACTCTGACTCAAAATATATATATATATATAAATTAATACCAAGAATGAAGTAACAATCACTATAAACAACTGAAGTGTATTCTCCCAGAATATTCTCTTTGGTAGTGGGATTTATGGCTACACATTGAGATATAAGGGTACCCTGGGATTTTTCATGTCACATATGTGAGGTTCATTACATAGTATCTGTTCAGCTAGGTGGTCTTTAGCAAGCCTATAATTTTTATTAAAGAAGTAGGAAATCACTGATTTTAACATCTTCTCTTTGCCATCTCTGACAAATTCTGTAAAATTGATTGATGGGAATTTCCACTTCTCAATGAAATCCACTGAAAACCTGTTTTAAGTATAAATATTTTTTTCTAAAAAAGAGCAAAAAGCATGACATACAAAGGGCAATGACATATATCCATGCCTTTAGTTCTTGTTGGTAATGAAGAAGTTAACATACCATATCTTTTTATCAGTGCAGAGTGAAAGCAAAAATAGTCTTAACAGTGAAGGTTCATAACACATATAATTTATTTGAGACTGTAGAGAGATACTGAAGGAATATGAAATGATTATATCTCAATATTAACATTACTTTTTCAGATCTGGTACAAAATAGCATCTGGTTCTATCTTTCATAATTAAAATATCTACAGACAGGATGATAAACTAATCTTTTTCTTTTTTTTTTTTTTTTTTCTCTTTAACCCTGATAAATGTCAAGAGATGTTTCTGCTCTGTTGCACACTCTTTAAAACTTTAAATTATTTCATTTTGAAGGTTTTTGTGTTTTATTTTGTCTTCACATCATTCAAAAGAACAAACAAAAAAACAAAAAGCAAAAATGACCTGCTAAAAGCCTGTGAGCACACAGAGTGGTTCTAAATGCATAGCAGACCAAAGAATTGATCAAAAATGTTTTGCTGATGTTTTTCCTAGAAAAAAATTAGAACATCCTTTATTTAACCACTGAATGTGCAATTACAAAGAGCTGTGTAATTCCACTCCTTTTTTTTTTCAGGCTTTTATGTTTTAGTTTTGGGTTTTTTGTTGTTCTGGTGATCAAAATTTTTTAATTACTTCTTTGTAGGCTCAGACACTGAATTGATAATACACTAACAGTTTACAATCAAACAGTTTAAACAAATTAATATCAATTTCCTTATGTATAAATATATGAGGGAATTTTATTACTAATTTAGAGTCACAGAATCATTAAGGTTGGAAAAAATCTCTAAGATCATCAAGTCCAAGTTCAGGAAGAAGGGAAGAACAGAGAAAAACTCAAAAAGAGAGGGGATTTATGTTCTCTGCCTTTCAAAAAAATTAAAATAGAGGTTTAATTCAAGTGAAATACTGTGAAACTAACAAAGTAAGGAAATTAGAAATACTGAACATTAAAACTTTAACTAAATTGTTCCGTGATGTCAGTTGTCATCTGTGAGAATTTTTTAACACATACAAGAACATGTGCTATCATATTTAAGCTTTCATGACCTAATAGTAGGGAGCTTATGTTTTCTGAGCCACATTATATGAACATAATGTGTTATGTTTGTCCTTACTTGTAAGTGCCTAATGAGAAGAAAAAAAAAAACAAAACCAAAACCCAAACACAATTACTAGAAATTTGGTACCTCTCAAGCTTGATAAGATTTAATTAATTCTCGTGGAGCAGAAAAACATATACTCTTTTTCCTGGAATGATGCAGACAGCATCAGTACTTGGGGAGAATCACATCGGAGAGCACAGCAGGAAGCATGAATCTGAAGACAGAAAAAACGATGCGCATGAAGGAGTAAACAGGAAATTATAGGTAAGGGTCAATATTAATGGCAAGGAAATAACACTTTTTCTACATGCAGATATCCTTTTTTTGGTGGGTTTTTTGGGTTTTTTTTGTTTGTTTGTGGTTTGGGGTTTTTTTTTTCCTGATTAGGATAAAGAAGGTAAAGTTTGCTTTTTTTTTTTCTCCTTTTTCCCATTATTACTATACCATACCATACAATACTATACGATACTATACCATACCATTCCATAACCAAGTACTGTGTTTGAAATACTTTGTTCTGCAGCAAGAGCCATAGCAGAAAAAAAAAGTAAGAAATCCTTCACTTCACATTATATGAATAGTAAAGAATGTTTATTTTATTCCAATGTTAAATTCAGGCATTGATTATTTTATTTTTGTTTATTTAGGCTTATCATACTTTATGAACTTTTTGATTTTTATACTTTGTCATTCTCTGTTTTTACAATTATTCAACTTTTAAGAAGTCTCATGAGACACTTATTCTTCCGTTATGAAGTGGAGAAATAGATTGGGTAAAAGTAGAGACTGTTCATACTCGTACCTGTCTCCTGATTTACATGTTATTGAATTTTTAAAAGAGAGAAAACTAGAAAGTTGCCATAAGTGACTGTGAAATAATTTTGTTTTCACAACAGGTTTTTGATTTCTTACCTTTAATGTTTCATGTTGGTTTATGCTTTGTGCATGGCTGATTGAATCTAATATTTTCATTATTTTTTCTGTATGCACTAATGTATTATTTTACTTTCAAAAATCATTATTATTTAAATAAGATTGACATTTCTAGTGTAAAAAAGAGGGATCGTGCTTCCCTTAAATTTTAGTCTCCTAAACACCACTTCATTCTCATCTATAATCACCTTCCCACACTCTCAAAAATAAAAAAAACCCCAAGCAAACAAGCAAAAAAACATCAAACCCAAATAAAAAAAAATAAATAAACACACAAGCCCCCCCCCTCAGAACACCAGAAATCAAACACACAAAATAAACCAACAACAATTAAAAAAAGGAAAGGAGTAAGGAACAAATATTTCTCATACTTCAAGATGTAATCCACGTACGTTGGTAAACATAGTATCAATTGGAAAAAATACCTCAAATGACATGCAATTACTCTAAATAGGTGCACTGTTTTGTTTCGTAGGGAAGTCAAAAAGTATTGTCTCATATGAGAACTGTTAATCACTAAATAATGACAAATAGTCATCTTGACAAGCTTGTACAAAATGGTTATGACAGTATGACAATTTTTGACAGCTCTGCCATATTCAGACTTTTTTGAATGGGTAGGGAAGTGAAACTGCAGGAGTAAAAAAAATGATTGGACACAATTGTCCAGCAATGGTAGAAAACAGTTCAGAGAGTTTTACACCACCAATATTTGCTTCCAGTCCCTGTAGGAACAACCATGAAAAAGTGAAAATATGTTTCTAGTTTATGCTGAGAATCAGCTGCAGTAGGATGAAGTGCCTCAGTGGATATCTTGACGCACACACACTCAGGTGTCATCAGCAGCTGGCACTGAGTTCTTGCAGCACACAGACAGGATAGAGAGTGAGATCAGGCAGAGACATAAAAGATTTAATAAGAGGATAGAAGAAGACACATCAGAATGCAGTGATCAGACAAGCACACCGACTTGCCCCATTTTACACACAACTGGCACTTCTTATACCCCTTTCTTTCTACCCTCCCCTACCTTTGTCTTAACCTGCTCCCCATTTCCCTTTCACATTGCCTCATCAGTTTGCACACTCCAATTGAACCAACATACTGGACGCCCAGGCTGTCATCCTTATAGTCTGTAAAATCCACACTGGCTCCTTCTGAAGTGATTCTCAGAGTCTGCTGATGGCCCATGAATTCATGTGACTGACAAGGTCTCACTGTCTCTGTTGTTGCTTGCCAGGTTTGTGTCTTCGTATGCTTATTTTACTGCCTCCCATTCCCCCATATCATGCCATTTTTACATGGTCTTTTGGCAGATGACATTGCCAAGAATTTTCTCACCCTCCACGTGCACTTTTCAAGTGATACATCTGACCAAGTTTTTTTTCTTGGTACAGTCTCCTTTATCAGATTTTTACCTCTGTATGTTTTGCTATCTCTTTTTCCTTATTAACTCATTTTGACAAGGTCCTTGATCGATAACCTTAATGGAGAAGCAGCTCTTTTCTTACACATACACTTACAAAAAACACCTTTAGAATTAGTTTTATATTACTTCACAGGTATTCCCTGGCTCACTTTTTATGTAATATGGCTTACTGAGAGAGATGGGCTTATCTGATAAAGACATTATTTAAAAACAAATCTATACTGTATAACCACGAACTTTTTGTTCGTCAGCATCAACCTGGTGCCCCTTGTACAGGTTACAATGACATTGGGAAAACTCTGTACACAATTTTTTACATAACATCATTCCCATGATATTTCATGAGCATAAGAAATTTTAATTTTTACCATGTCATAATTTTTCTTATAGTTATTCCAGATGATCAGAATAATGAAGACATGCTGCTAAACCTGACATGCAACCTTAAAAGGTAAGTGATCAAACACATCCACAACACCAAGGCAACGTTCACTGAAGCTTTGTTCTGGCTAAATATCTGAGAAGCTCAGGAATTAGAACTGGCTGCTCCTCTGTTTGGGTATCAGAGACCACAACTGACATTTATGCAATCTCAGTGTATTTATGAAGAAAAAAGGTCTATGATGCTAAGCATTATCTGTATTATTTTGCACATGAACACTGTGAATTATTCACACTAAACTGAATTTAAAATGTTACTTAGGTCACCATCCAAGTTCATCATGCTTAACATTCAGATAGAAGCAGTGCTTGAGGGGATTGTAAGAGAAAGAAATAACCACTAGATTAATGAATGTATTACTAAGGATTTTATCATCATCATTTTTTTATTTTTACATTCTGTTCAGAGGAATAGGGTGAGTGGTGAAGTTAAAAAGGCTCAAGCTCAAGCCTCAGAACCTTAAGAAAAATTCAGAGGTAACATCTGTGATCCATCTGTATTCTATTCAGAAAGATGAACAGTCCTTCCATCTTCCTTTGAATTTAACATAATTAACAGTGACATGTAGATCAATATGCTTTAAACTCCTTCCTTCCCCACAAAGTTTTTAGTTAGAAGGACATTTAGAGATTTATAATTAGGAAGCAAGTTGGCTCAAGACTGCAGTTGTTAAAATTATTTATTTCAAAGAGCCACAATCAAACTCAAAAGGTTTAATATCTTTTAAATAACCTAGAAAAATTGCCAAACAGCTAAAATTATTTGTAATCACTTAGTCAGTACTTGAAAATTTTTCTCTTTTTTAAAAAAAAATATTTTAAAAAAGATGTTAATTGTTTTGGATATTCAAAATATAACAAGGGCATGATTGGAGGACAGGCTTAGTAAAATATTCTTGAATTGTATATTTCCTTTACAGCAACATTAAAAATCTTAACATTCATTCAAACACAAGGTTTGTTTCCATCATAAACTTGGAAAACAAATAAAACAGAAATGGTATTGTATGCTCAGGGCTGATTTATATTCAGAAAGCTTTCTATTAATGGTCTTCTCAGGAATAACATTTTCTAAATTCTGGAAGACTTTTTTTTACATAGTACTGTTTCTCTCTGTCAGAACTGTGGAAATATTTCTCAGATCCCAATGGATCCCAAAGCCAATGGATTTTCTTGTCAAAGGCTGAACAAAACTTTATGGGCATTTCCACTTCTTAAGTTAAACTCCAAGCCTAGTATCTGTATCAAAGAAAGCAAAATCTATATCTGAACTAACACACCAAGAATTGCTTCTTCATCTTACTATGAACCCCAACAATAATTTCTTCATGTAAAGAGAGGACAGGAAAATATGATTCACTCCTATACACAGAGCCTTTGGGAAGAAAAGGAAAGAACCTAAACCCCCACTGTGAAGAAACAGGCACTCAGAACTTGACTTATGCCTCATTAAGTTTATGTGATATGGTCCAGACTACTTCAAGAAACTTCAGAAGGGAGCCTCACAGAACAAGATTCTTCAAAGCAACTTAGGGTGGTGATTTATCCAGATTATGTGATATTAATAAGGTACACATCTCTTTAGTTTGGATTTTAGAGTGCTTACATAAGATGCCAAGAGTTCCTGTGAGGACAAAACATCAGAAACTTACTTCTTATCAATATTCAATAAGATTACTATCAGAAAAAGGTATTTCCCCTAAAGAAGTAAATTGATATGTTTATTTTCCACAAGTAAGATTATTGTTTCATACCAGAAAAAGATATACTCTCTTCATCTCGGTATTTTGTCAGGAATCAGAATTCTTGCTTTCAGGTCATGCAATAATTTTCCCTTGAATTGTATTTCATTACACAAAAGAAATTATTGCCATTAGGGCTCCTCTTTGACAATAAGCAAACTATGATAAAATGTAGGCAATGTGATTTTTTTTATAAACTGAACAAATGAGTCAAATGTAAGTACATAAATAAGATATTGTGCAGATTTTTGTTGCCAACCACTCATATCTGAGAACATCTTCTGTATGATACTGATGAATAATAGGCTCTGTAGAACATAAAATATATCTCAAATTAACAAGATATGCTCAATTACCTCCTACACTTTTGAAACTTATTCAAAGTTTCTTGCATCATTTCCTAGTTAAAAACAAAGCACTGTTCATTAAGTTTAAATGATTGTCTTTTGTGAGAATTTGCTAATGGAATGTGATTTGTATATGTCTTGTATGCACATAGATTTGGCAAACAGCATTTAAAGAAGCAAGAGTTAAAAAAAAGTTTTGTTTTTTTTTTGGTTTTTTTTTTTTTTACTTTAGTCAGACACTCAAGTATCACAACAGAAATCCTGAATGAGAAAGTTTAATTTGAGCTTCTGGAGTTTCACATAATGCATTATGATTGCTGTTTCTTGTTATAAGACTCTTAGTACTCACAAACTGTTAGAAATTGATTAACCTTGTCACCCTTTACTGACAAAATTCTTCAAAATTTGTAAATATTAACCATATCTTTATTTTTATTAAAATGCAGATATTACAGTGGTGCAATACTGAGATTTGGAAGCAAGGGGAAAAAAAAAAACAAAAATAAATAAACATATATATGTATTTTAACTCTTAATTGAGCAGATAACTAGAACCTTTGACTAGTGATAAATTTCCTGCTGTCCCAAGGCAGGAACAACAGAAAATTATGATAAGAAAGGGAAAAAACAGAATAGGATTGAGCATTTTGATATTCCTTGTCTTCCTGATAATTTATAAGGCTATTCACAATAAACAAAAAGTAGTTATCTAGAAAGAACACATTAAAAATAATAATAATAAAAAAGGTGTTCCTTCTCAGAAGGAATCTTCCAAGATTTTGACCTTAGATTCAGGCAATGCATGCTTTTCTTAAAAAATAACCTCTCTGTCAGGCAGTAAACAATAATTATTATCTCTGTTTGTCTGAAGGTAAGTAGAGGCATGAGAAAAAGTTAAATGGTAGATAAGATGAAAATCCAAAATCAACAAAAAATCACAACCGACATGCAAAGGTCTAGAATTTCATTATCATACTGTTGACCTGTTCTACTTTCTAATATAGAAACAATTTGGTAAGAATTACATAATCGTGTGGTTGGATAAATGCCATGTAGCATTGATACCACTGGTAGTCCAGTTTATGGCTATTGACTAGTGACAGAAACCTCAAGAAGGTACAGGCTTAGTAACAGTTAAAATAATATCACATTCATTTAAGTTGCAGATGGCAGGAGAAGAGATGCCCTTTCAGCCAACATAGTTCATTTTAATAATTAAAAAATTAGTAACAACATTTTTTTGTGAATTACTTTAATGTATATGTAAAACAAGTAAGGGTGTCATTAAACACACCCCATGATATCTTGTACTTCCTCACTGCAAATTGGATTTCCCAGCAGTTTTATATCCTTCTGTGCTAACAATCCATGCAGAAAGTACAACAGTTGGTGGTCAGCTTAGAAATTCAAATGTCATCCTTGAAAAATGAAGACAGCATGACTTCCTCACCAGGGCATCTTACAGTGGGTATATAATGCAAGCAACACTGCCCCAGTTTAGAAGGTATAATTCAGGTATTTTATGCTGTTGGCAGTGAAGCGATCTCTCGAGTAAGCATCAGCATATACACAAGCTTAACTTCATCTTTGAATGGGACACCCTCTAAAATGAATTTATTTTAGTTGTAAGAAAGTTCTTTTTGAATTAATCATGTCACCTTAACTTTTGTTATTTTAAGTTACCAGCAGTTCGTATTAGTGTTAGGACACTGAACAAAAGAAATCAAGTTGAAATAAAAACAGGTGTCTTTCAAAACCAATCCAATGGTTTTGTTAGAAATTGCATCTACACATTTGGAGAACTAATGTAAACTCAGTGCTGGCAAATTCTTTGATAATAATCAAAGACCTTTAACAGATCAAACCCCCTTAGCTTAAAAATATTCACAAAAACATTTGATTATTTCTTGGGAAAAAAATAGACCCAAAGCACACTTCACCTTAACGCTTTGTAACACTGAGTAGTTTAAACAGTAATTTAAGTATTTCTCAAGTACTGCTTTCCCAACTTTCAAAAGAACAAAAAAAGAGAAAAAAAGAAGATAAAACAAAAGCAAAATAATCTATGCCTATGCCTGGATAACATGGTTTGTTTAACAGCTTCCACTGAATGAGTCATGCAACTTCCAGCAAGTGAATCATGGAAGATTTTAACTAGCTAGATATTTGCTGGAAGGCCTTCCCAGCCAGACATTCACAGTCCAGGAGGTTCCTCCAGTGCACTGGTGATAACTTCTTGATGCAACTGGTGGAGGAACCAACTAGGAGTAGAGCACTGCTGGATCTTGTCCTAACCAACGAAGACGGCCTGGCTGAAGCAGTGAAGGTTGAAGGCAACCTTGGGTGCAGTGACCATGAGATGGCAGAGTTCAGGATCTTATGTGATAGAAGCAGGATCCTAAGCAGAATCAGAATCCTGAACTTCAGAAAGACCAACTTTGCCACTTTTGCTGGAAGAAATCCTATGGGAGAGGGTACTGGAGGGTAGGGGGGCCCAGGATGGTTGGTTAATATCCAAGAACCACTTCTTCAGAGCTCAGGCCTGAGGCATTCCAGTGGGAAGGAAATCAAGAAAGGGAACTAGGAGATGAGTATGATTGAACAGGGAACTGCTAGGTAAACTCAAATGGAAGACAACCTATAATTGTGGAAGGAAAGGCTGACCCACTGCTGAATGAGGTGGGTGCTTTGGTGACAGAGGATACAGAGAAGGCAGAATTGCCGAACGCCTTCAGCAATTCTGTGCCTCTGTGTATACTTCTGGAGGATGTCCTCAGGAGCCCCAGGTCCCTGGGCTGCTGAGAAAGTCAGGATAAAGGATGAGTTTGCTTAGTTGATAGGGGCTGGGTTAAGGATCAGTTAATGAGTCTGAACATCCATAAATTCATGGGTCCTGATGGGATGCACCCACGAGTGCTGAGGGAACTGGAAGATGTCATTGCTAGGCCACTCTCCATCATCTTTGGTAAGTCATTGGGAACAGGAAAGGTGCCTGAGGACTGGAGGAAAGCAAATGTCACTACAGTCATCAAGAAAGGCAAGAAAGAGGACCTGGTAAATACAGGCTGGTCAACATCACCTCCATCCCTGGAAAGGTGATGGAACAACTCATTCTGTCTCCAGGCACATCAAGGACAAGTGGCTTATCAGGAGCAGTCAACATGGTTTTACTAGGGAGAAGTCATGTCTGACCAACCTGATAGCCTTCTATTACAATGTAACTAGGTGGATGGATGGAGCAGTAGACATACTTTATTTTGATTTCACAAAGGCATCTGACACTGTGCCCCACAGCATCCTTGGAGCTAAACTGAAGAAGTGTGGCCTGGATGATCAGGTAGTGAGGTGGATGGGGAGCTGGATGGAGGATAGAAGTCAGAGAGTTGTAGTCAGTGGGATGGAGTCTAGTTGGAAGTCTGTTTCTAGTGGAGTCTCTCAAGTGTCTGTACTGGGAATTGTACTATTCAATATATTTATTGATGACCTTGATGAGGGAATAGAGTGTACTAGCAGCAAGTTTTCTGATGACACAAAACTGGGTGGAGTGGCTGACACCCCAGAAGGCTGTGCTGCCATTCAGAGGGACCTAGAGAGACTGTAAGCCATGATCTTTCAAAAATGATGGAGAGTGGTAGGGTAGTAATATCAGCCAGCTCTCACAACACTCTTGGGCCATGAACTTGTGTATATTCAATCTGAATAACTGATCTGTAACTCAGTCTTCATTGACCAGTGTTGAGTCTTCTATCCTCCAGGCTTTCTCTCTTATGTGCAGGGTTAAATTCATTATAGTGCATCATGAGTCATAACAATGACAATTTTGTATTATATAGGTATTTACACTTGGCAAAACATGTAAAAAGTAGTCTTTAAATTTCTTTTCATTACGTTAAATTTTTAAAAAACCTCTTGCTGAAATGTTAATCTATACTAATTCTGTAAGAACTTTATAGCAGAATGGGAATCTGTCAGAGATAAACTGAGTACAAAATGCTTCCTTTAAAGATAAAACGTAAAAACATTTTCCTTAGTGAAAAAAAAGGCTAAAGATTTTAGTGTTTTGACATGATTAATAACAACCATGCTAGAGAATAATTAAAAAATACTAATATACAGAATTTTCTGGTTTTCTGTTACATTACTGTTAGTAATCAGAGACAGCCAACATGGCTTCACTAAAGGCAAATCCTGCCTGAAAAATTCAGTGGCCTTCTATGACAGAGGTAAAGCTCTGGTAGATATGGGAAGAGCAATTAATGTCATCTGTCTGGACTTGTGCAAGGCACTTGACACTGTCCCACATAACATCTTAGTCTCTAGAATGGAGTCTCATGGATTGGATAGATGGATGACTCAATAGATAAGGATCTGTCTAGAAGGGTGCTCTCAGAATTGTGATCAGCAGCTTGATGTCCAATTGGACACCAGTGACAAGTGGAGTACCTCAAGGGTTTGTTTTGAGTCCAGTGCTGTTTAACATTTTTGTCAGTGACATGGAATTGTGATCAGCAGCTTGATGTCCAATTGGACACCAGTGACAAGTGGAGTACCTCAAGGGTTTGTTTTGAGTCCAGTGCTGTTTAACATTTTTGTCAGTGACATGGACAATGGCATTGAGTGCACTCTCAGTAAGTTTGCTGATGACACCAAGCTGTGTGGTGTGGTGGATTCAGTTGAGGGAAGGGATGCCATCCAGAGGGAACTTAACAGGCTTGGAAAATGGACCAGTGCAAACTGCATGAGTTTCAACAAGTCCAAATGCAAGGTCCTGCACCTGAGCTGGGCCAATCCCAGGCACAATTACAAAATGGGTACAAAGTGGGTTGAGAGTATCCCTGAAGAGAAGGACTTGGGAGTATTGATTGATGAGACTCAACATGAGGCTCAGTAGCTCAGAAGGACAATTGTATCCTAGTATGCATCAAAACAAATGTCACCAGCAGATGAAGAGAGGTGATTCTCCCCCTCTAGTCTCCTCTTGTGAGACCTCACCTTGAATATTGCATCCAGTTCTGCTGTCCAGACCATAAGAAGGACACTGATCTGTTGTAAGGAGTCCAAAGGAGGGCTACGCAGATGATGCAAGAGCTGGAGCACCTCTGCCATGAGGAGAGGCTGAGGGAGATGGGATTGTTCAGCCTGAAGAAGAGAAGGCTGTGGGGGAACCTTACAGCTCCCTTCCAATACCTGAAGAGAACCTACAGGGAGGCTGGAGAGGTAGTTTTCATAACGGCAAATTGTTTTAAACTCAAGGAGAACAGGTTTGGACTAGATCTTAGAAAGAAGTTCTTTAGTACTAGAGTGGTGAGAATCTGGAACACATTGCCCAGAGAAGTTATTGATGCCTCCTTCCTGGAGGTGTTTAAGGCTAGGTTGGATGAGCAACATTTGAACAACCTTTTCTAGTTGACAGGTGTCTCTGCCCATGTCAGGGATGTTGGAGTAGATGATTTCTAAGGTCCCTTCTAACCTAGGCCATTCCATGATTCTACAATTCTATAGAATTAGAAAGTTCAAGCAGAATGACTGGTGCTCAGTGAAAGAGGTAAATGTTCATTAATACTACTATTGTCATTAATATTATCATTACATCAGAATTTCTCAGGCAATGCATAAACAAACAGAAGGCATCATTCTCACAGGAGCTTTGACTATGATTGTAATTACCTAGAGTAACTACATGAAGATAAATATTATTATAAATAGTAGCACATTTGTAAAATATCAAGAAAAACCTTTGATAATTCTGAGTTGAAGAGAATTTTTAATGTTGGATTTTATACTATATAATGTGTTTCTAGATAAGTTTCTAAAAAAACATGCTACGGATGGCAAAATATTCAAAAAAATATGCCCTATTGTATTGTCCATCTCAATACTAGAATATGTTTACTAGGTCAAATTTAATATTTATTAGAGTGTCTAGCAGCATCTAGGTTAGCATGTGCGTCATCTGGGAGAAAAATATTACGTTATGGACATTATCTTGATACTAGCTAAGACAAGGCCTTTTTTTGAAACCACAATTTTCATAGGTGCCAATAAATGCAGTTTTCAACTATTATTTATAACCATAGTTCAAATAATTTAGTCATTTACATAACTGAATGCACCTGTAAACCAACTACTATAAATATCCAAGTTAGATTAACTTCATCTATAAATAACTTCATGCGCAGTTACATGAAGAACTGTGGAACTGTTCCACATGATCAACTGTGGAACCAAAGATTAAAAAAAATTACTCCCTCTACCTGTTATATAGCTTCTAGATACATATATGGAAACAGAAGAACAGCTACATATAAGGATGTCATTATCCTAGCCTAGCATATCCTAATGTCTGAAAATTAAGATTATGCGCTACTTACAGTATATAAAAAAAGTTTAGAGCTTTCCTCATTAAAATAAATAAAAAGAAAATTTCTTACAGAAAATAAAATACTTTGCATAAAAAACATACCATTGAACTACTGAACTGTCTTATTTTTAGAGAACTAAAATACGTAAAATCTTATTTAATTATTTCATTATGATAGATAATGTTAGAGGAATGTAGTTAGAATTCATATTGGATGCCTTACGTTTAAGATCTCGGACTTACAGGTCTTGGTGCCTGAGGTATGCTTAGGTGGCCTAGATCTGACACATCAAAATTTCTGAAGCATTTGCAGGCAGATCTTTGGAACTTAAGCAGATAGGAAAGGATTTGCTATGCCCAGCTTTATGCATCAAAAAGTAAGGTACTTCATTTAAGATGGATCACAATGGACAGGGATGTTAATTTGTAGAGGATCACTCATTATCCTAAAATTTATAAGATTGAAAGAGACTCTTGAGATTTCTGGTTTTTTACTGGATCTTTAGTAGGATCCTGAAGCAACTGATGAAATATTCACAAACATAGTTCCTAAGAATTTAGGCATCACTCAAAATAATCCCTTTAGTCAATGAAGAGACTTGGTTTTATCCTGAAATTAATTCATTGCAGGAACCTAATTTTGCACCCTCCACATATTAGTCAGAGCAGCTTATTTCTCTCTAAAAACTCTGTGTGAACAAAGGTGAACTCTCTTGTGAACTATTCTCACTGGGTTAATCTTAGAGTGTTCTTTCATGACCTTCTTCCTGGGACACAGTTCCAGGTGCTTTGGTTAGATGTCTGAAGTCAGGTGAGCTGAACCTGGCATCTTTTTCAGAAATATAGTTAAAATTTTGTAATATCTGTCAGTTTCACATCCTAATTCTTAAAGGAAACTAATAATACATCATGTCATTTAGTTCTTCAGACCCCTTGCCAGTCTTCAGCTGGGACAAAATGGTAAACTTAGACTAAACATTTATATACTACAGCAATTTAACCATTTGCATGATTCTATGTATCAGTGCAAAGACGGTACCAACAATAATTTATGTAGAAAAAAAAGTGCAAAAAATCTGGCACACAATATAAACTAATAACTAGAGTGTATAAAATAGCCATGGAAATGCACTTAAATATTTATAAAATGTCTGTTAATCAATATTCAGTGTTTCTTCACAAGTAATTATGTATTTGTAATTAAACGTTATTTGAATTCTGTATGTCCAAATTAAAAAATTAGTTCCACTTCAAAACAACCTAATCTGTATAGATCCACAGTTTACAACAGTTTAAGAAAACAAACAAATTTAAGAACCAAAAAAGCTTCATTTGTTGAGGCTGCTGTGCAATTTTACTAGCTAATATGATTCATAGTTTTTGATCTACTTAAAATTCTTGTAGTTAAAGGAATGTCACATAGCAAGGAACAGGAGTCATGCAACATATTTCAAAGTAAATCAGAATCTAACACTCATCATTTGTTTAATTTCAAGCACAATTAACAGATTCATCCATGATCTCCCAATAGAATTCAGGAAGTGATGCAGAAGCTTTGTGTCAGTATAGTACAAATTCCTCAAGTAATAACTGCATTACCAGTGTTGCTCTTCTTTCCTCCCATCAAGTACTATCCCAAAAGAGAAAAAGAACCCAAAACCAACAAAAACCACAAAACCAAATCAAGCCTTCGAATACTACTAATATGTGTGATGTACATTAAAATCTATTTGATTGTAGTAATGCTAAAATAATAGTTACATTGCAGCTCTCATGTATTTATGAGATTAAGTAACCATACCATACGTTAAATGCCAGTACATTACTTTAACTGGCTTTAAATATAAGAGCCTTAAAGTCTTCCTTCCTTGCTTTGAAAGTCACAGTGAAGAGTCAGCACATTTTAGGGTAGGAGTTGGATTGAGTCACAAAAATGACATTCCTATTTTTATAGCTTGCAATAGAAGTAAAGGAGACATTCTGGGACTCTTATCCCCAAACTGCAATGATACATCTTGAGGGGAGAAAGACTTTTACAATGTTGAGAATTCTCCAGTGCTCTTCCATTTGAGAAGCAGATAAGACTTGGCTGAAGCAGACGTACATTTCCTTTATACTAACTGATGTCTTCAGCTGCTGAAATACATGATTTTTTAAAGAGTTTTTGATATCTATGCACATAAAGGAATATTATACTGTCTGCAAGATATACTCGAAGAAAACAAAAGTCTACAAAATAAATTGAGGCAAACATTTGACAGTATACCCTCTTTTGCAGCTGACAGTTCTAAAGGAATATACAAGAAATATCTTTTTTTGTATAAAAGTTAATTGAAAGCAAGACAGTATTTTATTCTACATAATTCACTTTATTACTCAATTCAATTTACTACTACAAAAAAATCATAAATGAGCTTAAAGATGTGTAATACAAGTTTCTATTTTCAAAATGAACTGGAGATTTCACAATCAACTAGGAAATATGTTCTTTATATTTCTCATTAAATACAGCTATGGAGATCACTTGAATGAGGCTTTCTTATCCTGGATGGAATATCATACTGCTGTAACTGTGCAACTTCCTTTACCCAGGTTACTTCATTCAAATCTAACTTGAGTACCTTTGAAATGAGCCATTATTCCATGTCAATATAAACTCTTGGCATCTAAAAATTGCAGAGGGAAATGCTCTTGAGTGTTTAAAATCTGCCTAACTCTTCCCAGCCCTAAAATCAGTAACAGGCATTTTTTAATTGTCTTCCAGTACAGAAGTTTAACAATTATAATCACATACTTGTTTTAAAAATATTTGAAACTTGCTACAGTATTTTTTCAACAGATGATCTGATTTCTGGTTTACAAAAATGTAAGACCTTTCAAGGTACATCAGTGTTAAGGGCAACATATTGAAAAATGAAATCCAAGCTTTACTTTACATATCATAGTGCACAATCACTTATTCAGTAGGAAAACTATTTCTGCCTTACCTTATCTATAGCTTCTAATGCAGTTCTGAAAATTCTGATGCAGCTTGTGATATCCAGCCTAAACTGCTTCATTCAGCAAACCTACTTTTACTCAATTTTCATATTATTTCTTGAATAATTTCACAGATACAGATTTTTTTCTGGAAAGGTAATATATTATTATATGTAATTGTAAGTAAGAATACAATTTAACCTGCATTTCTATGTTTAGCTATCCACCCTATCTTCACATGTTTCTGGGCCATGATCTTTTTTTCTAAAGCCTAGTCAAGGTTGGAGATAATATGAATACAGCAAGTATATGAGCAGTAAACAGTCATATTAATAACTAGTAACAACGTTTCCTTGGGAGGACTATAGCCACAAGATTTACATTTCATTGCACTTTGCATATTTTTTTCATGTTTCTGTTGTTTAATAGTTAGGAGTTCTATTTAAAGAAAAAATTAAAATCAGAAGTTGGGTTGCCACTTGAATAATGCAGCATTTATGTTCTTAGGTACTCATGTATCTTGAAGAACTAGAAAAAATTTAAATTGAGAATCATTATAAAATCCTGACAATTTAAAATGAACAAATGCAATAAAATTACTTGAGCCATCCTTCCAAGGACACACATTTACTGCTGACTCTCTTTTAAATGGCAGAGTTTTCTTTCCAAAATATTTTTAAGATCTCAGTCAGAGAAGTACAAGGTCTTATTTTCCTGTCAATATGGCAATGTAAGGTGTTTAACACCGACCTACATTGCACATTCTCTGCGAAGTTGTCCTTTTCTACCACTTACTTTGGATCCAAATTATCAGACTCACCTCCAGAACAGTGTTGGAAAGAATCCTATCCTAAAGGCAGAAAGAACAATGTGGGCAGGTGACTATTTCCACTTTTTTATATTCAAAAGACATCCCAGTGACAACCACGGTTTTAGCAGTATCTCTGTTCCTGCTCACTGCTGTTGTAAATAGTTCACTGGGCACCGAATTTTTTGAGTAAAATTGCTGAATATTAATATTAATATTATTGAAAAAGTAGAAAAAAGTAGGAAAAAACCCATGTTTGTTCATACAATATTTGTATTTTCCCCATGAGCCTGAGTGTTTTTACTGTTTTACAGAAAACATAAAGGAACATATACAAAACAACAACTTTAAAAAGTTTATCCTATCTGCTGTGCTCATAATTAGTATTGTGTTTCCATCTAACTATTCCTACCTCTAAACTCAAAGCAAGCAATTTGTGTTCTACTTTTTCTAAATATGTATTCTGAACAGGCCAACATGAAGAAAAATGTTGAGATACACATAACTTTATAACATCTTTACCCCATGTTAAGTCCCAGACAATTACCTTAGTATGATAATAAGCTAAATCTTACTTCCCTTTTTAACTCTAATAATACAAGTGATACAGTTGGGTAAAAAAACCAAAAACAAATAAAACCCCTAGACAACCATTACCAGAACTGGAAGCATCAGATATTTTATACTAAGTAATGAGAAGTGAAGATTAGTAAGACAATCCCTCTCTCAATAGTGGCACCAAAATCTTCTTTCACAAAGTATGAGATGCTTAGTTTTTAGCTTTTCCTGGAGCACATGGTATTTCCAGGTGTAATCTAAGACCCAAGATTTTTTGCATTATTGCACTAAATTTGCAAGATAGTTCATTCTGGATAAAATGCTGTTTCAAAACAAAAGAAGCCACCATTTGATGTCAGTGTTGCTAAGTGCCTGACTGCACTAACAACACCATGTGCTGCCAGATCATTTGTCTGATCCGGCTGTTATAGAGCAGCTAGATGTAATTTAGTATTCAGAACAATGCTTAACGCAATGCAGGCATTTTAAATAATGTTAATGTGGCAGTTAAATTTGCTTCATTTTGTGTTTTTTTTTTTGTTGTTGTTGTTGCTGTTGTCATTTGTTTTTTCAATTATCACATTGTTATGTGATATATATGAGTAAAAGAATACTACACTGGATGAAATAAAAAATAGAAAGTGTTGGTCAGATACAATACCCATGTCAGCCACCTATGTGGTAACAAATCTGTTCTAAAGAGGTCATTTTATTAGTGACTGAAGTCAGACAACTTACAGTGAAGAAAGGTGAAGTTCACAAAAGATGGAATGATACATATTCACATGCCTTGTTCCATGAATTGATCCACATTAAAACTTACTACCCTCTTTACAAAAAAGAATCTTCTATTCCTTATTCCTAGGAATAATTATTCCTATTGTTATTTTTCCAGTTAAGTGATTTTATGTTGGAAACTGGGTACTGTTTGAAATTCTAGACTTGCAGAAAATTGCAAATGAGCCTTTAAAGACATGGAATTTTTTTGTAAAGGCAAAAATTTTTAACCTATAGAATGGAAGGAAGGGAGACAATGACACTGAAGATGGGACATTCAATTTTTTTTTTTTTTTTTTTTTTTTTTTTGATTAAGAAGTCACTATTCAGATTTGTTCTGAGAAGCTTCAACAAAGGATTTAAATGTATTCACTATACTATCTGTCCTGCCATGTAGAGTATTGGACTCTGAGGCTCTTTAATGTCTGTGGTAACTTGTGATGAGGTTTTTTGGGTTTGTTTTGTTGTGGGTTTTTTTTTGGTTGGCTGGTTGATTGGTTTTAGTTTTCACTTTTATTTTGTCTGGCAGATATTTCTCACCCCTGTAAACTAAATTAATGTTTCACAAATTGTCCAACAACCAATAAAAATGAGAGGCACATTCCAGTGCTTTCAGCATTACTCTGGTTTGGAGAAGATGTATTCTAGTTGACTCTTGGTCAGAATTTGCAAGAAAAGAAGCTTCTCAGCTACACCTGCATCTCAGATAACCAATATACCAGAGCTAATTCTCTACTGCTAGCTGTAATACAGCTGCAGCAAATACTGAGTAGACCAAAAAAAGTAACAGACTTTTTGCAATGGGATCATGAAAACATGAAAGCATTATTCAGTCTTCTGTAAGAAACTAATATCACCTAACTTCAGACATCTGAGAATTGCACTAGTCTTTTAATAGCCAGTGGGAAAATTATGCAATTTCATCTGACCTATTTTCTGTTTACCTCAAGCTGAGAATACTCAGGACATAAACATGATTATATCTTTCAACTGGTTTTGAAAGAAGTCTAGAGAAATATCTCAAAATTGTTCATGTGTATACCTATATCTCTCCAGCTAAACACAATTTCCAGAACCTAAAAGATCACACAACCCAGTGAAGACAATTTAGTAACCTGGAAAATAATCCTATTTTCATGGAAAGTACATTGTTTTTCAGTGATTAACCTGGACTGAAATACCATTCTTAAGGGCAAGTTAGTACATAGCATTTTAAACTAAAAATTCTGTGGCACAGTTCAAGGCCAGACAGCTGGAGAAGGAAGAGAGGAAGTGACTATATAGGTATAGGTGTTATAAGTATACCCATGAAATCTTAACTGCCAAGACTTTCTCTGTTCTTCCAGGCTGTTATATCTCATCTCATTAAGCTTCTTGTTTATGTGCTGTGATGTCTTTTGTTACAATAGGATAAAAGTCACCCATGTCATAAACCAAATTAAGTCCTACTCATAACTTCTTGTTGGATTACCTCATAATTCCATAATAAAAGCCATATGACCAAGTAAAAGTATTTCTTAAGACGATTCCAGTTATAAGTCTTCAGGTGAAAAAGTTGAAGATGAAGGAGAACATTTTGGCAGCATGTGAAAAATTGCAAAGACTGACTTGATAAACCAGAAAACATTCAGACTGATGAGAAATGAAGTAGGGACTCTATGATCACTTTTGAATGTCACATGGAATAGCAGCTGACAGATGGCTAACACTATTAGCAGAGAGCAACAGCAATGCAAAGCTACCTTGATGACTACCTCTAACATTTAAGATACTAATAGCATGTGAATATTTCAGGTAGAGTCTTCTCTGCTAACCCTGATGGAATATTGATAGACATCACCCACATTTGCCCTTGATTACTCTGCCCTTGTTAAGCTCTGGTGATTCTGTCTGTGTCTGCAGTCAGTCTCCCTGCTACATCACCTTTTCCTGATCCCTATAGACTGAACAAGCCTTTTTGTCACTTGTAAACATTTCTACATTCAGAATTTAACCATTATTACCGTGGGTCCTCGGCAGGAATCTTATGTAGCAGTAGCTATTCTAAAGTTCTCAGTCACTTTCAAGGAATTTAGCCTGACACTTCCTTAGGGATATATCTCATTTAATTCACCTTTGGGTTAGATCTCCCAAACTTGATCCAATTAAGAAATGGTTTATTTCATATATTTTATATTATAATGTACATATTACCTTTTTTCTTATTTTGCTTAAGTTCTAAGTTAACATATTTATTTATTTATTTATTTACTTTTCCATGTAGCCAAGAGAAAGCATTACAAATCAAGTTTTTAACAAGGGTTGTTTTAACTTTTTCAATAGTGATGTACAATACTTGAAGGAATTTTCTTAGATTGCAGATGATTATGACATTTCTTTCAGAAATCTTAACTTCTGGAAGATTTTACTGTGCAATCTGAATGTTTTGTTTTGGGTTTTTTTTTTTTTTTTTTTTTTTTTTTGACATTAAAAGCTATATATCTGGTCCCTTTGTCTTAGGAATTCAAACATTCAACAGGGATCAGTGAGCACCATTCAGGAAAGAAAGTGAAATTAGCTATAATTATCACTGGCTTATTGATAAATGTTTGGAATTTCAGGAAATGTATGTGAATCAACTACTACTACACACTACTACTCCATCTATTTCTTCTCAGTTTTATTCTTTAATCTTTGTGTCATTTTGAATTATACTACTAGTAATACATTGAACAGTTTCTGTGAAATTACATGAAAGATACATGCAGGAACATTACTTAATTTGCTTTTCTTCTGCTCTCATTTCTACGGATAGCAAATACATTAAGCTAAGAGGCAAAATGTAAGGGAAAACTGCCATTTTAGATAAAAAGTAAAAAATACCATATCAGTGTGAACTATTATTTATTCCTTCAACTTGCCATACCAAATAAAGAAGAGCCATTGTTTGATTTTTTTATCGAAAAGCCCCTCACTCTAAGGGTTTTACAAAATATCATAGCTAGTGGGATAGACGTAAGGAAGAGGTAGACCAGGTTTCTCATAGTCTCATCCAACCTGGCCTTGAATACTTTTAGAGATGGGGCATCCAACACTTTGGATTGTTTTACCACTCTCACAGGAAATAATTTCTTCCTAATGTCTAACCTAAATCTACTCTCTTCCAGTTTAAAGTCATTAATCTTTGTCCTGTGACTACATGCCTTTTTATAAAGTGCCCTTCCAGCTTTCCTCTGGGCCCACTTCAGGGATGGGAAGGATAAAGTCTACCCAGAGACTCCTCTTCTCCAGGTTGAAAAAGCCCAATTCTGTCAGCCTGTCTTCATAGAAGAGGTATTTTCAACCCTTTGATCATCTTCATGGTCCTCCTCTAAACTTACCCCAAAACCTCCATGTCCATCTGGTGTTGGAGGCTCCATAACTGTACATAATGAATACTCCATCTGGGCTCTCACAAAAGAAGAGAAGAGGTGGAAAATCACCACCCTTCCCCTAAAGCAACGTTCACACAACAATCAAACTGAGAAAAAGATACTTTACAAAACGTGTTTATCTCTGTCAGTAGCTTGAAAGCACTGACATGAAGGTGAGGATATAAGCAATCATCCTTGAGCATTGACTGGTAAGAGAGTGGTAAGTCTCTGATATAAGTATTACAGATTTTTTCTGAAAGCAAATTACATGATCTCCATACATAAAGCACTGTTATTTGGTTTTAATAATAAACTAATCAACTGACCTTGAAATCCTAACATTCTTATTAGGTTGCATATTGAGTATTAATACGCATTTTCCAAAGACTGAGTTTTTCATTCATTGCACTAATGCATACAATCTCCTGAAAAATGTCTTCAATGTAAAAAATAAAATTAAATTGCCATGCTCTGAACAGCAATTTCTTATTAGAATTTATTCTGGAAATTGGAACCCAGGATGCTATTACATCAGAAAATATATTAAAGGAAAACTTATTTCATTATGAGGAATTCAGGTGATGTTAAAATTCTGAGTTCTCTGTTTCTGCTTGTGTTTCTTTTCTCTAGAAATTCACAGTACCTTAGCACAGAAAAGAGAGTCAAGTATGATATGAATTGATTTTTTAAGTAGTTCTCAATGCGAAAGCAAAAAAATGACAGTCACAGACACAGAACTAGCCATTGAGATACTATGATGTGATTCTTGCTGACATTAAAGAAACTGGAAAGAAGAAATCAATATTTCTAGACTTTTTTTTTTTTTTTTTTTTTTTTTTTTGTTAGAATATTAATGTTCTTTTCTAGGTTCATCTAATTGGGTAATCAGCTGTGCTCTGTGAAGGTATATTCCTGATCCATGGACCTGGCAGATAAAGTTGCTGAGAAAACTGCCTGATGTCTTTGCAAGGTCACTCTGTCCTGATAGAAAGATGATGGAGATTGGGAGATGTCCTTAAAGATGGAAAATGACAAACATTTCTGCTTGCTACTGTCAGTTACTCCAGTCTGCCACTTAGAGTAATTCTATGGATTAATAAACTCTCCCACTCAAAGTGATAGGGAGTGATGATCCAAGAGATCTTGGGCACTATCTAATTCATTCAAGCCTCATTTTGAAGTTTTAATTTAGATTTGACCACGTAACTGGTGGTTCAATAGGATCATCTTTTGCTTTTCAGCTCAGCTTGCATTGTATATCAATGGAAGAGATAGGAAAGAGGAAATAGAATTTCAATCTCATTTTTTTTTATGAACATCCAATTACAGCCATAGTTTTTAACCTACTCAGTTGCAGTTGGCTGAAAATAGATATTGCATGCTTTGTATGTCTGGTAGAAGGAAAGTTGGGCAGATGTTAATAGTGAAAGGCTTTTGGGGGCTCCTTTCATTCCCCAACTAAAAATTTTATGTCATGAGCACTTGCCTTCTCCTCCTTTCCTGAAAGCCCCATTTTCAGCAGAACAGTTGGTATGCATATCCAGCAGATCTTCTGAACAAAACTGGAATATGATAAATCTATAAGTACTTCCATGTGCTTAAGTACATTTCCTTGAGGAGAAGAAAATTTGTTATCTTATATATCTCTAGATATTCATCATGCTTTCTGTATTTTCACAGTGTATACTAAGCAATTATTACATACAGTTAAGCTTTTTGACTTAAAAGTGAATAGTGAATGTAACACATATTAGTTAAGTCCTAATGAAAATACTAAAAGCAGTTCACTGAATAATGGAAAAAGAAACAAAACAGTACCCGTCACATCCATTTTATTGAATTGTATTTTAATTTAACAGATATAACAGATTTACTTCTTTTGAAACAAACATTTCAATAGAAATTTCCAGAAAATACCTACAAGTCAAAATGACTTCAAAAATGACCGCAAATGGCATTGAGTTTTGCAATAATACTTATAATATTTATCATAATATGATAATTGAGTCTCAGTTCAGTGAAACTTACTGATATGAGAATCTGTATAAATAAACAGGAATAGAGAAATCAGATATGGCATATGTCACTATTTTTTTTTCCACTCAAATGAAAACTATACTGTGATTTTGGATCTACTTATCAGATATACTGATTCCATATACTATCTATGCTATTCCAAA
This sequence comes from Phaethornis superciliosus, assembly GCA_023637945.1. Classification (NCBI taxonomy): domain Eukaryota; kingdom Metazoa; phylum Chordata; class Aves; order Apodiformes; family Trochilidae; genus Phaethornis; species Phaethornis superciliosus. The sequence continues at coordinate 150,503,429 of JAJQWJ010000001.1, read as the reverse complement.
AAAAATGAGAGGTTGCCACATAACTTGATTATCTCATAATGATTCTTGTTACCCTAACGATCAGATGAATTTTGAGTATTTTGGGGAAGTAATTTGTAATAGCTTGAGCTTGTGTTCTCATATATTTTAAAGGTGACTTCTTAACACTTTGCTTCTAAAACTTATGTAATTGATACAGATGCACAGACAAAAATCTTTTTAATATCATGACAAATGATCAAGACATATGAATGCAAATAAAGCAAAATCAGGATTTACAGAATCACACGCAGGAAACAGATATTCCAAGTTCCCTTTTGCTTTTCATGCTGCTTATGACCTGTAGAACAATGAGAAAAATTAGATATTTGGGAATATTGAGATATTTGTGTTCCTGCCTTGATGTGGTTTTTCACATTATCACAGCACCTGAGGTTTTCCCTTGCCCCAGGATGGTCATTCAGTGACACAGTCCCTTTGGGGGTGCCCGTCATCCATTTGGCTCCTGTTATCTCTTCCATGAGTATCTTTCCAGCCGCGTGTCGGCAAGCGTGCAGTATGTTTCCAGCCTCTGTCTGTTTCCAGTTTATTTCACAAATATGTCTGAGTACTGATGTTGTGTGCTTCTCTGATGGTCTGAAATTGAAGTGCATGATAAGCTACTCACAACAGTTTTGTAGCTGTCTGGAACTGAATGTGCCTGGCGGTTCACAGTTTCCTTACACACAGGTCACCTCTGTACACCCTGGCTACTTAAACACTGCAATTTATGCTAACTATAAAGATATAGTTGATTGGAAGTGATAGCGCTGATAATTGCAAATTAATTTAATAACATCCCTGATTAATACTACATATTAAGCCATAAACCTGCAAGCAGGAAGTTACAAGGTTCCACATTTAAATGTCTAAATATCCTGTTATTTAGTGGTTATTTACGTTGATGTTACATTTCTAACAAACAAACAAAAAAAAATTAAATGTACATTTATTATTGAGATGCTCAAGGACAAAACAGGTGGAGTGTAAACTGGACAAAGAGAAATCAGTGTACCAAGAGGTGTAAGCCATCAGATGCAACATGTGAGATACGGTTTCCTGCATATGAACAGGATTTTTAAGTTAGACAAATTATTATTTAAAAACCCTCTCTTTTTCCATTCGAAAATACAGTAAGCCTCAAGTGAAGATTTGCATCTACAGATGAAGTCTGGTGACCTGGTTGTACATGAGAGGCTGGTACATGTGTGCAACAAAGCATTTGAGACAGCTAAGCTTCAGCCACACAGCAGCACCAGAAAGAAGTGGTTGGTGAGTAGAAGCAGCAGGAGATTCCCTGATGTGGGAGATCTGATGACCTGTCTAAGAAGTTTGCTGCTTTCCAGAAGCTTAAAGCGGGAATAGAATACTAGAGTTAGGATGTGCCTGGACTCAACAATCTTGAAGGTCTTTTCCAGCCTGAGCAATTCTATGATTCTAAAACTAGGACATTGTGGGGAAGTTGCTGATACTTATCTGGCCCTTAGAAGACTGTTTCACCCTGCTGTTCTTCCTTGTGGACACCAACAATAATACCAAGGGAGACCTGGAGCATATCAAGCCACATGGAGCAGACATATGCTGAGGCTCAGCAACTGTTGGCACAACTGGTGTCAACAAAACCTCTTTTTTACAATCTCGGGAAAGCATCTGAGGATTGATGACTACTTAGAAGAGACAGAATCTACCTGCTCAATAGGGACAAAGGATTACCAGCAGGCTGCTAAGGAGAAAAGCTTAAACTAGGGAAAAAACAGGTGGAGGATAATGATGCAAAATTATCTGAGGAAATGGTAGGCCAAGTTGGGAAGCCAAGGGTACAGTGATGTGAACAGGACAGATTTCCTGTACAACAAAACTGAAGTGTACGTGTCAAAATAAGGAAGTGTATTTAGGACAGCATAACAGAGGAAGCCCTCATACCTTCTTTGAGAAATAAGTATGATCTGGTACCTCTGTGGCAGTATCAAACCAATAACACATGCAGACTGGGGCACGAGAGGAGGAGAATCAGATGTCTGTATGAAGTTGAAGGGTTATGATCTCACTGGGATTGCAAAGCCATGGTAGGATGACTTACATGATAGGAGTGTTAAATTGAGACATGCAGACTCTTTTGGAAGGGTCTGTCCACTAGGGGCTGCTTGGGACAGTGAAGAGAATGATCTGTCTTTTTACATGAGAGGTCACAAGGAATGCATGGAGTTCCGTCTAGAGACAAATGAGTAGCCAGCTCAAAGGTTATGAGTCAGACGTAGTGGGAAGATCAGCTGAGTGATACTGTGGTGGGTGTTTGATACAGACTTACAGATTTAAAAGTAACCACGGGGTAAATTTAAGTAGACCAGAAAGAACAAAATAAAATAGTATTTTTAAAAAATTAATGAACAAAACCACTCAAAATCATACACAAAGGAAGTTCAATGCCAGTTAGAAATCTAATCTTGACATTATAAATTGTGATTGATATACTTTCATCTAACATAACTCAGGAGTAACTGAACTAAGCAGAAAAACTACCAATGTAGAAGTATTTCCCTTTCAAAATTCAAAGTCTAAGTGTTACTGCATATTCTGTATTATCTCACTCAGTATTTTGACATTAAATTGGCTTTTTTCCCCTCATCTCCACATAAAAAAGAGAAGAATATAAACATATAATAACTAATGTCTAATTTAAATTGTCTTTTAAAATGAAAAATACTTCATGTGTGTTACAGAGATCAAGGCGTGGGAAATACTGACTAACCTCAGAAGTGGATCTGGCAACTGAGGTGTGTATATTAAAAATACAAAGGTGAGATAATTTCTTGGTTTAAAGAACATGTTGTATGTTTAATACACTAAATTCTTCCAGTGTGATAACTAAAATTAGTACTAACTCACTCAGTTTTGTGCTTTTTTAGTTTTTATGCATGAAGGAGTAGCTGATAGACACATTAGAAAATGGCAAGTGTACATAAATAAGGACTTGTAGAAAGCCCTTTGGGTAGCAGTACATCATGTCAAAAAAATCTGGATCTGTTTTTGAGTTAGAAAACCTGGCAAAGTAACACACCTTCAGGCTGGTTTGACATCATCACTGGATAGTGAAAGAGCTGAAAAAAAAAGACAAATAAAGAAACAAAAAGTAGCATACTGAAAACCATATTTCTCTAGTATGTATTGTTTAAAGTAATTTTCTAGATGGCATTATAAGCTGTCCAAATACTGTTTCTAATACTTACAAAAAAAGATTGAGGGAGGGAGAGAAGAAGGGGAGATGAATTAACCTGCACATACACTGGTTATAACCAGAAACAAATTGAACTGAGATAAGGAGTTAAACATTGCTTCTCTATAGCTTTAGCACATCAGATTCCAAATATTAATTCAAAAGTAAATTCTAGTTAAATGGAACAAAATAGCATGTTCTTTAGTAAACCCACACTGTGTTTTGCCTATATGTAGATATGTGGAAGTTTCTGCAGACTTTCAATGTGGACATGAGAAAAATATCTGGACATTAAAACAGGCGTTTTCCTTTGTTCTCTTTTGTGATAAAGCAATTTGTAGGAGAGAATTGATGCTGAAAATCATTGAAATGAGCTTCAAGTGTAACCAAGACAAAATGTGAAAAACATTGTTGCTAAATTGGATAGGCAAGACAGTCGGAGAAAAATGGGAATAGCAGATTTACATTGCAAAGTATGTCAGAATACCACACATTATGTATCTTGACATGAAAAAAAGAGTGAAAATATGATACTTCTACTGCTAATTAAAAAAGCAAAAGCTCAGATTAGTGCCCATGAACACTGTTCAGTATTTTGTTTTGTGCTCTGATTACCACAATTCAAATGTAAAACAAGGGATGCTATCCATAATCACATTAGTTCCAAGGCAATCGGTGCTAATTAATGGGTTTTGGCCCTCTTACAATTGTAGACCTAGACACTGAAAGAAACCAAAAAATCAGGTAGGTCTAGTAAGGAAAAAACAGATTGAAATAAACAAACAGGCAAATAAATATTTTTTTAAAAATTTATTTATATGAAATAAATCATGCTTTCTGAGGGGTGCAGGCCAAATCATCTGGCACACAAAAAACCTAACTTTTTTCTTTTTCCTGTTTGCTCTTCCCCTCTTATTTCCATGCCACTGTGAAAGGAAATCAATAAGACCTTACTTGTCATACATTGTATCAGAACAAAATTGACATGGCAGGAAAAATTTATATGATATAATGAAAAATAACTCCTTTTGCCTAGAAAATGGTCACTTCTTCTCCATGCAAATGCAGGTAGCAAGACTGTCAGCTATGGATATTTGTGTGTTGTAAGTGTTAAATAAGGAATAGAAATGTTAAAATTCCCTTGTGTTGTGACAAGAGAGGGCTATATTTCACAAAAGATATACAGACATCATCTAGTGTAAATTACAATAATAGTCAATGAGCAATGCCTTTAAGTTGACATATTTATACAAAATATCTTAATTATTTTTGGTGATTATTGATTTCTAAATAGTTAAGCAAGGTTTAAACTTCCATTGATAAAAAACAAACTTTAAAAACTGTTAAAAGTAAAAATAGAATAGCATATAATTCTGTTCTATATAATTCTGGAAGAGATAAAAAAGGAAGATGATAGTAAGTTATTGCAATGTGGGAGTAAAATTCACAGTGGACAGAATTAATAAATCTACATTTAAACTATTTGTTGGAACTCAAATTCACAGTGAATAGAGAAAAGATGTTACTTCTAAACAGAAATTTACATATATCATAGAATAATGCTACTGAAATTCCTAATTCTGTCCACCAATTAAAAAAGGATCTTCAAATAATATACTATGGTTTCTACCATAGATTATTCATAAGTTCCATTCTTTGAGATTTTTCTCATAATGAAACTGTCAGGCTTCTTTATCACATTATTTATTCACATACTTTGTTTTGGTAACTTAAAAAAAAAATCATAAATACCTACAGTTGTAGCTTTTTACCAGTAAGCACAAAGAAGGGAGCAGAACTTGGTAGTCCAAAAAGAGATAATATTATTTTATAATACAAAGTGGAAACTTGTTTTTGTCTAAACTTTCTTCTTGATGCTTAGCTTTGTAATTTTTTTAAATTTAGCTGTCAGGTTTCACAATATATGTTCTCGAACTTGAGCAAGCAAATTTTGGTAGGTTGCTGTGTGGTGGGCTGCTCTAGCTTATGGTAAAATGGGTCTAAAAACAACAGTTCATGCACATTCTTCAAATTCTATTATTGTTGTATTCAGAAGAATTTAAAACTTGAGATGAATGAGTCTTTCACACAGATGCTGAGTTTGAATAGTTTATGTGATAGAAAAGTGTTACAGTTGATTATAAATTACCCTTGTAATGACTGGAAGATTTGAAAAATATTAGTTGCAGTTCATCAATCAAAAATATTTTTTTTTAATATAAAAAAGATGGTTGAAAACAGTGTTAAGTGTGGATTGATAGTTACATATATAATTTCTCTTTTCTGAGAATTAAAAGCTCTAATTGCATTTCAGTATCAGAAAACAGTACCTACATATTTCTAATTACTTCAGTTTTTCAACTTCTTTATGATTGGTTTGCTTAATTAATTTTTTTTTATTGTGATGCCACAGAATAGAACTGAATGTAGGTTTTCCATCATTTAGACTTAGATTCACTTAATAATTTATACATGGTATGATATATTTATCTTGATAGCAAATGTTTGGCAATTTTAAATATATTTTGGTGCAACTTTTTACAAGATTATTAATCATTTCTCAGTTATAAACTATTCAGTAGCATGAAGTAGATGAAATGCAACTATGGCATGATACATGTGACACATGTAATCTCTCTGACTCTCACTCTCTCAGAGTTGTTACTCTTTAATATAACATTAATTCACTGCAGCCAAAGGACCTGAGCACTGATCCCATATAACTCTTTCATAGATTCATAGAATGATAGAATGGTTTGGATTAGAAGGGAACATTTAAGATCACTATTTAAGATAATCATTTAAGATCATTCCAAATCTCCTGCTGTGGGAAGGGGCACCTCCCACTAGACCAGGTTGCTCAAAGCCCCAGCCAGCCTGGCCTTGAACACACCCAACGATGCATTCATAACTTCCCTGGGGAGCTTGTGCCACTGTCTCACCACCCTCATAGCAAAGACTTTCCACCTTAAAAAATTATCTAAAATCTACCCTCTTTAATATTAAAATTGTTCCCCCTTGTCCTATCACTACATGCCCTCAGAAAAGTCACTCTCTGGATTCCCCATAAGCCTTCTTCAGGTACTAGAAGATTTATTTCTACTAAATGTCTTTGTAAAACCTGTAGTACCCCGTATCTACCTGTAGTTGATAATTTCTCAGTCAAAAATTACCACTACTAATCCTTTACAACTAAATTTTCCCCTTTGATTATTTTCATTGTTCATTGCTTACTAACTTAGATGATCAACATAAAATTCCAATAATCTCACTGATCACATCACTCCAAATGTTACCTGAGTCACTGATGCATTAAATCAATGCAAAGTAATTAATATATATGTTTGTTCATTTCTTTCCTAGGAATATTTAAACTGTTAAAGCAGAGCAGATCAAGTGCAGAGTTTTTGGGAAAGCCAACTTCATACTAATTACTCATACTTTTCTTCTTTTCCTGATGCTTACCATGATCATCTGATTTAGAACTGTGTTATACAGTCAAGTGCTCACCAAGACTGAACTGTGAGTTTGGTCACACCTTGCAATACCTGGGATACCTCAATGGACCTTTTGCTAATTCTCTAACAGATTATGAATCTACTGTGCGTGCAATGTCAGATTTACAGGCCACATGCCATAAGCAGCACATCATTACTATCTGTGGGCAACTGAATCATAGAATCAGAGAATTGGCTGGGTTGGAAGGGACCTCAGAGATCATCAAGTCCAACCCTTGACCCACTACCACTGCGGTTACCAGACCATGGCACTGAGTGCCACATCCAGTCTCTTTTTAAATATCTCCAGGGACAGAGAATCCACTACTTCCCTGGGCAGCCCAATCCAATGCCTAATCACTCTCTCCGTAAAGAAATTCTTTCTAATATCCAACCTAAACTTCCCCTGGCACAACTTGAGACCATGCCCTCTTGTCTTGCTGATAGTTGCCTGGGAGAAGAGCCCAAACCCCCCCTGGCTCCAGCCTCCTTTCAGGGAGTTGTAGAGAGCGATGAGGTCTCCCCTGAGCCTCCTCTTCTCCAGGCTGAACACCCCCAGCTCCCTCAGCCTCTCCTCACAGGACTTGTGCTGGAGTCCCTTCACCAGCCTGGTTGCCCTCCTTTGGACCTGCTCCAGGACCTCAATCTCCTTCCTGAACTGAGGGGCCCAGAACTGGACACAGGACTCGAGCTGTGGCCTCACCAGGGCTGAGTACAGGGGCAGAATCACTTCCCTGGACCTGCTGGCCACGCTGTTCCTGATCCAGGCCAGGATGCCATTGGCCTTCTTGGCCACCTGGGCACACTGCTGGCTCATGTTCAGCTTCCATCCCTATCTTTATTTCCACTACAAAGTAATATGGATGGCATTCTAGACCATGTTAACTGAAGTGGGTAGATTTATTTCAGTCTCAATGGGAATCTGGATACTAGAATTTAGACTGTTTCTAAGTTGCATACATGCAGTGCAATTCAAACATACAAGTATTTACACAAAACAATAATTTTATAGTGAGGAAGAACATCAAAAAAATGAAATTAGTCAACTGCAAAAGAGCTTTATAGAACAGGTCAGATGAATCAAAAAGTAGAATTGTGTATAATGGTTGTTAAATTATGCCAGGGTGAATAATGTAGTCCAAGATAGATAGATTTTGGGCACTTAGTTTTAAGTTAGATTAAATTTTCCTAAAGTTATTTTGTTGCTCAGTGTGAAGCAGATTTGGTTCAACATACTCATATTCCCTGCTTGATAACCATAACCCACATTTGCTTGGTTTCAGCAGAAAAAAAAATTAGCAGAGTTAAATCTTAATTAAAAACACTAGCTTTATTTGCACCCATGAAATTTATTGTATTGAAAATATCACAGTTACCTGTATAGTTTTAAATAAAACAAATAAATTTCAATTATCTAATTTGTTATATTAGATACAGCTGATGTACACTTTGAAGCATAAGTAGAACATTAACATACTCCTTTTCTGATTCACATCCAAGTTTTGCAGGATGTGTTTATTAAACTCTGTGTAGAAAGATGCAGATTCTCATCTTTGCTTTTGGAGTTTTTCAACCTTATAGATCAAAATAAAATTATAAAAAAATGTGGGAATATCCGGTATGATATTGTTCAGAACTGAAAATCATTCACCCACACTTCCCACTTCCCATCTGTTCAAGAGAAATACATCGTGCTTCTTAGGTATAATTTGTTTCATGGAACAGTTGGTACAGGAGGCAAAGCAGCCAGATCTATTAGCATGTTACTATCTGTTCAACATGTTCAGTAAACTACTTAAGAGAATTCATATCACCTAGACATAGACACAGGGTTAATTTCCAGACTTACACACTCTCTATCTGGTTCCTCCGACATATAAACAAATAGTCAAAACATTGGCCCCTTGAGAGGCGCAGAGGTCTACTGAGATTCCTATCTGAGGTTGCAGATAAGACATGAGACGGTTTTGCCTTTGTAAAGTGGAAAATGGCTGTCAGGTGTGTCATTAAAAGGGGATGTAAACTGCTTCAAGCTCTAAGTAGTCAAAGTCACCATTAAGGCTGGTAGAGGTCTAGGGCAACTAAATTCCTTAAGTACAGGTGTACACTGCCATTTGAGATTTTTCTATACCTACCCACCTGTCCTTCAGATGCTGATTCAGATGAGCATTGTTATCATTAAGTCCTCTGTCATAACTGCAAGTCTCATGTAGATTACTCAGATAACCTAAGGAGTTTCAAATTATACCAAACATCCATGTTTGTCAAATTAATTCATCTCATAGTCACTACGGTCAATGGAGAGCTACTAATTTTTTTTTAAATAACTGCTTATTTTAGGGTTAAATGGGTCAACTGAGTGTATTCATTAGCCCATCTCTGTGGGAGTCTATAGTGCTAACTCAGTTGTAGCCATTTTAACTATGTAAGAGTTGAAGCAGTTGTCTATACTTAGGCTGTCAATGTGTTCTAGTATACACATTTTATGTTCAGGTGATTTAAGAATGTAAAAGTCCTTCATTTATCCTGGGTAATATCTTTCATCCCTATGCTGGTGTTCTAGATGTCTGAGGTTATTTGAGGTATCACTAGGTGCTGATGTGTGGATGACTGAAACCAAGTGCCTTAAACCAGTGAAAACTAACTTCCATGAATTCTGCCTGCTACTCTTCTGTCAAGAGTCCATTTTTACCTTTGAAAGGTTCTCCATTCTTCCTTTGTTTCATCTTTTAAAGTATTTTCACTTAATTGTCCTCTTCTCTGACAATCTACTTAGCTAGGAGAGAAAAGCACTGCTCCATGGATGAGCTCCATTAGATGAACCAGAGCCAAGACTGACAAGGCACAGGCAAGAGTAATGATCTTACTAACACAGTTGCAGGCACTAAACTTAAAAGGAACTCCAGGGCCCATTGGCAAAAGAGTCTTCAGGTCATGTTTTTCTGGGTCATTGAGGCCTATATGGGTGGACTTAGAAATCTCATACAGAAACAATGAATAAGTAATGTTAACATCCAATGTATACAAAGTTTATAAAAACAGAGATGCTTCAAAGATGAAAATTCTAAAGAACAATGCAAATTAAACAAATGGTTGTTTCACATATTTAAATTTAAATTTTTAAATTTAATCAGGTTAACTGACTATTATATTTGGAAAAATCAGATTCACTACTCAGTTTGAAATTGACACTTTACCTTCTCATCATCACATTGGTAATGACACAGTCATTGTGGTCTTTACCAGATAAATTCAAGTGCAAGTTGCCCTTCTGAACTAACAGAGAGACCAGACAGGATATCCACAGTACCAAAAATGACACTATAAATGCGTGTTTAGGCAGCTATGTTGTTAATTGGATGAAGCTCTACTGTGCACAATAGGACCTTATAAGTCTCATGTTACATCAATTTCTTCAAACTTCTAAATTAAAAATTATGTTAGTATGAAGTTAGTATCTGTCCCCAAAATTTTCCTGATCCTCATTGGTAGCACCTACTTTTAGTTTTGGCTCAATCTCATTTGCTGTAAGGTCTCTTATTTCTTTGTGAATTATGCTGATGACACTTAGAGAATGAAGGAAGATCATGGAGTGGCATAGCAACAGCAATACCCCATGAGAAACTGCTTTCATTGCAAACAAATTCAGCATCTACTGATTTAATTGGCTTTTTACATTTTTTTTGAGATAAAAAGAGACTGAAAAATATGTAAGGCAAAATATTATGAGACTCAGTTGAAACAAAATGTTCTCATTATGAGGACAATCAAACAGTGGAATAAAAGCTTAAGAGAGCCCATGCAGTCTTCTTCCTTGAAAACTGTCAAGCCCCAGCTGCATAAAACTCTGAGAAACCTGATCTGATCTCATAGCTGAGTACTGAGGCTTATTCCTATCCTGTTTGAAAGGCTGGAAGTTGGGTTTTTCTTTTCTTTTTCATAAAACTTTGTTTCATGGTTGTGAGAGTACACTGACCTCACTGATTGGAATTTGCCTCAAAAGGACAATTTTAAAGTGAATAGCCCTGGCTAGGGTGAAGGAAGATGCTAATGTACCTGGCCTGGCCAGAGGAGAGCAGGGGGTGATGCCCAGAAAGAGATAAGAACTAATGGCTGTGTGGAGACTACACATCTTTTTTTTATGATTACTTAATAATTCTACTTAATAAACCCTTTATAGTCAAACTGTGACACTTTACATATTTTGTTGAATGTCAGTTGATCCACTGACATTTGAAGGACTGCTAACATGCAGTTTTAAATGAAGTAAAATTCTTCAGGTCTTGCTCTACACATGCTGTGCTTCTACCTAATAAGTAGGACACTATGAAATCAGACCCCCTGAGTTTTTTGCCTATACATTTTCTGTTCTAAAGTGTCTTGTTGCTATGGAGTCTCTGTTCTGCATCAGAAAAATAAATAATTTTTTTTAAAAGGGAAGATGTTTGTCAAAGTATACAGCATAACTAAATATATATCTAGTATCAATAGACTACATAAAACTTCAACGCAAAAGAGCACGTTTTTTAAATTGCTTACGATGTTTACCTAAAGGCTGGAATTTGTCATTAACCTTTCACACACATTGTTCTGTCTATACGGAATACCAGTCCCTGCAGTAATAAAACAGTTCCCAGGCTTTCATATGAAAGACCAGTGGAATTAGATTAAGGAATGTAAAGTGTGTGATCTTCACAGATGAACTGGGTGTAGCAACCATGAATCAGAGAGAGAAATCAGAGAGAAATACTTGTTGTTCAGAGAAAAACTTGGTAGAGCAAACTGCATGATCAAGTTAAGAGCAAGAAGAGGAATTATTCATCTAACTGGCTGAGGTAGAGGAAAATGGTAGTTTAGAATGCCTGGGTTGATTTCAGATCTCTGGACAACAGGAGATGACAATCCATTGTAGTTATGGATTTGCAAGCCACATGTCAAATCCCTGGACAGTTTATTTCAAAGGCCTTCTCTCTTCAGAGTATCAAAAAGAGTTAAAATTAGTTTTATGTTACATGTATGCAAGTAATCTTCTAAGGACTGAAATACAGACTGTAGCATGGCACAACATTATTTCAGATTATGGAATGAATAGTGGTTCCTAGGGATGCTTTCAAGAGTACAATGCTAAGGGCTTTGTATAAATAGATTTATACTTGAAAGATAAAAAAAGAATTAATAAGTGACAAATTAATGGAAATCATAGCATATCCTTAATTTTGATAATCTGATGATACCAGTGAGAACAAAATTTTAATTCAGATCCAGAAGGGGCTTACAGTATTGAAAAACAAGTAATAATAAAATTTAAGAATAAATACAATTAAAGGGCATTAATTATTTGTGTTTGTTTTGTTTTGATGTTTGGTTTTTGTTAGTTTGGCTTGCAGTTTTTTTGAATTAAAGCGTATGAAAACTCCTAATGACAACAGCAGATACTACAACAGACATAAACAAAAAGTTGTATTGGTCACATCTTGTATTGTATTGGACTATCCCTCTGGGGCAAGAACTTTGATCTACAGTAACTTTCCTTTATTTTGCTAAATTGCCTGTTTTATTTTGTTGCTTTCAGCAATTGCCTGTTATATTTCAACAATTCTTCTCCACACAGCCCCAATATATTTGCAGTTGAAGATGAAGATTCCTAAAAGCTCATGCATAAGTTCATAAATAAGAAATATTTTAAAGAGTCAGCAGAACACTATTCTTTAGATGCTAATGATATCTGTCAAATACTTTTTTAAAGGAAGTAAATAATAAACATTTAAACTCTTAATAAAAGAAAAGCATTACTGGTCTTGAACTATTTTCGTGCTACACAAATTAGAATTAAAAATATTCTGAGGACCAATGAAAAAAATGAAAAGCAATGCAAGATAAGGGTTGACTGCCTCTACTGGATACGATGAAGCCCCTGGCAAGATAAAAGAATGTATTTTTTGCACGACGGTTATGTATTTATAGAGTAACAGATAAATTAAACAAATAGCAAGAAAAAAACAAAACAAAACAAAAAAAACACAAAAAAAACACAAAAACAAAAAAAAAAACAAAAAGAGAACAAAAGACATAGTTATCTAAATATCCAAGGTTAAGAATTAGAATCTTGTACAGATCAATGTTAATATACGGAAAAAATATCTAAGAACACAGAACCAAACACTTGTTGATTTTTACTTTATATTAAATTTAACACCTGTTGAAATCTGTTACTTACCACAGTAAATGAATTTCAGTAACCAGTGTGTACATCTCCGTAAAATATATATAGTATTTTGTTATTTTTGGAAGGTAAAACATTGTGTCACTGTTGATCAGTATTCAGTATTCAGTAAAATTAACATTTACATACAGTGACAAAAAGAAGAGCCAGAGAGATAAAAGACCATGACCAAGTAAACCAGCATTTCAATATTATTTTCCAGTGAGTAAGTGTATGTCATTAAACTTATGACTATAGTGCCAGAGCTAGAGGGTGAATGACTTAGAAGTCAAGTTGCAATTGAATTTAAGGGATTTTTTAAAGCAGGTAGAATTCAAAGTAGAATATCACATACTATATGACACGTTAGAAAAGGTGAAATTTTGTCATTTATCAGCTCAGCTCAGTAATTAAGGTTCAATTTGAGTCCTACATTAGGGAATTTCATGGTATTTATTGACTAAAATGAAACTGCTTCAAGGCAGAACAAAATTAGAATGTCTCAAATCACTTGTAAAGGTCAGGAAAGTAAATTGTGAAATATCATGACAATTAAGAGGTACTGGTTACATGCTTCCTGGTGCATTCGTAAATTCAATACCCTCATGAATGACTAAGAATATTCATTAAATTTCCATTCCATAAATTTTATTGGACTTCTTCCATGCATATTGCAGACATGGAGCATTAGGAAGGAACACATCAGTAGGATTCAGAGAAGCCTTTATTTCTGTTCTTTGAACTAATTTTTTGTTGGAAGATACATTTTCCAAAATCTGCAAAGATATGGAGTGTAACGTGGGTTTTTATTGGTTTATTTTTTCTCACTTAGAAGAGTGATTTCTTTTTGGAACACTTAGGGCAGCAGAACAGATGAAGAACGAAGAATTGCTTCAAAGCAAGTGCTCCAAATATTATTATTTTTATTAAAGGGGTTCTTTTCAGTTTGCTTATGATCAGTACCCAGTGGATCAGTTATAGAAAAGAATATCCTCTATGGATCAAATAGAAAAGCTATGGTTTAAACTCAGTCTGGTAGTTAATATCCACAGGCTACTGAGATAATGAAAGAAGTATAATGTAGGTTTCAGAGAAAGGTAATCTATTTACTTGTAGGACACACAATTACGAGGTCTAAAAAGACCTTTTCCTCTTCGCTATAACTGTTACACTGTAAAACATTTAAGACTATATAGCTGGGCATAAAAAACAAACTGTAGACTTTGTGTTGCGCAAAAAACTCTATTAAAGAGGATGAAATTTTAGAATCCCTCAGTCATGACTTCTTTACTCCACTTTGAAAATAAAGGCTATACATTGTCCTTTACAAGAAGCAGATTAGTTGGGAAAAAATAAAACAAAACAAAGCACTGAATATAGCAAGAAGCACTGCAGGTGTTGCTGTCTAGCGGATAACCATACAATTTAAATATATATGTTGATTATGTCTGTTCTTTAGTCCCCATATTTTTATGTGTGAGTCTTCTAAAAATCAAAATAAAATCAAGCATTGCATTTTAGGAAGAAATGGCAAATAAAATCATATATCACATAACAAAATTTGGCATATTTTTTACCTTAAAATTCGGGTTCAAAATATTAGTAATATTTCAGCTCTGAAATTTTGTAGTTCCAGGTTCTTATCTATTACAGTTCCTATAATTTTGTGGTAATATGCACTGAAACAGTACTTAGTACCCATGAAATATGATAATTAAGTAACTTAATTTGGTATCTTCTTACGGGTACCTTATCATTCAGTTTTTAAGTAGTTTACACCATATTAGTTTTTACCTACACCCAAGCTATATTCAGTGAATGACAATTTCTTTGTATTTCCTTTTATTCTTCTGAGATGGTTCCTAAGATTATTTTTTTATGTAATCCAAATTTTTCATTGAATAGAAAATTATTAATTTCCAAATAATTTATTAATACCTTAATAATTAATTTCTTAGACAACATTACTATGCTGTCATGACCATAGCATCTGAATGATGAACTGATCATATCATCTTTGTGAAAGTTAGTAGTACTACACCTTCATCTATACAGAGGCTTAGACAGTGTGAAGAAAAAGTTTTCAGATGTCCACTAATCTCAGTGACTAATCTCAGATGTCCACTAATCTCATCTCAGTTTTTTTTGTTTTCTGATAATGTAAATTTTTCACATAGAAATTAACACGTTCAAAGTATATTACTAATTAAATTTAGTGACAATTGTGAGCCATTACCACGTCTTTAAATTTGATTCTTGGTGTCTCCTACTGGATACTCACAATACAAGGAATGTGAACTTACTGAGTTATTATGAAAATGTTGATTCACCAGTCTCAGAAAAGAAATGTCAAAAAAATGTTATGATACTAATTTCTTCAGGTTTCATTCAGTCTTCTTAAAAAGGAGGACACTCTTTTTTCTACTTTTATTTTTTTTCTTCATTTTCATGAGAAAATCTGTGAGAATAGAAACAGACAGATTACAGGAAAGGGAGTAACTCTTCATGTAACTGTGATACATTCCAGGAGCATTAATCATCCTATGTAATAATGACATAGGAATAATGTAAAAATAATGTCACATGAACACAGCATTAAATATTGAGATATGTATTCTGTTTTATGGCTTAGTATTTCAAGTAGGATGGGGTTTAACCTAGAACTGTTATTTTTGTCAGCTTGTTAATATTGTCAGCAATATAATTTATATTATATTCCTTCAATATTTTTCACAGAATCACAGAAGAGTTGAGGATGGAAGAGACCTATGGAGGTCATCTGGTTCTGTTCCCTCTGCTCAAGCAGAGCCACCTACACCTGGCTGCCCAAGCCCATGTCTACATTTCTTTTGAATATCTCCATGGGGGAGACTACACAACTTCTCTTAGCAACCTGTTCCCATGCTCAGTCAACTTCACATTAAAAAAAAAAAAAAAAAAAAAAAATCCTAATGTTAGGAGGGAGCCTCCTGTGATTCAGTTTGTATCATTGCATTTTGCCCTGTTACTGGGCACATTGAAAGCATAGTTCCTTTGTCTTTCCACACATTCTTCTGGTAATTATACACATCGATGAAATTCCCCATGAGCCTCTCCTCTTCAGGCTAAAGAATCACAGAACCTTTCCTCATATAGGAAATATTTTTGGCCCTTAATAATCTTTGGGGCTTTTCTCTGGACAGTCTCCAATATTCCAGTGTGTCTTTTGTACTGAGGATCTCAGACCTGTTGTAAGATTCCAGTCAGAAGAATTTCCTTTGCCTCAAAAGACAATTTTAAAGTGAATAAAGGTGTTTGTAGTGGCGGGGCACCTTGAAGGACATAACGACTGATAAACCAGGCAGAGATCCCCTCCAGGCAAGCCTGCCTTCAATGGCCCTGACTATGATGGGGAAGACACCTTGACTGATAAGAGGTTCATTCAGATGGGCAAGTCTGAACTGAATGGGACACCTGGCTGCAATAAATTGACTTCTGATAATACCGAACTCAATGGGACACCTGGCAACCACCCCTCCTGCTGCAACTAATTGACTTATGCTAATGACAGCTTTCCTCCTGGGGGTGCTGGAGCAGGGGAAGGAGTTTCCCCTCCTCCTTGGGGAATAAAGAAGCTGAACTGGAACAGTGGGATTTTGGAGGCATTTAAGCAAGGCTGAGGCCCCCATTTTGTCCTCATCCTTCACTGACCCACCACCATCTTGATTGGGTCCCATTCAGAATCAGAACGCCATCTTGAACAAGAAGCATTGTTCAAGGGCAACTGGACAAAGGGCAGCTGGACCCCTATTGGTGACTTTCTCTAACTCTCTCTCATTCTTTAGTTTCTTTCCCACTTTCTTAAACTTTTGTCTCCCATCTCTTTCTTTCTTTCTTTCTCTCTCTCTCTTTTCCTTGTATCTTCTCATTTATTCTCCCTCTCTTTTACCTGGCAACATATTTGCCATACCTTCACAGGGTTTTATCATTTTGCTTGTGTCAACTATCAAATAAAAGTTTATGATTACACCTGACCATTGCTGGTTGGACTTTGTTCTCACGGATCAAAATAAACAAAAAAATTAATGTTATTTTAAACATAACACCTGGGTGGAGACCTCCAGGTGTGACCTCACCGGTGCTGAGCAGAGGGGAAGGATTACTTCCTTTGACGTATTGGTAATGTTTCACCTAACACAAAATGCTTCATTGTGGCACTGCAAAATGCATAAGTTAAAATTACAAAAATTACTGAGATGGATTCAACTGGGAATTAATGGATTTAATGGATGATTTTCTTAACTGTTGACAAAAGAAGGAACAAGTCTTATAACAAAAGCTTTTTTTCAGTGACATTTGTATAGCATAAACCATTTACAGAAGTTTAATTCAGAATTACTTTTTTTTTTTCTTCTCTATCTCAGAAGAGCTAAGGACATCAGGGTCCAAATCCACATTACTCTTACATTCCTACTAGAAATTATAGCATTTAACATTTTAAAATTATTAATACCTTGTGCTAGATGTTCCAAACCCGTTCAATTTATGAATTATCATAATTGTAGTTCTCGGCAGTAAACTTCTCTGGTAAAAGCATTCGTGAAGCAGCAGCTGAAAAAATTGGACCATTTCCCACAGTAGTTTAAATTTCTTAGTATTTTTAAAAATCCTTCATGATACTACTGTGTTCAAACGACCTGTCCAGCAGCAAGCTTGATCACTCCTCTCTTCCCCAGCAATTTAAGGGAGAGAAAAGGAGCAAAAGCAAGAAAATTAATGGACTGAGATGAGGACAGCTTCATATGTGAAGGAAAGAGAAAAAAAAACAAAAACAAAACACCACAAAACATGAAAACAAAGCAAAAAGTGACACAAAGGCACTCATTCACAGTCTCCTGCAAGAAAACCAACAGTTTCTGGGCAACAGCTACTTTGAGGAAAAAAAAAACAAACCAAAAGCAAAACAACACCTTTTGGGTTTTTTTGTTACTGATCATGGTATCATATGGTATGGAAGCTCTCTTTAGTCAGTTGGGGTTGACTGTGCCACCTGTGTCACCTACAACTTCTACCCCCAGCCTACTTGCTGAGGGGACAGAGTGGGAACACTGTTCAGTAATAAGCAAATCATTGATATATTACCAACACTTTTTTAGCCAAATTCAAAATACAGCTTCATACAAGATACTATGATACTATAAAGAGTCTATCCCAGCCAGACTCAGTACAATCTCCACGCTTAATTCCATAACATTTTTGTTATTCTCAGCTTCTACACTACCCAGTACATCCTCATTAATACCCTCTGAGAATATTATGTCAATAACACATTCTAGAATTGACTACCAATAATTCAAAATTACATCAGGGCAAGGAATAACCACAGGATCAAGGAGCCACACTTTGTACGAAAGAATTTTTTGTTGTCTGGTGCAAGAGAAAATCTTGTATTTAATTTCAAATTGTGATATTTACCGTTATTTTGCTGTTTTTCATAAGATGCAGTACTCACTAAATTTATGAAGGTAACATAAGATTTTACAAAAACTGATGAAAAGACAGCATGTAAATAGAATAGAAACAAGATGTTGTGTGATGACTTTAGCATGAAGAATTAAGACCTTTTTTTTTTTTTTTAATCAATAAAGTCAGAAACTGCATTATTTTGGTAAAGATATAGCAGGGGAAAATTGGTTTTAGCAAGGTTTAATCACTTTGTTTTCCAACAGGGAAATACAGAAAAAGGTGCATTTTCTGTATAAGTAAGTTAAGTCCTGTGACACGAATTGAGGCTTCTTAAACTTCAGTTAAAAAGGAATAGACCAGAATAGGGGAGTAAATTAAGGGTAAATGGCCTGTCTAAATAACATTTGACAGGGCCAGGTTGAGATTCACTGGTCACTGCAACAATGACATCCATTTATTCAGCACTATGGGAACACCTGGCAGTGTCTCAAGTTTCCTGAGATCCCTAGACAAGCTCCAGATAGAAGCAATCCCAGAAACAAAGGTGTAACAGGGAGGACCCCATGGCCCAGACACAGGACCATGCACCACATATCAGGGACTCCTTGGAGGACCTGCCAGGTATTTTCTACTGGGCCACATTGCCTTCCCTGTAGGAGAGAGGGCATGTCACTCCTCAAAAAAGAAATATAAAAGTGTTTTGGTATTGAGTTTTTTTATACTCCCCATTGTCAGTTAGGTCTTACACTGTGAAAAGTACACAATCATGGCACCAGGATTCTGGAAAACTTTAATAGAGTGGGGACAACTGTATTTCCAAAAATAAATGTGTTTTTTTGTTTGTTTGTTTTTTTATAAGTTCATTCTATTGTAATTTGGAACTGGATATATTAAAAATACTTCAAAAGCTTCTTAAATATTATACTTCCTGCATTAAAAGAATAACTACATTTAGTAGTTATTTAAAGGAACTCTTCAGGTATTGGAAAATCTCCCTCTTTCCATATACTAGTACAAAATGCATCTAATTGAATGAATCTTGATTCACCAGTACCTGAAAGTACAGGAATGTCAAGATACTTTATGATTTATGAGATTGTAGGTAAGGTTTTTGTAAATTTATTTGCATGTGTGTGTGCAAAATTTTTGAATGCTTCTCACTCTCATAACAAATGTATCTGCCCAAACTATTTCAATGGAATAAATTTTAGCAAGGTTGTCCTGCCAATTGCAATTAAAGGTGTTCCAATCATGTATAAAGTCACAAATTGTCCATACCTAGTCTTCTGTGACATAATGGAAACCAGGAAATCATTTTGTCAGTTATAATTAGGGGCATTAATACCATGGGAAAGGTCTCTCAGCCTTCAGCTGAATGGAATAAGCTCTAGGGACATGTAATATTTATGTAACGAAAAAATAGTTTTTTTCATGTCACTCTACTGATATAAATCAAATAGAATCATAGAATCTTTCAGGTTGGAAAAGACACTTGGGATTGAGTCCAACCATCATCCCTACTCTACAAAGTTCTCAGAGGAATTGCAAATGAAACATTTAAAATGACAGCTTCTTAACTGGGATGAAGTGCCATTCTTTACATTTTCTTTAATAACTATTTTAAATTGTTTGTTTGTTTGTTATTGTTTAATCAATGCAAAAAGGAATGTCACATAATTGACAGAAGACAAAGTACTAAGATGAAGTACTAATATTGGTTGAAGAAGCATTCTGATCAGCAATACAGTGAAAAGACTGTGCTTAACACAGCCAGAGAATTAACTGTTGTCAGTAAGACAAAACTAAAATATCCAGATGCTAACACAAAGAAAAAAACCACAATAACTTAAGATACTCTAAGCATTAAGTGAATGATGACAAAGCAGAAATAACAGGACAACAGCACAAAGCATGAAAGTACTTTTCCATTTTCAGGAAGAAAGAACAGTAAACATGGCAAGAATAGGATTTCAATGGACTGTCCAGTTTAGTTTGAGGTGGTTTTTTTGTCGTTGTTTTGTTGTTTCATTTTGTTTAAATTATTTATTTTCTCTGATTTACTATGCTACTTTCCCTTAAAAGGACAGGGATTATAAGGAATGAGTACTTCAAAGAAGAGGAGATTGCTTATTTTTTGGGAACTCCTGGGCATCCTTAAGGAGCAAGATGTAGGGATAATGGATCACAGACAGTAATAGTCAGCTGAAACCAAAGGAGATGTTACTAAGAGAGTTAGGGAACATGCACAGCCCAGACTCAAAGATGACTAAAAAATTGTTAAAGGTGACTATGGCAATGACACAACCATTGAACTGAATAAAACTGAAACTGAAAGTAAGTTCTAACTTAGTAGAGAGTCTTGGATAAATGACATGGGCAATTGATAAAATTATTTCCTTACTGTCATAGAGTTTTGAGTTAGTGCTAGAGGGTTTTTGGAGTTAGGAGGTCACAGGGGTGGCTTCTGTGAGAAGATGCTGGAAGCATCTCCAATACCCACCCCACCTCTGACCAAGGTCAAGTCGATATGGAAAGCTGGATGTGCCTCTGTGAATAATGTATACCAAAAAGGGAAAATGAAATTGCACGTAATTGCAAAAAGAGGAGAGGGGGAAGTAGGAACAATGCCAGAGCAGAGATACCAAGGTGGGTGAGAAAAGAGGGGAGAAGGTTTCCAAGCAGAGATTTCCATGCAGCTCATGGTGAGATGACAGGCTTTCCCTCTGCAGCCCGTGGAGGAGCACAGTGGAGCAGTCCCTGAAGGACCATGATGGGGCAGACATGGATTTGTAGCCCCCGAAGGATCATGGTGAGCAGGCATGGAGCTGCAGCCAGGGAGTGTCACAGGTGGGCAGACTTGGAGCTGTAGTCATGAAGAGCCATGTGGGGAACAGATGTATGTGCAGCTGCGGAGGACCCTGTGCCTGCACTGGAGCAGTCTGTTTCTGAGGGACTGAACCTTGTGGAAGGGACTCATAGAATGTCTAGGGCTGGAAGGAACCCTAGAGATCATCTAGATCCAACAACCCTGCCATGGGTAGGAAATACCTACCACTAGATCAAGATGCTCAAAGATCCATCAAACCTGTCCTTGAACATTGCCAAGGAGGAAGAATCCACAATTTCCCTGGGCAATCTGTTCCAGTGTCTTAGCATCCTTACAGGAAAGACTTTCCTTCTACTATCTAATTTAAATCTCCTCTCTTTGAATTAGAAACCATTACTCCTTGTCCTCTTGCAACGCACCCATGCAAAAAGTGCTATCCAGGATTTTTTGTAGACCCCCTTCAGGTATTGGAAAGCCACTACAAGGTCACCTTGGAGCCTCCTCTTCTCCAGGTTGAATAACCCCAGCTTCCTCAGCCTATCTTCATAAGTGAGTTGCTCCAGTCCCTATATTGAAGGGATTTGTGAAGGACTCTCTCCTATGAGAGTGACCACATCTTGGACCAGAGGAAGGCTGTGAAGAGTCCTCCCCCTGAGAAGGAAGAAGCAGCAGCAAAAATGTGTGTTGAACTGATCTTAAAACCCTCACTCTCCATCCCCCTGTGCCACCGAGGAGCAGGCAGCAGTGGAGTAATGTGGGCATGGGAAGAAAGGAAGGGTGGCAGGAAGGTATTTAAAGATCTGCTCATGTTTTTATCTTTCTCCTGTTTTTATAGATTAATTAATTGGGGTTTTTTTCTTCCCAAGCTGAGTCTCTGTTTTGCCCATGACCACAACTGGGGATTAAATATCTCCCTGTCCTTGACTTGATTAATGAGCCTTTAGGTGGATTTTTTCTTCCTTACACCACAATGAGAGGTGGGAGATGAATGAGCAGAGGTCTAGTTATTACTGCCTGGCCAAAACCAAGACACTTACCTAGTCACTTTGAGATTTTTATATTTTTATATATTTTGTGTATATATAAATTTATAATTGGTATTAAAGTATTTTATACATTTATATTTTACCTAAAATGGTGTTTTGACCCTGTAAGGTTTTTTTACCCTGATAAATTTGTTATAAAACATATGAAGAAATAAAAAAGTGTCAGTCAAACAGCCACAAAGCTGAATCCAACCACAGTCCTGTCAGAAGGCATAAAAGTACTTTACATCTTAGATGTAAAGGTGTAGGGTAACATTAATAAAAGAGACTAAAAAAAAAATAAGACAGGATTGCATGGATAAAGCACCTTCTCTACAGCTCAGAAGATATTTGAGACCCTGTATTGAGAAATTACTAATGAGATTTGACTTTACTTGCATCCTGTCTTTTATCCATTTGTTTGAACAAATAGGTTTAGCAAACAAGAAAGCCGAAAAATATTTTTGTATGTATATAACAAGGCATTAGACATAACTTCTTAAAATGTTTAAAATACTTCCAAATGTGATCTGTTTCAGCCTTCAAGACAGCACTGACTGTAATGACTTTTATTGACACTACACCTTGGCACCAGTTAATTATTACTTGATATTAATTATTACTACATACTGTACAAAACAATGTCTCTTTAACAAATTTATAGAAAACTAGTTCTGAACACTTTCAGACATGAAATACAATTTCTGACGTATAGGCAATCATTAGAATCTTGGTGAAAGGTGATTCCCTCTCTCACTTATCATCTTCTAGAATAAAAGAGGCAGTCACACTCCTACACTCACATTAGTGACTCAGTTTTCATACTCAGGCAGGATTAAAATAATGAAGTTTCTCATTTTAAAACTCCACATAGCAAGGCTCTCTACATGGAGGGTGAGATATTCCTGTAGTTAAACTTTTCTATTTTCTGTCTTCGGCTCAGTGCTTTGAGTCCTCTGTGTCCCGTCATCCTCCTCCCTATCCCCCACCCCCCCAGCTCCCTTAGTGTTTTGAATTCTACTTTACATGACCTTTTCCTTCACATTTAATTGTAAGTAATGTAAGTATTAATCTCGAATTTGTTCAGTTCTCAGAACCTAGAGCCAAATTTTAAGATGGCAAGCTCAATATTCATTAAAATGCTCAATTACCAGTACTTAGATTAAAACAAATTAAAAACCTTTCCAATAAAGACTTCAGCCATACATTTTACTGAATCTTGATTGCTAATGCATTTTAAAGAAAAGGAAAATAAATCTTATTTTTTTTGTATTATTTTTTTTTTATATAATCATGAATTTGATAAATGATCATAATTATAACAAGCCCCAAGTGAAACATCTTCATGATCAGAATTTAGGTGAGCCCTTTATACATATCATATAAATAATTTCTGTTTTCTAAGGAATAGAAACTTTATTTCAAAAATAGCATAATCAAGTTGAATATATGCACTGGAACATTTAGGATTTGGATAGGCATTAGAAAATAGTAAATAGTGTAAGTATATTAAAAGGAAAAATAAACCACAATATTTAATTCACTGAACTACAGTCTTGCAAAAATAAACTGTTGCTTAATATCTTTAATCCACTTATGCTGCTTTTATTGCAGGCAGAAAAAAAAAAAAAAACAAACAATGGTTTTCCAAAACATTAGGGTTTGTTTAATATGAAGAAGAGGAGCTCAGTGGAGATCTTATCACTCTTTAAAACCACCAGAACGGACACTGAATCGAGGTGGGTGTTGTTCTCTTCCCTCTAGTAACAAGAGATAAGACAAGAAGAAATAGGCTCAGGTTGCACCAGGAGAGGTTTAGATGGGATATTAAAAAAAATTTCTTCAATGAAAGGGTAGTTAAACACAGGAATAGGCTGCCAAGGGAACTAGTGGAGACAACATTCCTGAGGGTGTTTAAAAGACATATAGATGTAATGTTTGGTAACATTGTTTAAGCACCGGACTTGGTAGAGTTATTAATTGTTGGTAGAGTTGTTATGGTTGGACTCGATCATCTTCAAGGTCTTTTCCAACTAGAGCAATTCTGTGATTCTCTGATTTTACAGGCACCTATTAGTGGTATTGGCCTCAATGTAGTGGCAGTAGGATGGATTGAGGATCCCCTCCTTCAACAATTCTAGTTCAAATCCCTCTACTAAATTGACAAGTGTATAGCCAAAGCCCTTACTTTTGTGTGAGAGATGAACTCCATTGTCCCCTAGAAAATCAGGTTTCTCCAAACAAGTCCTATGGCCCAAGTAGTGGAAGCCCTAGCTGTGGCACCATTCCTTAAACAATTTATTAATTTTCCCAATTCAGCTGGCCCTGCCAAGCCTCTCCTCTTTGACCAAGAAGGTTTATGAAAAGACTCTCTTTGCTCCCTGTTCCTTTATCACCACTACCAGGGATCTGTAATTCTTGATGATCTTCAGTTTTCTGTTGGCTATATGACCACATGAAACACAATGAGTAGATTATAGTGGGACATACAGGTTTTGGTATTTCTGTGACATCATAGAATCATAGAATCGGATGGGTTGGAAGGGACCTCAGAGGTCATCAGGTCCAACCCTTGACCACTACCACCGCAGTAACTAGACTATGGTGCTGAGTGCCACATCCAGTCTCTTTTTAAATATCTCCAGGAACGGAGAATCCACTGCTACCCTGGGCAGCCCATTCCAATGTCTGATCACCCTCTCCGTAAAGAAATTCTTTCTAATATCCAACCTAAACTTCCCCTGGCACAACTTAAGTGCATGCCCTCTTGTCTTGTTGAAAGTTGCCTGAGAAACAAACCCCAGGTAAGCAGCAGACCTCTCTACACCGTGGGCTGGGACAGCCTATGAGTATCTCCATACCTCTGAGAAGAGAGCCTCCTACTACTATCACCTATCACTTTTTCTTGTTAGCACTACCTGTTATACAGTGAGCTGACTGGGCTGCCTTACTGAGCTCCAGCAACCCACCTGATGCAGCATGATTTCCCTCTTCAGTCTGAAGAACTGTTCAGCACTTCTGTGAAGCTGTTCTGCAGGGGAACTTCAGACTTTAAGGGAAGCCTCTTCTTTCTGATAGTTTTTACCTTTGAAATCTTCCATTCCTTTTCAATATTGACTTCCCTCCTCTCTGTGTGTGCTGGTGGGGAAGTTACTAGATGCTTGGCATCGGCTGTGAGTTTGCTGCAGTTGGACCTGGATTTTCTATCTTATTTTCTTGCTCCCTGATGCTACACAGACTTTTTATATTTCCTGTATCTCAGCCATCTGCTGCAGGAGGTCCTTGATCTGGGCACACCTTTTGCAGGCATGTTTTTCACTTTTCTGTATCCCGTGCAAGAGATCTAGGCACATTCCACAGTTGTATCTTCATGAATTATTCTTATCCACAGCTACTTATTACCAACCACCTGGCTACAGAAATGGAAAACTTTCTGTGTTTAAATTAAATTTTTCTTGAAAGAAAAGGGGCTGTTAATATACAACAAGGCATAAGAGACACCACAGGAGTTGAATAAGCCAGCAGATACTTAAAGGAGTTCTGTGCAAAATCAATAGTCTAACTTCAACAGAAAGAATGATAACAAGCTGAACCCTTCCCTTAATCTGCTTTGTTGTGCCCTTTTGTTAGAAGGAAGTCTCTATGACATCAAAATAAAGAACATGTTGACCCATGTCATTAGCTGTGAAATGAGTATTCCATTCAAATTACAGGTGAGTTTTAGGAGTGAGTTGAAATAACAAACCTCGGTACCTGTTTGGCAGTATGATGTATGAGAATAATCACAGACAGCATACCCAGTTGTGAAGACAATCCAGTTAGTTCACTGCATTCTTCTATACAGTTTGAGGACATTTTTGTCTATGCAGTTATGGACAGCTGCATTAGGTTTGGCACACATTTCTAAGTCCGGATTTCTTTGGATTTCTTTCGATTTCTTTAGTGACTAGTAGTTGCCATTATATATTATATGAATATAATACAATATAATATAATTAACATAATATAATATAAATATAATATATAATATATTATATACATATACATACACACAGATTATTATATATATCTTTATTGTTTCTCGTAACATTCTATTTCTGCATTTTTAAGAACTTTGCTTCAATAATGTGCTCAGACTTTTGGGAATCTGACTACAGGTCAGTGTGTCTCTTCACTAACTTTCAAGATACAGCTTTATGGTAACATGACTAGTTTTAGATTGGCTCACATTAGACATGCATGTATGGACAAAGGCCATTAAGTAGTTTAGCAACATAATGATGTATTGGGAGATATCTATGAAATGTTTTTATAACTAACTACCTGTTAATAATGTGTATTAGTTATAAATTCATTATAACTAGGACATTACCAGCTTTAAAGGTAAGGAGAAATGCACTCAGAAGTCAAGTTTTAATTACATTTCACTAGCTTTTTGGACTTTGTACATAATTTAGTGTTTTTTGCATGTGCTAGATAGGCACAGAGACATACAGTTGGATTAGATGCTCCAACATACACAGGTATGTGTATTGTAACCCTCAGGAGGTCTCAGTGAGGTCTTAGTGAGTCTGGGTAATAAAATATCTGAATTCCACAGATTAGAAAAGAGAGCGTATGGACAAGAATGACAGGGAAATTTAAACACCTTAGCAACAACTGGATTATCAATAAAGTAAAACTTAAATTTCTTAAGTAAATATGAAGCCATCCATGAATTACCACAGAATAATGAAATGGCTAAAGTTGAAAGGAACCTCTGGAAGTCATATAGTCCAATCCCCTCCTTTTCAAGCAGGGTTATTTAACACCTGTTGGCTAGGACTGTGTGTAGGCAACTTTTCAATGTCTCCAAAGGTAGAGACTTTGCATACCCTTGGGACATTCTATGTCGCTCTTTGGTCACCCTCACAGTAATAAAAAAAAAAAAAAATAATAAAAAAACCAAAAAAACCAAAAAAAAAAAAAACCAAACCAAAACAACATTTCCTGATTTATATAATTTTCTGACATTTTTATTGGAGGGAATGGGAATGGGAAGTCCTGAATTTTATGATTCGATGAAGATATTCTACAATGTTTTACTAACATTGTCATTGAAGTATCTCAAGATAAAATGTAACAGGTAGAGTAAAATTTTTAATGGGATTAAGTCAACTGAAGTGATACAGGTATTGCCCACCTCTCCAAAGTAATACAACAGCAACTATGGTTGTATTATGTAACTCTGATGAACTTTTAAAACCAAGATACTACAGAAATGTAACTTTTAGTTAAATAAAAGGCATTTAATTTGAAAATCCGTAGGTGAACATTATTTTTTCTTGTCTAGAGTCAAGTTGCAGTAGAAAAAGATCTAAGGTAACTTACAGATCTCATTTTTTATAACAGCAATAATTTTAATTACCCATTACTGTTAAAAAAAAATCATGTAGCTCTGGTAGATACTATATCACTAAAACTAGCATTTTCATGTTGATAATAACTTCTAGTACTAGTTTCTTACCTGTCCCTTATGATTTACTTGATAGTCCCACTGTTTCAAATAGATGCACTTTAAATATCAATAATAAATGGCTGCCTTATTCACTCTTTCACATCTATTTGCACTTAGCACCTTTTCCTGTCTGGTTACATAACAACTAAATGTCACTATCTGGATCTATTCTGGCTACATTATTTTTCAGACCTGCTAGATTTTTGTAAAATAAAGTAAGTTGAAATGAGTTCTTCAGTTCTGTAACCTATTTGTTAAAAAAAAAAAAAGACCCAAAACCAAACCAAAATCCCACAAAAAAACCCCCAACAAAACAACAAAAAAACCCCAACCAACCAAAAAAAGCCACGTTACACATTTGCAATGTGTGAATGTCTAACAGGTAACCTGAGTAACCTATGGCTTTTCCATCTTCATTAGTTAACATTCTGTACGTAAGTTGTTATCAGTTAAAGTTATTGTATGTTGAATATTATTTCAGCCATGGAATCACGGAATGCCTAGGGTTGGAAGGGACATTAAAGATCACTTTGTTCCAATCCCCCTGTGGGCAGGGAGACCTCCCACTAGACCAGGTTGTCCAAAGCCCTACCCAGCCTGGCCTTGAACACTTCCAGGGATGAGGCAGATGTTAATCTTTTAAATTCTTGTAAGAGTAGTTGCACATTTGGAAAAATAGTATTTTATGACAGAGCTATTTGTAGGTCAGATATTAAGTATAGAAGTAAAAAAAAATTCATACTGAAATACCAAATATCCTGTGCCATTGTGACCTACCTTTATTGTACTGCAACACTGATGCTGTCTTTTCAGACATCTACAATAGTATACTTGCCACATATAATGAACATTCACTTGAAGAAAAGGTCTAGTGGGAATAAATACCAGTCTTTTTTCTTTCTTTCTTTTTCTTTTTTTTTTTTTTTTTTTTTCTTGTGAAGCAAATTATTAAAGGCTTTATAGAACAAAGACACTTACCTATATCTTTTTTATATCTGTGGAAAGGACAGAAATCTACACAGAGAAGAAACATAGAAAGGAAGGTCCTTAAAGAGAATGGTAATAGCACAGTATTCTCCATCTCCTATTAGGCATGTTCCTTTGTTTTTATTCATGAATCTCTTTCATTTCATTATATGAACTTTCACTACAAAACAAAAACTAATCATGAATATAAAACAGAAACTATGGATTGTATTTAGATCCATTCAGTTGTTTCCTGCTGTCAGAGAAAGGACAAAGCAATTAAGTTATCCAGATGCTGGGATGAAATTCACACAATTCAGCTAAACACAAAAGCCTCTTTTCTCCCAGGAGCAGCTTTCTACATTTCAGATGTTTCTTGAGCATTACAAAATGTGGGTAGAAATGTAAGTAGTACTTAGAAGAAAATTTCTATAGTTAGGCTGTTATGCAAAATATGGACTTTAAGGTTATCTTCATTTGGATGTAGGAAAAAATTCTCAAGTTTGAGGAGGTCCTATAGATCTGCAAAGGCACACATAAATTCCACATTTATTCAGAAATTAGGTGCTGCTCATTTTAAACGTTCTGTGGAATTTGCTAAGTTAGGCATCTACAGGTTTTTTGAGACGTGTACTATGGGGAAGCTACCTAAGATATGGGGAAGCTATTTAAGATTCAAGGATGTCAAATGAACTTCAAAGAGCACTGCAGCTCCAAAGCATGTATTTAATTAATTATTTATTAACCCAGACTGATGAATGAGGAAACAGTGAGCAAGACTTGAAAAATCTTTCACTGCAGGTCCTGTTATGAATTGGAGCCCCATCCCCAAGCTCAGGTTGGACATGGTTTTGTGCAACCTGGTCCAGTGGGAGGTGTCCCTGCCCATGCAGGGGGGTTGGAACTAGATGGTCTTTAATGTGCCGTCAGGCATCAGGATAATGATGGGCTTACTGGAGAGGGGTCTGGGGGCATCACATCAGTACCAACTGGCCAGTTTGATGAGGTGTGCTTTAAACAGAAACACCTGGATGGAGGAATCCCAAATGGCAATGACCACCCCACCATCACCACTAGAAACAATTTGGGATTAAACCAGGCCACCAAGAGTAGTGTAATATGTGCCCCAGTTATCCCCTTAAATAAGAAGAAAAAGGTCAGGCTCCTAAAGTGTATGTATACAAATGCATGCAGTCTGGGTAATAAACAGTAGGAACTGGAGCTTTGTGCCCCATCAGAGAGTTATGATATGATAGGAATAATTGAAACATGGTGGGATGAGTCACACAACTGGAGAATCATGGTAGAAAGCTATAGGCTGTTCTGTAAAGACAGGCAGGGGAGAAGAGGTGGAGGAGGCACACTCTATGTTAAGGAAAACCTTGAATGTATAGAAGCTAACTATGGCAATTATGTTAGCCTTGTTGAAGGACTATGGGTCAAAATCAAAGGGGTCGTCTCAAGGAGTGAACTTACAGTAGGCATCTGTTACTGACCCCCAAACCAAGAAAATGTGGCCAATGAAGAGATACTCAAATCAGTCACGCATGCTTTGGGTCAACTAAACGTGGTCCTTATGGGAGACTTTAAACACCCAGACATTTGTTGGAAGAACAACACTGCAGCTCGCCTGACATCAGTCAAGTTCCTGGAATGTGTAGAAGACTGCTTCATCACACAAATGTTGGGTGTGCCAACAAGGAATGGGGCACAGCTGGACTTACTCAGTAACCAGGACAACCTGCCCTGTGATACCTCAGTGACAGACTTGGCTGAAGTGACCACAATATTGTGGAGTTTGGGATACTGCTGAACACAATGAAAGTTAGTTCAAGAAAAAAGCTTGGAGATTTTGGAAGAGAAAACTCCAGCTTGCCTAGAGCTCAGTTGGAGGGGATCTCATGAGAAGCTTCCATGGAGGGTAGAGGATATACTGAGTGCTAGGAGTTTTTCAAGAACACTCTCCTACTTAACCAAAACCAGATCATCTCCTCGAAAGGCAAAGGAAGTAGGCAGAGCAAATGACCCCCATGGCTTAACTGTGAGCTTCTGGGTCTGCTCAGAATCAAAATGGAACGTACCAGAGGTTGGAAAGTGGAACACTACCAGCTGAAAATCACAAGGCAATTACCAGGGGGTGCAGAGAAGAAGTTAGGAAAACAAAGGCTCAGCTTGAGCTAAATTTGTCCAGACATGTAAAAAATTCAAGAAAGGATTCTTCAAATATATTAAAAGAAACAGAGGAATCATAATGTCCCGCTTTTAAACAGGAGAGATGAACCAACAGGAGAGAGTCACCAAATATCCTGAAAAGGCAGAGGTTCTCAACACCTTCTTCACTACTGTCTTTACCAGTGCTGTTAGTTCAAGGAAAAAAAGTCAAGTTGAAGCAGACACGGACTGTCCGACCATCACCAGCAGAGACAAAGAAGTCACCATCCCTCTCTACTCAGTGTTTGTCAGACTGTACCTGGAGCATTGTATCTATTTTTGGTCCCCGATGTACAAAAAAGGTGTGGACAGGCTGGAGATGGTCCAGAGAAGAGCCATGAGGATGATCAGTGGACTGGAGCACTTGTCATATAAGGAGAGACTGAGATGACTGGGTTTATTCAGCCTTGAGAAGAGAAGGCTTAGGGGAGACCTTATTATGATGTTCCAGTAATTAAAGGGCAGCTACAAAGAAGATGGAGAGTCCCTATTTAAAAGGAGTCACATGAACAAGATGAGGGACAATGGGAAGAAGTTGCTCCTAGGGAGATTCCAATTGAACATACAAGGAAATTTTTCACTATGAAGACAGACATTGGAATGGCCTGCCAGGGGAAGTGGTGGATTCCCCCACTTGGGAAAGTTCACAAAACAGTATTGCTGAGCAGTTACCAGTTGAATTTTTCCTTCAGAAATCCAGAGAAAGATTATGCAAAAGGCAATTCAAGGAGCTACAAGAGAGCAGCTACTCAGACATTAATTAGATTTATAACACCTTTAGAAGCAATGCAGCTCTTTGTACTACAAGAATAAAACAACTCTTTACCTATTATCTGAAGTACCACCATTTTTGAAGGTATTACTTAAAGAAAACAGTGAGATCTCAAAAAAAGAATTTTTTTTTTAATTTATAATAGTTTATTGTAACTAACAGCTGCAAAACCATGGGGGAAAATACCTTGAAAAATAACTATGTTCTTTTGCACTTGATGATTTTTACAGTCCTGCAAAGGAAAACAATGATAGTATTAAGTTAGTAAATCATATGAAACTGAGTTAAGGATTACTTTGAAAGCAGACTTAAATGGAATGCTGAGAATAAAAGATTTTTCTTAAGTATGCTTACAGTCTTTATCATAAGAAATGCACTTAAGTAGTTTGTATAGATGGAGTCTATGACAGTGTAACTGAAATAACTCTTTTTATGTTGCGCTTGGCTGCCTATTTTTCACTTTTAACTCAGTATCATTTCTTATAATTGTTTTGTCTTTTTTTGCTTTGTTTTGTTTCCTGAATTAGTGTGGAAAGATAATTAGTGACATTTTATAAATTATAATTAGTTTATAGCATAGGTAAAAATCAGTATATTTCTCTATGTTTCCCCAGACTCACTTTTAGATGTTCTGATTTCTTTTTGAAAGTATTCGGTCAAGAGATCAAATTTTTAATACTCTCTAAATTAGTCAACAGAAGTTACTGCAAAATGAGTTATATTAGCCTCTTCACTTAAGTTTGTAAAAAGAAGTTTGGCATCCCAAAAATCTAGTTTTTACTCTAATATATCTCAGGGGGAAAAAAAAAAAAGAGAGAGAGAGGGAGAGAAAAAAAAAAGCAACCACAAAACAAGAAAGAATAGTGTTCTACACCTTTGTTTTTAAAAAAGGAAAAAAGATATATTTATGTCTGCCTTTGAAAAGCATCATGCTGTGGTGTTGAAAAACATATGGTGGGCCTCTTGAAAAACCACACACATCTGATATTACTGTAGGTCAACAGCACCATTTGGTTCCCATCAAGATTAAGCTATAGATATTTTAAATACTGGCACTTTTTCATTATCTATATTTTAATGGTCAGACACTGCTGATGCATTTTGGTGCTAGAAGTGAAAAAGTCTATTTTTATATACTATATGGCAGTTGAAAAATCTCCTGCAGCACCCAACATATACTCAGACAATAGGGGACTTTTTAAGAGATGTGCTGAACTAAGCCTGGTTAACTCAGATGAAAGAACTTCTCTCTTTAATAGGATGAACACAATTTGTGCTACCAGATTTCCCTCATATAGCCCAGTACTCCACAGATTTAAAGAAGATGTTAAATTAAAGCAATGTCACAGCAGCAGGGAGAGGATCCCAGCAGAGATAACACTAAAATCATTAAAATGAACTTTTTCTTTTTTTCTTTTTTTTTTTTTTTTCTTCTGAAAAAGCAGTTGCATAAGAAACTGAAGAGCAGAAGCGGGTGTATATGTATGAATGTATATGATGCTATATCATATTTTCCTATATCATGATAGATCATATCTTCCCTTTAAAATTTTAAAAAGAAGATTCTCTTCTTTTCCTGGGGAAAAACATTAATTTGAAGTACTCTCAGTATCAACCGTATATATATATATTTCTTGTTTCTTGTATTTCTTCCCAATATAATCTTAGAGAATTTGCAGAACTAGTCATCAATAGGTAATGCTTGCATCCTTGAAACAACAAAAGGAAGCTAAAGCAAAGCTGTATGGAAAGATCAGAGTACTAGGTAGGCATAATTTGCCAAACACATATCTAAAAAATAAATTTGTTTGTGAACGGACTCCTAAAGATTCATCCAGTGTCACAGTGGTACATATTACCATATGCGATCATTATTAAGCAGAATATTTTTCTTTTTTGTTACCGTTAGTTTTTCATTATCCTTATTGCATTTGTAACTGCATAGCTGCTCTGTAAAAGGGAATCATATTTACCTCTGTGTCTCCATTAATAGAGGTAAAAACTTTTAGGACAAAATGTTTTGCAAACTTCAGCTGAATTCTAATTTAAATTAAATATTGCCTAATTTTGTAAGAGCAATGATAATGTCCTTCATGTAAATAAAAATTGAACTTCTTTCCTATTTGACTGTCACTGAATGTATGACTTTAATATGCAGTTTCTAAATTACCTGCTTTCCTGACCTATCAAGAGTGGAAGGGGATGGCAGTATTCTACTTGTCCTACTAACCTTTGAAACCTCACTAAAGGTTTATTAAGAAAGAAAAAGACAACTTCTCATCATGAAAGAAAAAAAACACCTTTAAATAAAATATATCCTCATAATTAGCATCTGAAACTTTCCTATATAGATAGCATACGCAGTCTACAAAATCTGCATTCTTTAAGAAGAAATACTTCACATTCTCTCTCAACAGAATGGATATTCTTCACTAAGAAATGTCTGTGATTTGTCATTGAAGTTCTTACATTAAAATGTTCATGAATCCCACAAAACTCTATCACTCTCATTCCGCAGATTAGAGCTATAATTTGGGGTATGCATTATTTAATTTTGTTGTTTTCAAGAATTAGAGAGATATTTTTATGATAACAAAGAGACATCAAAGCTTCAGAAAAATTTTATAGCAATATCTCTAACACAGACATGAGTGGCAATATAATCTAATGTTTACACTTCTGCCTGTATGAGAAGATAAAGAATTTCTTGCATTTAGTGCTGTATAGTAAAAAATCTTTATTATTTAATGTGTTATTTTGGTTTTGAATATTTTAAGCTCTTCAGTGGAAATATGAGAATACTTGAAAAATGGACTCAATGACCAACAGAAGATGAAAAAGAAGGAAAAGATATGGACACAGATTGTTTGAATAAGATTGATAATTGTTTAGCATTAATATTATACATAACAGTGTGTAGGATTAAAAAGTCCATGTAGAGAAGAAATTCCACACAGGAACCTATGCTGCAAATCTAGATAAAGTTTAAATAATGATGAATTTGGATGATGTTAACTTTGTCCTCTGGAGGATATGCCACTCACTCAGCCATTCCTTAGGCTTACACACAAGTGCCTGACAGCCATGACATCTACCATCAAAACTGTTACACTAAAGGAGACACAAAAATACTAGATAATGTAAGTGACTAGATGGAGAAAAAAGAAATCAAGAAGGTTAACATGAATAAAGAAGGGGGAAAATTTCCTAAGGAAGACTTAGTGTAAGGTGATGGTGGTCATTGTCATCTGTCCTTAGCTAGGGTACCTAAAATGTATAAATGATAAATACATCTCATGCAAGTGAGACAGCATAGTAGTGAGTCTATACAAGACGTGTGCTGGCAGGGGCAGGACAGGTCTCTCCCATGGAGCCAGAGCAGCCTTTGAGATTGGAACCAGTTGGAGACAGGTGCAGGTGGATCCCCCTCCCTACACTCACATGTCTCTCCAACAGGATGGAGGCAACAATTGCCCTTTGTGTCACAAGGTGAGGGGCATCTGCTGCCTACCCTGTGCAGCTCTGAGAAGGAGTTGGTGGGGGAGGAGAGGGAGAAAGCATAAAACCTAACCCTGGTGGACCCAAAGACCAATGAGGATGAAACCCTCATCAGACATACCATGTTATTCCCAGTAAAAGCTTTGGAAAATGATGACCTTGATACAAAACCCCTTCTCCTTAGGGAGGCAGACCTAGGGCCCAGAAAAGCATAGAAGCGTGAGAGTAACTCCAGAGTAAAAGGATGGACACCAGGAAATTTTTCTATTAAAATAACGATGTTATCAGTAGGACTTTATTTTAATAGCTCTATAGTTTGGACTACAAAAATTAAGTATTATTGTAACCAGAATCATGACTGTTGAGGATATTTGGATTAGATTAAGAATTTTATTAAACTAACAGTAATTCGTACCTTCATGCATGTGATGTCTTCCTTTTTGCCCATGATAGAATTTAGAGTGTGACAGAGATTCTCAAATACAGATTAGTGAACAGACACAACAAATGAGAAGAAATTTAAAAATACGTCTGGGTGTTTTATCTGATAGCACTCCTTATAAAATGATAATGACTCAGTTTCCATTGTTAATTTGAGGTTTCATCAGCCAGATAGCTTTCAAACTTTTGTCTTGGGATGGAGATTTATATTTGTATGCATCTGTGGGGCTGAATGCAGTAGAATAATTCATTGGTTATTTGCTTTATGTATCCATGCTTATGCTTTTCATGAAATGCTTCTGCAACAGTTACAGGGGTTCAAACCTATCTAGAAAATAAGAACATCCCCAAAACAGAAAAAAGCACATTTGAACAGGAAGCTCCAAGCATCAACAATGATTTGGGTTGAAAGGCACACTAAAGACCATTTTTAGTCCGACCCCCTCCCCCCCCCAGTGTATGTCGGCAAGGACACCTCCACTAGACCAGGTTGCTCAAAGACCCATCCAACCTGGCCTTGAACATTAACAGGGATGGAGCTTCCCTGGGCAACTTGTTCCAGTGTCTCCCCACTCTCACAGTAAAAAATTTCCACCTAATGTCTAATCTAAATCTACCATTTTACAGTTTAAAGCCATTATCCGTTGTCATATTGCTACACACCCTTTGTCATGCCCCAAAAGGTGGGTATATCACTGTCACGTCTCACAGAGTGAGCACCGCTCCCCAAATGTGGGGCCAAACCAAATATCACATCCCACAGAGTGGGCATGGGTCTACCCAGAGAGATTCGGGCTGTACCCCCTTGCTTTCTAAACTCCTTCAGAGAGGAGCCTAGGTGCAGCTGGGAAACATCCTTCTCCTCGTCTAATTAATCTCTTTTAACAACCCATGTGGTGAGATTAAGCCTGGGAGTTCTCTGCATGGTAGTCAGTAGTAAGGTTATTACCCAGGAGGTTTGTATCAAAAAACCAAAAAACCTACTTACAAGTAAGATTATAAAGCACGTGAGATTACAACTAGCAGAATTAGAAATGATGGTACTTTCAAGGCAATGGGTTACAATTTAGTAAAACTTAAGGAAATTGTCAAAAAAACAGGTTTCAACTAACAAAACTTAACAAAGCAAAGGATAGTAAAATTTAACAAAGTAAGAAACTGTGGTACCTGCATGTGCCAAGATAAGATTAGAACCAGAGCGAGCGAGTGAGAGAGAGAGAGAGAGAGAGAGAGTAGGATAAAGAAGAGATAGGAAAGATATCACCACCCTTGGATCCAGCGATGATCTTGGTAGGAAGTTGTGTTCCTTGGATGGCAGGCATGCATCCAGCATTTTGAGTGTGCCTATTTATGCCACTTGACCTACCCTTTTTTTTGGGGGGGTGCTTTGGCATATCTTGCAAAGCCAGGTGTTAGGCTGCTCTAGATGGGCTGAATGGTCAATAACCCTTATTTCTGCACATGCCCCCTCTCCAGTGGCTTTACCCAGGGCACACACAAGATGTCACTCTGCCTCTGCAGGGTGCAGCTTGCCTGTCCCTGTCCCTTATGGAATAAGGACAGTGTCCTGCCTGTCAGGGTGGCCATCAGACAGAGCTCCCTTGCAAGGACAGTGTTCAGATTATTGGGATAGCCACTAGAGGAGGGGTTACTCTTGTGAGAATAGGGCCCCATTTATCAGGTGGATTACTGTCTTCCTTGAGCGAAGACAGTCCAGAGAGCTATTGAATGAGGCCTCCACCTGAGCACAATGTCCATTTTGTCAGGGCAGCTGTTCCAACACAAATATTCTTTTCAGGGGTCTACACCCTTGTACAATAATCACTCCCCAGCTTTCTTCTATCTTTCTTGATAAATATAAATGAACATTTTCAGCTCTCCAATGAGCTTCTGATCACTGTAAATATGGATCTCACTATCTCTTTTACTGATAAGGTTCTGGAGAGTATTTCTTAAGGAAAGGCTGATGTACTCTCATGGCTGAATATCATACTTTGAGTAGGAGGAACTAGAGAAGGAGGGCTTTCAGACTTCAGAGGGGTGGAACACGGAGGGGTCTATTCCCTCCCATTTCCTGCCCATACTTTATTAAGTTCAGGCAGACTGCAGCTGTTCCTTTCTTTTGCCCACTTCTCACTTTGCTGCCTTTCCCCTGTGCTCCTTTCCCACCAGCTCGCCACTGCCCTTCAGAATCCACATCCATCAGGTGCTGGGAAGAGCCTTGGAGCCCCTCCTGAGACAGCCCTGCCTCAAGGAGCCCTCAGGCACCTATCCCTGCCTGCATCAAGATTGAGTTGTGTATATATATATATATTTGTATATATTTGTATATATTTCTATTTTTGATTTTTTGTTGTTGCCTTTCCCCTGTGCTAAAAAATCTGCTTACAACTTTTTCATTTCTGACTTCAAATCTCTAGTCTTTGTTCCCCTTTTATCATGCCCTGGCAGAAGGAGAGGGGTAATAGAGAATAATATTGTCCTTTGTTTTTTGGTCCACCCAACCTGCTCAGCCATGACGAGATCAAAAGTGGATTTTCAAATAGACTTAAATTAACATGTGCATATGTTGCTCTTCTCCCTAACACCTGAATTTCAGATGAACTTTTATGTATTTAATTTATTCATCCCTGAGTTTTACAGGTACAGCAAGCAGAGGCTTACTAAGGTCAGTTAAGGCTGCTCCTTAATGAAGGACTTCCCACTGTGGATAAAGACAATACAATTATGTCCTTAATGACCTGAAAAAGATTGAAGATGCATAATTAACAATAAGGGTCAGTATCCTTTTCACATAAGGTTTATTTACTACATTATTTAAGGATTCAAAACTGAGTGATGGACTGTGTCAGACAATTATATACCACTCTTTCATAAACCAATCAAAATCAGAGCTTAAATAAAGCTAATCTTGTTTTCCCCATACATTTACAGAAAAGGCTGTTAGAGTTTCACTGATCTGAGGAGAGAAAACTCATTCTACATTTATTCATTTACCAGCTTATCAACTGTACTTCTTCTGCTCGTCCTCTTCTTCCTAGTGTTATTCCACCATTTAGACTGCCTGTGGAGAACTTAGAATCATAGAATATTTTAGCTTGGAAGGGACCTCTAAAGATTTTGTAGTCCAGCCCCTCTGCAGTGGTCATGGACATCTTTGCCCAGATCAGGTTGTTCAGAGCACCATTTGACCTGACCTTAAATGTCTTCAGGGATGGAGCTTTTACTACCTCTCTGGACAACTTATTCCAGTGTTTCACCACCCTCACTTAAAAGAATTTCTTCTTCATATCCAAAGAAAAAACTACTACTCTAAAACTCCTAAACTACTAAAACTAAAACTACTTCTTTTTTTTTTTTTTTTTTTTAGTTAAAAACTAGTATCACTTGTATGATAGCAGCAGACCCTTTTAAAAAATTTGTACCCATCTTTCCTACAGGCCTTCTTTAATTATTTAAATATTGCAATAAGGCCTAAGGAGAAGGACTTGAGGGTGATGGTTGGCTTAATGTGAAACAGCTGAGAAAGCCAACAACCATATCCTTGGCTGTATCAAAAGAAGTGTGACCAGCAGTGACCAGTGTGACAGTGTTGTATCCACCTCGTGAGCTGTGACAACATACTGGAAGGCTTCTTTGAGATGTCCCAAAACCTGCTTTTCCCCAGGCTGAACAACCCTCTTAGCCTGTCTCTTAGCCCGTCTCCATAGGAGAGATGCTCCAGCCCTCTGGTCATTTCTGTGGTCTTTCTCTGGACTTGCTCCATGTCCTTCTTATGTTGGGAGCTCTAGAACTGGACACAGTACTGTAGGTGGGGTCTTACTTGTGAAATATTATTAGCAGAAGTAGTAAGATACAAAGCAGCTACTAAACTTGATATCACTTAAGGGGTAGCTAAACAAAATACCTGGTGAAACTTAAACAATACTCTCAACAAATTTCAACTACAGGGACTTCATGTGTAAAGAAAAACAACATAATAAAAAGCCTGTATAAAATTACACTAACTCCTGAAATGCAGAAACTGTTTTCAAACACAAGAAAGAATGAATTTCAAAATTCTGTTTATAAGAAGTGACTCCAATTTCTGATGATTGCAACTGTCTTCTCTTTCACAGAAAAAACTCTTTTTCAGCTATATTTTCCTACGTTCCTAAAACCATTGATTCAGTCTCCATAATACAGTCACCATTCATATACACAGTGACATTGAATGGAAGTTCACAGTAGTGTAGGTTAAAGCTGGTGAAGTAGAGAAAGTAGAGAAATATCTTGGGCAGAAGAGTTTTTTGACTTTTCTTTAGATTTGAAACTAATATCAGAAAATATGTTACCATACAGTATTTTCTTCAGTATACACATTGACTTTGGATTTTATTTCCAAAACTTCATTAATTTGAATCTTGGATTTTCTAAACTTCAAGATTTGTCACAATGCCAGCCTTCTCTTTAAATCAAGCTGTAGAGGAGGAGTCTGAATTGTGGAAGGACTATTTCATATTTTCAGAGTTTTAGAGGCTCTTAACTGTAGATTTTCAGATTTGTTTCACTAGATTGTTAAATTATACTTTTACTTTGTATTAACAAGAATACAACAGAGCATGAGAATTGTTTATGAGGTGCTTATAATCATGTGTTTTTATAAATAGATTAGATGAACATAATGGCATTTGGAGTAGAACAGGTCAGAGCTTAGTTGTTATGAAGTTCATTCCATTGTTGTCAACCATTCCTCCATTAGTATATACCAATGTGGCTGAGATTTGAATCTTTCTTTAAATGGAAGATAGAATCAATTCATTATCTTTCATGCCTAGCAAAATTAATTAAAAAGGTATGAAATGACTGAGTAGTGAGGGCTTTTATTATATTTTATGAAAGATTCATAACACTTCCATGATCCAGCAATATCAGTGAAATATTACTTTGTTATATTTAAAATTTAAGCTATGTTTTGATATTTAGAAGATGGTCTGGGTTATTAATAACTTTCTGCACTAAACAGAAAATACGCTGTGCTATGCTTTGTGTGTGTATAAAGCAGCTGTTTTACTTGGTTTCATTTGTGCTAACTACAATTTTCAAGTTTTGTTTCTGCCATTCTACACCTGGAAGGTCTAGAGGAGTTGCAATCCACCCATCATGACTTAGTCTAAGATTGGTTTGCTCTTGAGTGTATCAGTTACTATAACCAAGTTCTATTTGAGGGTGTTGAAATTTCTAGCATTTTAGTGTCTTATTCATTGCATTGGCTTTTATTACCTAAATGATGATTAAAGTTCTCCAGTACATTTTGTTCAATTTTCTTTTTTCTTAACTTTTTGTTCAATTATGATACAGATATTAGTCAACCATTTGAATATGTGGTTAGTCAGTCTTTATAGCTTATGTAAAATCAGGAGCTGCATATCCAGAATTTGAGAAGAAGGTGGCATTGTTACTGGGAAAATTAAAGATTTTATGTTTTGTTCTTTTATTGAGAAAAATAATTTTTGAGGAAAAGAATACTGCCATATTTTACATTGTCATCATCAGGATAACCAAAAACCAAAATTCACTGTTCAGTTTCTTCCAAAAAATAAAATTAGCCATCTTTGCAAGCCACATTCAAGGCTTTCATCCTATGAAGAGCAGTCTGTTAAAACACTAAATTAGTTTTCTGATTACTGTTCAGTTGCTGTGTGAAAGTTGCCTAGTAGTGAACAACTATAAGGAAAAATTATGCAAAAGTTTTATTTGTTATTAATCATTCTATACCTGAAATGTCAAAACCGCAGTGATACATACATTTTGGATAGATGGACTGACTAAAAACCTCTCCTGCATGGATTTACAAAGCAATCATTTAAACATTTGGACTTCTCAGTGTGAAGGTGTTTAGGACTCTAAATCAAATTAAGTATTCATGAATAAATATAGAAATTTTCCTTGACTGAGAACAGGATTCTCAGCCATGTTACCTTAGAAAAAGAGAAATTTTAGGCTATGAATCCTATTTCCTCAGATATGTTTCTGAACATACACAGAAGATGATGTTTCAGGCTCCAGTATGGTTCTTTAGCTGATTTAGACATTAACCTGTCCAGGAATGTTGCTATCCATTATCTATTCAGCAGGGAATTTAGGTTCCTGATTTGATTTTTCCACTGACCTGGGTATCAAACTGTACTGGTCAACTTCTGCAACTAGAAACTTCCTTAAAACTACATTTTATCATATTCCTTCTTGCTTACTCTTTTCCAGACTTGTGAACCTTTCCTATTGTCTTCACAGTGGTTTTGCATTATGTGCAGACACAAGCAAAGGTTCAGTGTAAGATGCTGTGTAGGTAGCTTATTGGTTTATGAATTAGAAAGTAATTGTCTAACTGTGGGGATAAGAGGCTTAACTCAGAACACACTGTTCCCTCTCATTTATATAAAAAGTTATATGATGCTAGGAATTCTTTCTTGCTTTTTACTGAGGTGTCTTGATTTAATAGTCAGGGCAAACTAAAACACAGAAAACAAAATTGCTCTGTATTATCGTTCTCCCCACCCCCTCAGCTGAATATAAGAGAGAAATAAGTAAGGGAGACTTCAGGGTTTGAATTTAAAACTAGAACATGTTTACTAGAACAGAGAAGGGATAGTGATATGTGGGATAATAATAAAGATATATATAAAAATATACAAAATACATTTTGAATGGTCATTGGTATAAACTTCCTAAAGTCCCTCTTGTCAGAGCCAGCTCTGGAAGAGTTGGGGAGGGCTCTTCTCAGCAGCAGATGGAGTCAGCTACTGCAGTACACATAGCAAGGTGAAGAAAAAGAGCACCAGTCTCGCTCCAAGATTTCTGAGTAAAGGAAGGCAGCAAGGAAAAAGAACAGGAAAAGGCAGACTCGCCTACTATCCTGGTTTTTACAGGGTATGGTGTAAAATTGGAGGGAATACTGACCTACTCTGTCCTGGCACCTGGACCCATCAGAGTCCTTACATCACCATCTCTCTAGGTCTTTGCATTGGTACCATAAAATTAGCCTGTGCTACCTCAAACCATAACATGAG
Source organism: Phaethornis superciliosus (assembly GCA_023637945.1). Classification (NCBI taxonomy): domain Eukaryota; kingdom Metazoa; phylum Chordata; class Aves; order Apodiformes; family Trochilidae; genus Phaethornis; species Phaethornis superciliosus. Next base: position 150,460,767 of record JAJQWJ010000001.1, on the reverse strand, counting down.
ATAAGTGAAGCACAGGCAGCATATGTCTGAACAGAGTAGCCAATTTTTACAAGTTTTCATGGAACATAAGTTCTAGGACATCTGTTTCTTCGACCTTCAGTAACTATTTCTACACCAGCATATGCAGAATTATTTACCCATGCCTAAATTTTTATGAACACTAAATGGCCTTGGTGAGGACCAATTTCAAGCAGGATAGGTAATAGAGTGCACATCTATGTTATGTGTGGAGAACTAAACACCTGCTAGTCTAGATTATAAAAAATTACAACACATTCAGAAACCAAGCTCATTTACATCTAAATAATAAGATATGAGATATATAGGCAGCTCAGTAAACCCAGGAGACCTGCATATTGCATTCAGTAACACAGCTGAAGATGCCTAGGCATATTTTTGACCTGAAAACTTTAGTAGCTTGATCAATTCAGTTCTTATTTAGGACAGTTAAGTAAGGGTTTTCTCCATTTATGAACCCCTAACTTTTGCTGAAGTGGCATTTTCGTCCTCACAGGATTTGGAACCTGCAGCTTTCCCTTCCTCCTCTCTCACTTTTATAAATGCACGTTTTGTGCTATACATTAGGCATCTGCCAGATACCCAAGACAAAAGTCTCCTGGATTTAACTATTTAACATTATATGTTCCTGGCTTTCAGATGAAAACCACTAATTTTTTTTTAAACTAAATTTAATAATAAGGAAAATAAATAATTTCCCTGCATTGCAAAATAATTTAGTTTAGGCAGTCTTTTATTACCTCTGAGAAAATGCTGAGGTTTTGCAGAATTTTTATTACTGATTCGAATATTAAAGTTCCTACAATAAAAAGAAATAAAAACTAACAGAATAAGATAAAGTATATATCTGCATCAATTTTATTTGATAAAATAACTGAAACTAACAATCTTGAACCATTCCATCTCATTAAACAAGCCAGTTCATTAAGCATGCCAGTGCTAGACTAGAATTTTATAAATTATGTTTCTTATGCTTTTACAAGACTTACAGAAATGTAAAGCAGAGCATTTGAAGAGACTGTAGACACACTTGGGGGATGTCTCTGGGAAAAGCTATCCTAAGGAGTAAGGCTGCTTTATGTTTCAATAAAGTCTATCCTACATTATATTAGAACATTTCCTATTCTCTGCAGACCTGTGTTGATCATATCCTGTTGGGAAAAAAAAAAAAAAAGTCCTGGATTGTTGTATAGCTGAGATAAAAAATATAATACACATTTCTGAAGCGTCTGACTTTATTATTCAATTATTCTAAGAACATAGTTCATTATTTAACTTGCTTGATGAAACCAGTGAAAAAACCACTCAAATCAGAAGAGGACTGTGTCCAAAACAAGCCCAATTGTTGGTTGAAACCAGAAAAAGTATTTCCAGGGAATTTTTGATAAATATATACGTATATGTGTGTGAGATTCCAGTCAGAAGACTGTTTTCCCCCTCTATTTGGGGAACAAAGAAGCCATTTGCCAAGACAGGTTGCCTTCTGCCTCTTCCAAGTTTTTTAGCTTTAAAGTCTCTCTCTCTTATTCCTTTCTTTCCACTGGGAGGGAAGTGGGAATAATGGAGAGCATCTGTCATTGCCAAATTTTCACTTTGGAAAAAAAAAGAAGTAGAGAACAGATTATACATCCTAAACTATTTATAGATATAAAGACATAGTAAATGCTGCCTTTCAAAGAAAATACAATTTAAAAACTAAAGAAAAAAGTTCCAGAGTGTTTGCTTTAATTAAGTCACTTCTGCAAGCTGATGTTTTCTGTGACTCTTCTGCTAAATTTATTGATTTGCAGTATAAAATGTTAGAAGTGACAGACCATGACAATCCAAAGTGTTACAAAGCTTGGGTTCTCAACTTTAAAGTCAATAAGAGGTGTGAGGTTTTGGCTTGGCTGTGGATTTTTTTTTTTTTTTAAAGCTGCTAATGGAGAAATCTGTTAAGCAATATGATAAAGAGGTTAAAAGCACAAGGTTTTTTGTTATGTTTTACCTCTAAGGCTATTGTTGGAACAACCTGAAAGACTCATGCTGATGGCAGATAACTAAATCAGACAATCTCTACAGAAGCAGATAATTTTTATTTTGCTAAACCTAGGTAAAGTGAACTCAAAAGATTATGTCTTTTAGAAGGCACCTTCATTTTTCATAGAAATGGAAATACTTTCAGAAGTATTCAGCTTCTAAGGCAAAAGTCTTCACTATTTTATTTATGAAGAGTGGAATAGCACTTTTTTCTTACTGGTTTTTTTTTTCCTCACAGAAGCATGAAATTATAGAAAGTATAGGCAGTACAGGGCTATATACAAAATGACTTTATTTTAGAAAGGTTTGAATTGATAAAACATAAGACTATCTACATTGATCATGCCTTTTACTTGATCTTAGTGGACCAAACATGAGAAAGCAAACCATGTCCTTTGACATTTTTACATAAATTCTAGTGCCTTGGAGGCAGGAGAGGATAAAAAATAAAAATAATAATAAAAACCAAAACACAACCCCAAACATGAAGGTATAGTACATAGGAAAAGATTCACTCAGTAAAGAGTGGTTTTTTTTCACACATTCCATGTATCTCAATAAGATTTTTGTTTAAAAAGCCTTCTCAAATCCCTGCTGCAACATGTCCTAATCCATATTTATTTGCAAATAGTGTACTCCAAGTGTCTGTGTTGAGAGTTAGAGATGGACTATTAGTTATAAATAGTTCTCATAATGCTGGCTCATTCTCTTTCCATTACTTTCCCTCTCTAATTACAACAGTCTCAGTTTCTTTGGTCGTTTGTATCACTTTCATCACCATCTTATGATCTGTCTTAAAATCTATCCTTATGTCTCTGTAAAGCTCTACTCTGTGGCCTTTATGAATCCCTTGATAATAGCCATACTGTGGGTTGGGGGTAGGGGTGAACAACAACTGAAAAACAAATGAAAAACCAACCCAACAATAGATTTGTGGTCTTCAGGACTATAGTTTCTCTCTATAGAGCTAAAGCTATGACTTCTTTTCATGTAGGAAGTCACATTCTCCTTTAAGGAAAAGCCTTTGTCCTAATGAGACTGTGTTTCAAAATCCTGATCTATTTGGATAAAAGTGACAAAGAAGCACACATTGCCTAGTTTATCAAATTACCTAGGGCAAGTTAGAGACTGAGAACATTAGCTAATCATGCTATAGACTCCCCTCCCACATAGGGTTTCTATTAAAACTACTAACATATATTGCCACATTCACTGCCTTTTTAGTCCTGGACTGTAAAAACTGGCATATCACAGTTAAAAATCCAATCAAAATAGAAAATACTTTCTGAGGGAGAAAGAAGAAATAACTTTTTGACATATGCAGGAAATGCATCTTGGTAAAATTACTTCTTTAAAGAGCCAATAATTTTTCCTTAGTCTCATTGTGCTAATTTTACATCATTTCTTACATCTGTTATTTTTAGAATAATCTAAAAATGTTCAGTGTAAATTAGTTATTGGTATTGACTGAATTAGCATAGGAAAGCAGTGTCTTTATTTTTAAATAGTTTTCCCAGATTTCTGTGTTTAGATACATATTCTCTTTAAAAATATATTAAATCCATATGGGAAAAGGTGTCATTATTTTCTTTTATGTGAAAAGTCCTATGCTATAGACATTTACCTTTCCTATGGATTATTTTCTATTAATTCCTATAGTTTAGGTGAAATGTCCAGCATGAGTTTTTTCAACTCTGTATGTCATTGGAATAGTCAATTGACCAAATGCAATCAAGATAAATCTTGTCAGAATAAGCAAGGACCAAAAATATCATTAAGGATCAGCCTCATGGACAATCTTTGGCAAGTATTGTCTTATATTCTTGTTCACATGAATGTCAGAAGAGTAATCCTAGTAACCTGCAGGAATAGATATGAAAAATAGATATGAAAATCAGATGTGATCAAATGGCAAAGTTTGTAGGAGCCAGAATAGCATCATCCATCCATTTAATTAAAGAACAAGTTTGCACAGGAAGAGAGAGAGGATAATTAGAATTGACTGCCACTTTGCACTCTAAATGAGTACACTCTCCAGCCAAATTACACTCTCCTGCCTACCTGAAAGTTGCCTATATTTCTGGAAAGGTAAATTAGGAAGAATTAAATTAGGTTTCTCTTTTCAGAAATGAATCCAAAATATATAATGGGATACTGAACATGTCTCACTGATGAATATGATCTTTTCTGTGTATTAATACATGAATACTGATGAAAATGACAGCTTAATTTTACAGTAAAGTTGGATTTAATTATTTCAAGCCTTACATTTATTATTATTTCAAGTATCCAGAATCTACTTAGAAAGTGATATAGTCAATATTATTGCAAGATTTACTTTATACTCTCAAGTCCAGGAAAGTAAATACCTCAAGAAATAGAGGCACCCTATTCTGTGACCTCCGGTTAAGGGGACAACATAAACTTCTAACATAACCTTGACATGCTTTATTTATACACCTAATTTTCTCTGAAAAGAAATCTTTTTATTTAATTATTTTAATTTTTATTTAAGAAAAATTTTATTTAATATTATAAATCATTTTTACAGGCTGTTTCTACATAATTTTCAATATTTTCTAAGTAAGCAATTACGCCTTTTCTGTATTTTAGGACAAAGCTCTCCTATGTCACACAGCTAGTCCTCTCTATCCAATCTTCAAATTCTAGCCTGAGTGCCAGCTGGTTTTAATATTACTTCTAAATAGATAGGAAAATTCTCTTTTGCTAATTATCAGAAGCTGTTTGCCCTGCTAGTGAGTCTGAATTCACAAAATCATTGAACAGCTGAGGTTGGAAGTGACCTCTGGAAATCCACTCCCCCTCATCAATCAGGTCCACTTTCTGCTGGTTGCCCCGGGCCATGTCCTGACAGCTGTTGAATATCAGGAAAGTGTGACTATTTCTGTATCTATTTTATTTATACAGGATAAAAAAAAAACAAAAAACAAAAAAAAAAAACAAAAAAACAAAAAAAAAAAAACAAAAAAAAACACACGAAATTTGGACTCAAAATTCAAATTAAATTAAGGCTAACTACACTGGATTGAGATTAGGTGCATTACAGTGCATATTTTTTATTTCAAGGCCGAAGACAAAAATACCTATTTATTCCAGTGAAAATGTTAATATATTTGTATTTAAATAAAAGATACAACTTAATGTATCATAGGATGATGTACACACACAAAAACGTTAAGACAATAACAAAATAAAACAGTTGTGTTCCACACAGAATAGCAAATACACTTTCATTCCATAAAACCCTGGTTCTTGGAATTAAGTACTTTTTCTTCTAAGTTTGGATAATACTTGTGAATTTTTTTCCAGCCTCCTGATTTCCTCAAAAGGCCTGGATTTCTCTGGCAAAACAAGACTTTCTTGAGTTTTGCCAGCAGCTAGGAATATTTTCGCACAACTCTCATGGTAAATTAGAAATGGGTGAATCTCTACAGGCTTGGAAGTACAGCTGAGATAAGCAATTTATCTGAGACTTTTCTTTGTGGCCTTGGGCCTTCAGCATTCCCCTGTATGTTTTAAAATTTAACATTGGACTTTTCCACTTAGGAAGAATCAAAGGAAAATTAATTCCAGAAGTCATATTGTCTCAGGGAACACTGGAAGCTTTAACAGTTTGAATTGTGTCAAGACAGGAGAGAAAATAATTTGTCATATAACTTTTTCTTCAAAAAAATCTACTCCCTGCTTGGAGATTATCCAGCTTTATTACCTACCAGTTGGGCAGGGGGAGGGGCATTGCATTTACCCATGTCTTTCTCTTCTTCAAATGCCTTAGCAAAGCACTTGAAGACACAAGGAGTAGGCTCCAGTCACTGTTGTGTTGACAGCACAGCTTTATTCTATTCATTATTTCCCTTTGCACATGCATAGGATAGTCTCATTAATACCCAAATTATACTGCAGTTTTTTAACACTAATTTTTTTTTAGAAAAGCAAAAGTTGATTATTTGGTGTTCTAGCTTGGGCAGTTGGTGGTAATCTCAACTCTAAAGCTTCTTAACTCTGAGTCCTTAAATCCTGTATTTCTCCTTCCTCCATTCCGTTGCCATTCTTTTTCTCTGCTGACTACAGATAGAACATCAGTAGAGCATAGTTCTCAATAGTTATGTGGCCACAGAAAAATACTAGACAAATTGTAGCAAAACCTATGTATGACAGTCCTTGTACCAGTACCTTTTTTATATGACCATGGCTACTGCAAAATACCAGTTATTCAATATTTAAAATTCTCAGTTGTAGATCTATAAAGTCTTTTCTTTTTTCTCCAGCTCTTCCTTTTCATTTTATTTGTCTGAGTCTCTTAACAGTGCTCCCTGAAACAATAATGTCTCATATGTGGTTATTGTTTCACTGATGTATTTTAGAATTGTTTTAAAACAAATAAACAAACAAACAAACAAAAAGAAAAACAGGAATGGGATTTACTCAAGAAGAAAATATTTTTTGTGGGAATTGAGACAATTGAGACTGTCTTCAGGTATCACATTAATCACAGTAGTGCAAGAGATTGCAAAGACTATTCCAGGATTTTTGATAGATTTGTTGAAAATTAGCATAGATGATGGTTAGATAATCTCCATTAGTGGTTGTCCTAGTTTTGATACTTTTTGATTTATCAATTTACATTCTTTCTTCAGTGCCTTTGTAATTAGAGAGTGCATAAGGATGTGATTTTTTTTTTTCTCTCTACCTATATGGGTAATTCATCTCATTATAGTCAGAGTGTATATAAATTTCCAGGGCTTACACAGTCCAGAAAGAAAAATGAGATCTTGCATTTTAACTGATTAAAATTGATTAATTAACTGATTAAATTAACTGCAAATTAACTGATTAAATTGTATTCCATATTCCAACAAGAGAATAGAAGCAGAATTTTGTATTATTCTGTCCACTGAGGGGGTGTTACCAAAGCTATCAATTACTAGCAGCTGAATCAGACTAATGATTTTCAGAAATATAGGTTCATCACTGTCACCTGGCATCTTGGCATCAACTTCATTCTTTCACATGGATTTGCTTCTCAGGAAACAACTGACTTTGAATATTGAGAGCAGTCCTTCTTTTCTGAAGATATTTCTGGAAATACCAAAGCTGGATGGGAGATACAACATCTTTAGTAATGACTAAAAATGTCACTCAATATGTTTATGAAGGAAAGTCTTTAAGATTTTATCATCAGTTGTAGAATAAACATATTCAATGGGTAACAAGACTATTCAATAGCAAAAAAAAATCAAAGAAACATCAGAGTAACAAAGGCAATCATTGTTGAGTACACAATTCTGCACAAGACTTGAGCCTGCAAATCATGTAATTTTGTTTACTAACTTTTATCCTTTTTCTGTTGCATGAAAATTACTTAGGGCAGAGAGTGTGTGTTCTTAGTGGGACAATTCTTGGTACAAGAGATCTTAATAAAGGCACTGCTGAAATAATAGAATCTTCCAAAAGTAACTTTTAAAATTAACATCTAAGGTCAGTTTGAAAAGAGGAAACAGTTATGTATTCAGCTGATTAGATGAAAAGGTTTTCTTTGTAATTTAGATAAATGTTTTTCCTGGCAGTGAAATTTAATATAAAAGTATTAATTATTCACAATGTAATCATTAAGAAATTGGGTAAATGTAATCACATTGCACAACCAAATGAAATCAGCAGACATCACCAAGAGGAATAAGATAACAATAATGTATTATTAAATAGTAGGAAAAAAATTAGAAATGTACATAGAAATCTAGTAATACCACTATTTTTAACATTAATGCTACCTTAAAGAAGGCTGAGGGGAATATATTATTATTCTATATGCTTGTGCATCTATTGTATTACTAAATTTTCTGAACAGAAAGTAGAAGAGTTTTTAATAGTGTGTCTGGTTTTTACACCCTACTGTGTATTTCTTCTCACAAATAAGATGATGTTATACAAGGAACTTATCTGAATAATATGGAAGATAGACTTAGTGAAAGATCTTTCACCAACTAGCCTCAAGGATTTTGGATAGTGATATTGCATCTACAAACAGACTTTACTGTTTTAGAAAGTCAGCATTACTTTCAGTGAACTGAAAAACAAATGTTTTCAGAGCAGAGCAAATTGTGTTCTGAAAAAAAAGTTTTAGTTTGAACATGTAAGTTCTTTTATTTTGAGAATGGTAAGTTTCAAAATTAAAAGTGAATGTAAACAAAAAAATGAAACAAATATCAGAACCTTCCATCACTGAAAGAAAAAAAATTACAATTTTATCACAGAAAGTCACAGGGAAAAAAAATTAATTCCGATATCTTCATATATTTACGATGTTCTACTGCTACCCAACATGAAATTCAATTAAATGGTTGCATTATTTTGTAGCTGCAAAAGTAAAAATAGCTTAAGTGTTCTGCTGGAAATGCATCTATATTTATTGAACTATATATTATGTTATGTGTATTAATGCATATATAAAATACATATATATAGGTACTTTATATAGTGTTTATATTATTGAATATGTAATATAGAAACAGTGGATAGAAGGTAATCTTGGATCAACTCGTCTAGGAATGTAAGTCACCCTACATCATGTATTATAGGTCACTATTATGAAGACAAATTATAATTAATCTACATATTATAGTAGGTGTATTGTGAAATTCTATGCTTGTTTCACAGGAGGTCAAACTCTATCCTAATGATATTCTTTTGCTATTAGGGCTCTCATTAGTGGGCTGCCTACAATCCAGGAACAAGTAAAAGCAAGTTTAATGAAGCTGCACAAAACAGATCTCAAACATTACGGGCTCTCATTACACTTACATTCTGAATAAGTAGGCAAGTCAGTATTTCTTAAAGATTATATGAAATTTGAATCATTTGGCCTATTTTACACAGTGACCTTAAACTGGATAACATTTTCTTTAGTAGTACAACTTCTCCCTGTTCATTATACAGGGAGAAGTTGATTATATGAATAAATTAATTTCAGAAGTCAAAAATTTCCATACAGGACAACCAAAATTCATATGGAAATGCACCTGCTCTCAACACATATTTTTGTATTTAAAATCCATCTTATAAACAATCTATTTAATTGCAGTTCAGATATGTGATAACTGCATTGCTCAAACAAGACTTGGAAAATAAATTAGCAGTTCTGGGTTGAGCTTAGGTTTTTAAATACATTCTATAAATGTAATCTTAAGTAAATATTTTATTTATGTTAACATATTGATTTAACTTCATTTTGTTTCTCTGCATACTATCAATATTTTTGGTATAATTCTTATACTTCCTGTAATATATTCTATTTTGGCTTTAAGAAAATTATTACTTTTTCCATGAAAGGTATATTTCACAAATATACTGGGTATCAGAGTCCAATATTCCCTCGTTCTTTACAAAATTAATTTATTTGAAAATAATTGACATTACATGGGATTTTGATTTAGAAAAGTGATAACAGCAGTATACTTAATTCTCAACACAAGCTCAGTATAGCAATTACAATACACTATTGGATCACAATGCAAACATAATCACCATTACTACTGGCAACACTCAGCTTCCTCAGTCACTAGGGAGGAATACATGGGTTGAAGCCAGCTCAAGCACTTTGCTCTCTTCAGATTTCATTGTGTTGGTTGATTATATTTGTTACTTTATGTTGGGCTGAGCCGTATGAACACTTCCCCTGTGTCATCTGGCTGACTCAGGAAGATAATGTTTTCTAGTGATTATTTTAGAAAGACCATTTACATAACTAGTCAATTCATTCAACTGATAAAGCTCCTTATCTATTCCTAAGTCGGACTAGAGGAGCTGGAGAAGTTTAGGCTCCTTTATGATAGCTGTGGTCACCTTCCAGTTTCTTTTCTGAGTTTCATGAGCACACGATCCTTCTCTTTCTTCTTTGAGTGTTATTCCACTTGCTGAGGTTTGTTGATCATTCTCAAAAGGATAGATATTACATCTCATGGCACTGGTTAGTAAAACTTCTTCTTCTGCAAGTTCTGAAAATCCATGACTTGCAATTTCAAGTAAAATATAATAGAATATTCTTTCTCTTGGATTCAGAATATCTTGGATAAGAAAAATAAAATAAGCTTAAATTTAATGCCCGGTGTAAATAAATGGGTAGCATTATATCAGTTTTTCAATAACATTAATTATAATAAATTCTTTCTTTCATGTCACATTATTTACAAACATTAATACTACATGGATACATATTGTCGTATTTGAAATCCAGACAGGGCATAAATCTTTCTTGACATTGCATATAGGATTAGACTGAGATGGCATAAATGCACTGTCTATGTACTGTTTAATTCTTATTTCATCTGAGCCCCACCCTACATGTATGGACTGCTGTGGCAACAGAGAAAAGACACATTAATTAATACATTTTGTTAGCACTGTTCTGACATTTTGGAGCCTTGCCCTGACACAAAGTTTTTAAGTTTGGGGTTTTTTTCCAGTTTTGTTTTGTTTTCTTATTTGGTTTTGGTTTTGTTTTGTTTTTGTTATTTTGTTTCGTTGCTGTTGTTTTAGGTTGGTTGGTTGGTTTTGGGTTTTTTAGCCACATACCTTCTTCAGTTTTTGATAGCTGAGTTACTAATCCAAACAGAACAAAAAGTTTTCAAAAGAATTCTGGGCACAAACCCATAGAAACGAACTATGGAAAATAGCATACCCACTTAGTAGAATGACTGTTACAGATTTAACAGTCATTTCTTTTGCACCTGGGATGCATGTATCAGCTTCTTAATTTCAACAGTTACTTAAATAGTTTTCAAATTGTGTATATATTCCGTGTATGTATTGATTCACAAGGTTGATTACAAAGAAACCATTACTGTCAATCAAATAAACACCATGCATTTTTAAAATATTTATGTTTAGCATTTACATAGTTAATGAGGAACAAAAAAAAAAAAAAAAAACCAAAAAAAACCCCATGTTTTAAATTGAATATATTTTTAAAAGTCTATCTCTTCTTTACCAAACATGGCCACAAAGGTACATTTTTACATTAGTAGTACTTGTTTTAATTAAATCTATAATTATGGCATTTCTAGAATAATCTGGAGAATTTGCTGAATTTATGCAGGAATTGTGATGTTGGTGATGAAAATTCACATTCTTACTCTCGCTGTTGAGAGCCTTTCAACTTCATTTGCCTAGACACATTACTGACCATATATAGGGAACAAAATATTTTTTGTAAGGTCCATAAGGCACACACCTGCTCAGAAAGGAAGTTTATTTATCACCTTCTTCTGGAGGACACTCAAATTATCAAATTGCCAAGAAGAAATCATCATCTACTTTGAACTTCATCTGTTCTCCACTCTCCACTGCCAGTGCACAGAAAAAAAATTCAATAATAATTACAGGGAGTAAGTGAGGAAGTGACTCTGTAGCCTTCTCTGTAGGATACTCACATGAGTGTTGAAATAGGATTCTGAACCTTATTGCTAAGGCTAATTTGCTTAATTAATTATGTAAAATATATGGACACTATTTGGGGTAGGGAGATTAACTTATGCAAGCATACTTGTAAATAATTTGTTTCAGAGACTCACTGAAGTAAGGTCATCTGGTACAGCTCAGCAAGCCCAAGAAATTGTTGCCGCTGGCATTTTTGATACAGGATCAACTAGTATACCCAAACAAACACACACATTCCACTAGGACATACATGATCCATGTAGACTGAAGAAAATTAAATTCTCAGTTTTCTGATTTTTTATTTATGGTAAAGATGATTTCAAAATATTTTTCATGATTTGACTATTCATCTAAGATATTTTAAGGTGGAAATATATCTAGCTTTTTATTGATTGAGATCTCATTCAATGTGATTTTCCTCTGTTGGGCTAACACAGATATTCAGCCTCTGAGAACCATTATAAGCTCAGAGTAGCTGTAACTCTTTTCTTTATCTCTCTTTCTCTTACAGAATAAAGCAGAAATACCAGGAGTTTTGAAAATACACATACTTATATAAACTATAAAAAAATTATTTTATCCCTTCTAAACTATGCTTGTACCATACCTTGATTTTCCTTGATCAAATCTCTCCTCATTCTTGAAAAAATAAATTAGTTATAAAAAAAATGCTTTATGAACCTTGAGTTTACAAATTGTAATGTCTTGTGCTATAATTGCGATTCAGAGTGATATGTTGTCACTTCAAGTCACTTTATATGGACAACTATAGTTTTCTTCGAATTACAATATATTTTTACCAACATCCAGAATAAAGTGATGCAAAATATTCTCTGCATTCGTTGTGCTTGAATGATTGAAAGTTTTTTTCACCTTTAAGACACCAGAAAAATTTCATGTAATAGCATAAAGTACATTAACTTCATACTAAACTGCTCCATTGGTGTAACTTTTAAGAAACCTATATAAAAAAGACAGATTGTTTTAGTTACTGAGGAGAATGAGTGAGCTCATAGCATCAGGTCAAATCCTATTAACAGACTTACTTAAAGCTGGAGATTAGACAATTATTAATAAAATGTCTATTTAAAGTTTTGGGTTCATTTTGTCTTGCAGCTTTTTAAGAACTATAGCATAAAAATCACACATGGAACCTCAGATATTCTTTCTCTCATCTCTCTCTACCGCATTAGGTGCATCTTAATTTAAAGATAGAGTTGGAAATTTTAATTTCTTTTACAAAATTAAAAAAACAATCTGTAACTCTCCCATAGAGACACTATATCTTGTCATCTTTTTATCCTCCATAATTTGTAAAACGTGATTCTTTCGATTCTTGGAAAATACTGAAAAAAAATCCATATATCTTTTTTAGAACTGGTTTGTTTCATAAACAATCAAATTCCTGTCAGTGCTATGCAGTGAATATGTGAGCACATTTATTTAGAAAATGTACACTTCTTTCTAGAACTTTATAAAGGAAACAGAACAGAAAGAAATTGAGCATCTATATTTTTTATTTCTCTCCATTTTGAAAATGTTTACACAAAGTAAATGTAAAGGTGATCCAGAAAGTACTGAATTAACTCAGTAAGATCCAGATTAACTGAAAAAACCCTGCCTTGTCATAGCATCACTTAATTTATCTGTGTCTGGGCATATGAATGGATTGAATGAACCCAGAAGCATGTTCACAGGTTCACTTTTCAGTGCTTAAGAAGGCTTAAGAGCTTAAGAAATGGTTTTAAAACATTTAACACACTAAGTAACAAACAGTTTTGAAAAGCATGATTAAACTTCACATTTTCTGATTGAATTGCACATAATTGGCTGATGGATATTGATATCCCACTGAACAACTGCAGTGCCTTGAAGAAGCAGTCTACTTATCTGGCAAACAGTGTAGAACTTATCAAAACAAACCTTATGGTTGACTGAATCTGCCAAGTGAATGACATCAGTTTAAGAGTAGATGGATATGCTTGAAGATTATATTGGACGTCTGTATGGGTTTCAAAATTTCTGTCAACTCCAGTCCATTTTGCAAGTGAGTATGTATACAAGCCTATCTTTCTCTTACAACAAGCCTGTCTGTCTCCCAAGAACTGTGTATTTCTTCATCTAATCAAAGATTTGAATCATTTTTCTCCCTATTACTCTTGACAATATTCGTAATAATCAAGAAAACGTGTATGTTTCATAAGCTTGCTTATCAAGCTTTCAGAATACCTGTTTGCATATAGGTCTCTACCCTGATGTTATTTGACAACAGTTTTCTCCCTTACATCTTCTTTGCCTACAATACACCATGCAAGTTGGGGAACTGAGGAGCAAGTAAGAAAGAAGATGGAGGGGAATGTTTGTAATGAATTTCTGTATGGTTCAGTGAGAACTGCCAGTGAAATTTTAAGTTTTTTTAATTCGTGTTACCTCTCTGATGCCTGACACTGAAAAAGTGCCTTGCAGATGTTAACTAGTGACCCAATACGAAAGCTGAAAGTTTTGTTAATTCTTGTTATCAATTATCTTGATCACAAAGTAAGTATTTTTAAGCTTGAAGAATTCATAGTTAATAAGGAATAATACTGAAAAAACTTCTGTGTTTAACCTTCTGACGTAATAAATAGATTTTGTCAGCAGTTTAAGTCAAGATTTTTTAGGAAAAGACAAGACTTAAGTTTTTAGGGAGGAAGACAAATAATATAACATATTTAGCAGAAGCTCTGTGAGTTTGGGGTTTCAGAATTCACCAATGCTTTGAATTCTAGTTTCCTGTCTAGGTTATCATGCATTAACCCAATAGAAAGCACCTCTTTTTCATCAAGAAAATATGCTAGTTTGTTTTCATAATTTATTTTATAACCACAGAAGTGTACATCACACAATAAAGTGACATATTTTGCTCTTGGCATTAAAGCTTCATCTCAACCTAAAGTGAATGTTTTTGCCCTGTATAGTGACTGCATTATTATAATAACTATCAATCAAAACTTTGTATATGAAACCATAACATTTTAATGCTCTGGAAGGCAACTGAGCTAGTATTTATTAGTATCACTAAGCATAAAATACTAAAAAGTAGCTGAAAATATTAATTGCATAAGTTCATAGGTATGTCTCTGGCTATTAATCAGGAATAACTATGTAAAAAAGAAAATAAACGTTACAGATGTTTTATTTAGAGGAGATTTTAAATTAAATGCATGAGTACCAACCACCACAAGTACCTGAAATCCACACTGAAGTTTTAGGCTGGTGGTTTTGACATTGCATCATTCTACTGATTTAGAGTTTTAGAGAGTGTATGTGTGCATGTATTCTCTTGTAGTAGATATACAGATATTTTTTCTTATTATTATTTTACCTCTATGTTCTATCATTCCCTAGAAAATAATGAAGCTGCAAATTGGTTCCAGATTCTTATCTAAATGCTGTAATTTTTGTCACATACTCTTTGTGATTTATCTGTACCAAAGGACTTAATTTTTTTCTCACGTCTTCTGCCTCCAGGTGGGTATAGTCAGAGAGAAACTATAGAGATCAGTATTTGTTATCTGTCAATCAACCCCATAAAATAATTGAAATGAAAAGCCAAAATTATTTCCTGAAGTCTAGTTGACCATGGAGAAATTAAGAATCCATAAAATTCCTTAGTCTTTTTAACATCCTGTTATAATCTGAGAGGCCTAAACTACAGGTCAAATTAAACTCATTCATCACATGGTATAAATCTGATGGCTTAGAAATCTCATTTCAAGGCTACGTTTGGCCTATTGTTAACTCAAAGCAACAACTTTTCCTTTCTCAAACTGAATCCTATATTTAGATTTAAACTTCCTTGTTTTCTAACCTTTCAGCTTTTAATGTATAACCTAGTTTACAAAAGAATGTGACTGAAAACCAACTATGGAGCCTTGATTTCTTCTTTTTGTAATTATTTAGATTCTTTCACCATGAGATCACTGGAAAAACTACATTGTAATTCATTCCACTAACAAACAGTTCATAAAAAATAAATTCAAATCCAGAAAGTGTCCTTACAGACTTTTGAGGGAAAGAAGAAAACAAATATGCAAATTAATATGCAAAGAATACTTTCCTCAAGGCAAACACATTAATCTTCTCTTTCATTGGACAAGTTTTTAGAGTATAAATTAATGAAAGAACTGTCTTTCTTTTGGCATGAGTATTCTTGATTGAACCAATGTTTTTGTCCCAACACTCAGGTCAGTGTCCTTCAGACTGGTAATGTAAGTGTTCATACACCTTTACATACCTCAGTAGTTATCGAGCCCTTCTTTATCCTCCTTCATACTTCAGCAATCCTTATTCTCCTCACAACCATTGCAAATTATTTTATGTCAGTAAGGCCTTGAAATTTCATTCTGTATTATAATGCAGAAGAAATTAATAGTAAACAAAAACCTGTGAATATTTTAAAAGCAAGTACATACATTTTTTGTCTTTATGGAAGAAATATGTGAAGAATGGTGCTAGGCATTTTATATATATTTTGAGAAGATTCCCTATTTCTCAGAAGTTATAATGTCTTTAGAAAGCTCAGTATTCATAATTCAGGAAACATAAAATCACTCCTCTCAACGAAAGGGTGACATAGTTAGCAATTACAGAGAAAGATAAAGGGTATGCCTGCAAGTCTGAAATCTGACAACTTTTGACCAACTCTCTACCAACAATAGTTATTACTAATACAAAATACTTTTTATTGGGGAATATCAAGCATGTTTGGAAAGATCATTAAAGATTAAAGCATTTTTAGGAACAACTAAAGGTTGCTGTTATAATTAATAACTCTAAAACATAGAGTCTTCATGATTTCTCCCTAGTATTTGATCCTGTAAAAATTTTTAAAATCTTTGCCTAATTAAACTTTTAACAGGAATTCTATTTATGTATTCTGCAAAATAAGAAATAATTTATAGATTTTTTTCCAACAACATAAGTTTTTGAATATTTAAACTGATGAATTTACCAAGTTACAATGAAAAAAAAAATACAGTGAAAAAATCAGAAGAGAATCTTTTAAGTTCCTACTTTAATTCTAAAAATGTATCTTTGAAGAAATTAAAAAAAACCCACAACTTATTTTGTTTGATATTTTGTGGAAAGATATGATAAAATATATGAAAATAGAGGACAGAAAATACAAAATCTTGGAAAAACCCTCCTTTTGTCTTTCCCCATAAAGATGTGACTTTATTCCCATGTACTTTGTGTAATAATGATTAACTTCCAGAGTGTTTCTGTCTATACCATCAGTGTTTTGTGTGCTTTTATAAGCAGTCCCAATATACATCATCACATGATAGAAAGTATTCTTATAGTTATACATTTGTAATTCTCCTGATATCTGCAATACTTCATACTGTCATAAAATTATAAACAAGACAATTTCTGTGTCCCCTTATGACAGAAAGAGTCATCACAATAGCAAAGATAATGACATGTTATAGCTAACTGTGATAATCACAAAAAATCTTCCTAGATTCATGGGGTGCAAGTAAAATGTAGCAGTCAGGTTCCACATGCTTATGTCCTGAAAATCGTTCTTATTTTTGAAACATCAAGCAATTATCTGCTTTATTTTCACACCCATTCAGTTTAGAAAAAGTTAGAAATTCCATAATGCCTGCTGCATGGAGGTTTGTACATCAGCTGAGTTTAAGTAATGTAATGTTATATCCTGAGATCATAAGAAAATTACTGTGAAAAGTGATGGAAAAGTAGGATCTTTCCAAATGTTCTTCCTGAATATTTAGTTGTTGTGGCTTCTTCCCATGAAGATTTATACCTTTTGCTTATTTTGTATTCTCCTGTTAATTCATCTTTCTCTTTGGTAATTCTAGAAAGATTTCTCTTCCTTGGGATACATGATTAGATGTAGCTATCTTGTCTGAAAGTAGTAGAGACAGGCACTAATTTGAATTCTGACTTTCAGAAATTGATGGAAAATAACATAAGTATAAAAATTCGGATAATAATAAAATCATATCACTGGGGACAACTATTCAGAAGACAACCTTTGTACTAGTGATGGAAAGACTTTTACTTTAAACCACAGAAAATAAATATACTTTATGGATACTAGAGACATAGACAAAGTACTTTAAATCTTAGTATGTTTTAGCTCTAAGGCAACATTTATTTATTTCTTAAGCTATGTGAAGAGGGCTGTTATTAAAAGGAACTCAGATTACAGAGAGTGGGAGAAGAAGAAGGAGACAATCTCGTTGCTGCTAGAAATAGTGTTTTGGGAAGAAGTTCTTTGTTTTAGAGTAGGTAATGTTTCTAATGTAAAATTTTTGATTTTCATAAAGCACCACTACAATGCTGAGTTTAGTTCTATCTCTTGAAAAGAACAATGTTCTTTTATTGAAAGCTTTGATCAGTTTCTTGAATTTCTCCCATAAGAGACCTTTTTGGCCCGTTAATTTGAATTGGGTGTTTACTAAGGCAGAATATTTTTTTTCTTTTTTGTGAATGTCATTCAGGTACTAGATAAGAAATCTTTTCACTTTGTTGAGAAACTGAGTTGAAAATAAGGAATACTTGTCTGAAGCTTCAGCCTGGAAAATCTACATTGATGGGAATAGTAGACTGGGAGAGGAAATCCTTCAGTGATGGCAGGTGAATGCTATAAAATATTGCCAGTGGCAGGTGTACAATTTATCGTCAGTGGAATATTCAAAGACAGCTTACACCATTGTGTGAGCCCAGTTTTAGAAATAATACGTTATTTCTTTATCTGATGCAGAGGCATTAGCTAAATGACTCAGCAGAAACCTATCACATCCAAAATACTATTTTAAAAAAGAGGCCATTACACTCAGAAGTGTAATACATGCTTTTTTTCTATTACCCAAGGAAAACAGAAATCTGGATTTCCAGTAGGTAGTTTGGACGAGTCAGTGATATGCACTTGCAGCTCAGAAAATCCATCATATCCTGGTCTGCATAAAAAGCAGCAGGGGCAGCAAGTCAAGGGAGGTAATTTTATCTCTACTCTTCTCTTGCAATGTATCAATGGCATCCAGCTCTGGGAACCCCAGCAGAAAAATCAAAGAATCGTGGAACTTCTAGGGTTGGAAGGCACCTTAAAGATCATATAGTTCCAAACCCCCTGCATGGGCAGGGACACCATCCACTTCCAGGTTTCTCAAGGCCCTATTCAACCTTGAACCCTGAACACTTCCAGGGAGGAGGCAGCCACAATCTCCTTGGGCAACCTGTTCCAGCATCTCACCACCCTCACAGGAAATATTTTTTTCCTGATGTCCCCTCTTCAAGTTTGAAACCACTGCCCCCTGTCCTCTCAATACATACCCATGTAAAAAGCTCTACCCCACCTTTCTTGTTTTCAGATATTAGAAATTGCTATCAGCTCACCTCAGAACTTCCTCTTCTTAGGCTGAACAACTCCAACTTCTTTAGCCTGTCTTTGCAGGGGAGATACCCCAGCCCAATGATCATTTTAGTGGCTCTCCTCTGGATACATTCAAGGAGCTCTGTCCTTATCTTGGGGCCACCAGAACTGAATACAGTACTTCAGGTGGGGTCTCACAAGAGCAAAAGGGGGAGAATCACCTCTCCTAATCTTCTGGCCATGCTAATCTTGATGCATCCTATGATGTGGCTGGCCTTCTGAGCTGAATGAGCTCACTGCCAACTCATGTTCAGCTTCTCATCAGTCAAAACCCCCAAGTCCTTCTCTTCAGGGATACTCTCAACCCACTCTGTACACAGCTTGTAATTGTGCCTGGCATTGGCGTGACTCAGATGGAGGACCTTGCATGTGGACTTGCTGAACCTCATGCAAGTTGCACTGGTCCATTTCTCAAGCCTGTTAATGTTCCCTCTGGATGGCAGCTCTTGTCTCAAGTGAGTACCCTTTACCACACAGCTTAGTGTCATAGACAAGTTTGCTGAGGGTGCACTCAATGCCATTGTCAGTGTCTCTAACAAAGACCTTAAACATCACTGGACACAGTACAGCCCCTGAGGAACTCCAGTTGTCCCTGGTCTCCAGCTGGACATCAAGCCATTGATCAGAACTCTGAGTGCAACCTTCTAGCCAGTTCCTTATCTACCAGTGGTCCATCCATCAAGACCAAGTCTCTCCATCTTAGAGACAAGGATGTCATGGGGAACAGTATCAAATACCTTGCATAAGTCCACGTGAATGCTGTCACTCCTTGTCCCATATCTACCAGAGATATAACTCTGTCATGGAAGACCACCTAATTTGTCAGGCTAAATTTGCTCTTAGTGAAGCCATGTTGGTTGTCACTGATCACCAGTTGACAGTGGTGATCACCTGGTTGTTTTTCATGTGCCCTAGTACAGGTACCAGGAGGATCTGCTCCATGATTTTACCTAGCACAGAGGTGAGACTACTGGTCTGTGCTTCCCTGGGGTTCTTTTGCTCCCGTTTTAAAAAATAGGGTTTATGTTTCCACTTTTCCAATCTATGGGAACATCTCCAGACTGCCACCACTTCTCAGATGTGATAGCTAGTGGCCTAGCAACTTCAGCCACTCCCTCCCAACTTTCTTGTAGCCCCCCTCCCTGAGGTACTGGAAGGCCATTGTAAGGTCTCCAGAGCCTTCTCTTCTCCAGGCTGAACAACCCCAGCTCTGTCTGTCTTCATAGCATAGGTGCTCCAGCCCTCTCATCATCTTTGTGGTGCTCTTCTGGACTCCCTCTAAGAGCTCTATGTCCTTTCTGTGTTGGGAGCTCCAGAACCAGACACAGTTGTCCAGGTGGGGCCTAATGAGACTGGCGTAGAGGGGGATGATCACATCCCTTGACCTGTTGGTCATGCTTCTTTTGGTGCAGCACAGAATATAGTTGACTTTCTGGGTTGCAAGCACACACAGGTGGCTCATGTTGAGCTTCTCATCAACCAACACCCCCAGTCATGCAGGCATCCCATTCTCAACAACCAGTTTCAACCCAGTTTTCAGTTTTCTTTGTTCCATAGCTGAACTACACTATCACATTAAGCATGCTGCGCTAATGCTCTATCAAAAGGAGCAGGAAACAAGGATAAATCAGAGATGAAATGTTCCTGACTGAAGCCATTTACCATTAGCTCACACTTCTTTTATGCTGTGACACAGGATAGATTCCTTGGTCCACACATTTGCCTTGAATGCCCAACGCATATGACTCAAAAGCCATAATAGATAGCATGTCCTTTGAGATTGCAAAAGGTTTCAACAAATATATAATTTTACAGATATTTTTAGTTAATGTGGCCTCCAGCATAAATCTGAGCAACCTGTGGAGCTGCTCTAATTTATATCTGCTTAACACAGTTGCCTCTGAAAGTCTCTGAGACCTGGAGTTGAAGACTTTGCTGCTCTTTCTATCCTGAGCTAAGAGCTACAGGATTATAAACTACACCATAGCTGTATGCATTCTTGTCCTGGTTTGAGCCAGGATAAAGATGATTTTCTGGTTTGAATTTTGCTTTCATCTAAGTCTCTTGTAAGTAGTTGCACTTGCTGAAATTAACAGCAAGTTTCTCAGACAGTGTCTGCTTCTAGGACTGATAACACTCAATGTTTATAGTTACAGCCAGAGACTGGCATGCAAGGCCAAGGACACTGCTCAGCTCTCAGGAACATTTTGCCTTCCAGAAAGAGTTAAGGAAGTCCCACCTGAAACCCTCCTCTGGGGAGGACCGGACAAGAGAGATGCCAGAATTGGCCAAACAGAGTATTCCATCCCATAAATGTCATACTCGGTATAAATTTGAGGGATCACAAGGGTCAAACACTTCTTCTTCCTCCTTGCTTCCTTCAACATCTTGAGAGGATTCCGTCCGTCCCTGTGCCTGTGGTCCTGATCCGTGCCAGCCTGAATCTGTGTGTTCCTGCCTCCAGCTCCCGACTGCTGCCGACTCCAGGATTCCAGCCTGGACTTTCCCAGGGCTGCCCTGCAGCCTCAGTGGTGACATGAGAGTTATTGGGGGAAAGGGAGGAGGAACGTGGTATCAATTTTCCTGTATATTTGTATATATTTAGTAATTTTTTCCTATTTATCATTACTGTTTCATTAAAGTTGTGTAGTTTAGTTTCCAACCCATAAGTCTCTTTTCCTTATTCTCTCTCTCAGTGAGGAGAGAGAGATTAATATATAAATCTCTACTCGGTTTAAATCTGTTGTTTTGCTGAGCCAGTGTTAAACCGTGACAGATTTATTGGAAAAGAGGAGAGCGTGAACGCAGTCCCCCACTACTACAAATTATGCAGTCGAGTTTCCTGCATTTGGGGAAATCGCAGGGGTCGGCACACCCGGAGTGCAGGGGATGAGCCTCAACCTGGGAAAACCACCTGCTTGATCATGGTGTCTCCCCTGCCAAGTAAGTATCCCGGCCCGGCCAGCTCTTTATCATCCCTGGTCGGCTAGCTCAGTTGGTAGAGCATGGGGCTCTTACTCTCAGGTACGTGGGTTCGAGCCCCACGTTGGGTGTTGTAACTCCTTACAGGAGACTTAGCTGAAAGCAAAAGTACAAACAAGAAAATCACCGTTATCCTGACCCAAACTAGGACAATGCTTTTGTGCTTACCACCCCTCAACCAGAAACACCAGTATCTCATACTGTTTGCTGAGTGGGTGCTTTATGCTTTTTTTGTTCCCTTGTTTATGTAGATCACAATCATAGTCTTGTCCTTTAACTATATATGGTTGAGGGTTTTTTGTTGGTTGATTTTTTTGGAGTAGTTTTGCTGTTGGTTTGGTTTTGTATTTTGTTTATTGTGTTTATTTGGTTTTGGTGTTTTTTGTTTGTTCGTTTTTTTGGGTTTTGTTTGGTTGATTGGTTTTTGGGTTTGGGTTTTTTTTTTTTGTTGAATAATTGCAATCAAAAAGATGTTTAAAACAGTTTAACTCAGTCTGAAAAATTAAGTTCCATTCACTGGGGCAGTTAGGGTTAGTAATTTTTATAAATAACTTGAGTATGACCTCGAATGAGGCAATGCCCTGGATTTAAGAACTGGATTATTTGGGGAAAATTACTTCCTTCCTCAAATAATGCCTCAAAAGACTACTGAGATCCCCTAGGAAAATCTGAAAGGTACCAAGTCATTCATCCTTTCTTTCAGCAAAAGAAAATTTGCATTGGGTAATACTGTCCAAACTTTTGTCTGTCTGTGGGGAATAAGTCATGGAACACTTTAACTTACCTTGACATGTCTATATTCAGAAATCATATAGAGCAAGCCTTACTAAATAGAACGTGTCAGACGTTATTAAAAAATCACTTGTAAAGTTTTTGATATTACTGAACAAAGCAAAGAAAATGCTGTACCTATTTCTTAATTGTCTGTCTCTGATAAAACTGAGAAAGGAATGAAAATCTGAAACACCATAAACCTAACAAAAAAGAAGAAGCATACTTCTTTATATGATTGTAATTTATATTTTTCTTCTATAATTTCATGGAGAGTGTCATTTTTGTACAATCAAATAAAGATTAAATTAAAAAAAAATCTGAAATTATTTTTCTTCACATTTAGAAATCACTTCCACTACTGTTACAGAAATACCAATATCAAAAAGGAAAGCAAAACACCCCTTACAACTGTCATTCTGACACATATCATTGGGTAGAGAAATTCACGTGTTACAGAGAGTTTGGGCTTCACTTAAGAAAACAAGTTATTAAGGAAGCTTCCTTCACAGTACAGAGAGTTTCTAATTCATGAATCCTGTTTCTTATTAAAGTGTCCTAACCAGTCTAACATGACACCAGAGAATTTACCAGGTGTTCAGTCATATTCTTAGATGAGAGTGGCATGAACCCTGTGTGTTATTGGTTATCTCTTTTATGTTTATTTGTTGTTGGTTTTCCCTTTCCTGATGTAGCTGATCTTTAAATGATTATAGAAGAAATTTACAGTCAGAAGATTCCTTCCAGAAAGAGATATGCAGAGAAATGATTCTTTAAACATTAAAAATAACCTAGAAGAAACCTCTGACTGAGAAACCTTGAGAGTAAAAAAATTGCTAGCTCTGGGTTTCACAGAAGATTATGTAGGAGTTCTGAGAGGGCACACATTTAGCATGTTGTAATTCCAACTACCTCTGTGTCCTAAAGTATGTTTTTTATTTATCTATGATTATTTAATTTCAGATATTAAATCCACTTTAAGACGACGCGTGAATACTTTAGAAGCCTGTGTCTCTGCTTATCCCAAGAGGACTGAACTACATATTGCAGATATTTCAAAGCTGCCAAGTTAAGCAGTCTTCTAGTGGAGTCATGCTAATGTTCTTCTGACCTAGATTCCTAATAATGTTTTTTAATTCTCTTAAAAAGTAACCAAATTTTTACCACTGCAATAAACCATCAAACACATGTGAAAGGAAGAATTCTGAATATACCCATGCTTTGATAATTTTTATTGGCACTGTGAAGGTATCCTAATATGTTAGATGATGAAGAATTCCATATATGTACTTAGCCCTTGTTCTAATAATGACAATTTATCTGCTCAATTTTGCCTAATGACATTTACTGGGATATGTGGGGTGTGTAACTCATAAGTGTTGTAGTTCTAACTGTCATAATGCTTATATCTCTTACTCAGATTTGAGTGGAAGATGCCCTGCTGACTCAGGGATTGAAGAATTTCAAATCAGAAATTCAGGGGGTTTATGAAGTACAAGAGGGGATTTGACAACTATAAATAGTTCCTACAAAAGAAACAAACAAGAAAAAACAAAACAAAACAAAACAACAGAAAACAAAAAAACCCCAACAAGCTCAACAAAACCCCAAAGCAAGCCCAGAATATATTAAATGAGAGCGGGAACCTTTCTGTTCTGCTGTATGTACGTAAAACAACTTTGTGTTGCAAAAGAAAACAACAGTTGAGTATAATTTTTTTACCCAATATGCTATTAGAAGAACAAATGATCAAGTTTTGATTGTGCAAACAGCTGTCAGAAAAGACTTAAACAATTTGTCTCCTTCTTAAAGGATATAGATGCCTCACTAGTCAAGTAAATGCTCATAGTGACATGGAAGTTTGGAGATATTATTTTTCTGTCTATTAATTTGTTAAAAGCTCTTCATCTTTGCATTAATTTAACCTAACTGGGAAAGTGGGAATGTCAGATGACTTCTACATGGAATTGGTGGCACTTACACAGCAGGAGACTTATTTTCTTATTCTTTTCTGAATATTTAACAGATTAAAACACAAAAGAAGATCTTCTGTTATTGTGAACAGAATAAGGCCTTCAAGCCAGGGCTCACTGTCTTTCAACTGATTTAATATTTATAATGAAGGGGATCATTCTGGAAATGTCTGAAGAGTGATTTCACTAGAATTCTAAATGTTTTTAAAAGCTTTTCGGTTGTTTGCTTATTTTTAAATACAATTGCAGAGTTCTCCAATTGTTAAAGTATAGTATTTAGGTTGTTTGTGGCCTTAAAAATTCTACTATTCATGCATGAAGGAATTTTTGCATTGGAGCCAACCACTAGCAAACTGTAATAATTTACTTAAAGAGTAAATACACTTAAGTAAATACACTTAAAGTGTATGCCGCTACATCAAAATCTTTGCAGCAGCAACAGATCTGGTCTAAAGAGGAAGTGAATAATGACCATGTACTAGGTTTTTACCTTAAAATTAAAAGTTTTTAACTCTAATGACTTCAAATAATTATTCCAAAATATGTCTATTCCCTGCAATTATTAAATAATAGAGATACTGAATCTCTCCTTTTGTAACTTTGTCTGTATAAGACATCATGTCACATGTCTTGAATATAACAGCACACCATTTGGATCAATATTTTATGTAACCCTGATATCCAAACCCAGTCGCTACCAAAGCAGATGTCTTGACATAGTGTATACAAGTTATATTGAGAGAGTTTAAAGAATATAGCTATGGCTGAAATTCAGATGTGCCTATGAGTTAAGAACTAATTTTCTGTTAGAGGAAGTACTTTTTATATAAGAAAGCATAACTTGAAATAAAACTTATTCAAAGATTTAGGTATTGCTTCCTAATAAATAACAGGATACTGGACACCAAGGCAGAGATTAAAGAGGGCTTGGGTTTTTGCAAGGAACTAATAGGAAAGAAGACATTCTAACTCTTCTGTTCTATAAGGATAATTTTTATTCTGCTTCACAAAAACACAATCTTCAGGTTCTATTCCCTTCAAAAATAGTATAAGATACACTAACTGCAGGAAACTTCTTGTCTCTAATTGTACCAGACAGCTTCTTGGGAAGCACTGTGGAGGTAGTCAGATTCTTAAGAAGAAGATGAAAAGGATATAAAGGTTTTGTCCCATTCTGTCACACTTCAAAAGAGAAAAGTATGAAAGAAAGGGAGGTAAGAGAAATATGACTTTGAGTTCACTACAGTGGTGAGACTGAACTAAAGGAAATGGTACAGAGAAGTAGAATATAAATACACTTAGTATGGGAGTTACACAACAAAAAAATTCTTAAAGAACTACAGAATCACAGAAACATGCAGGTTGGAAGATTATTCTAGAGGTCACCCAGTACATACTTCATTTCAAAGCATATCCAATACAAGCATGTTGCATCATCCAGTTAAGTTCAAATGCCTCCAAAGGTGGGGATTCCACAAACATTCTCTGCAACACTTTTGTGTTTGCTTCCTCTCATAATGAAAAAAAAAATTCTGATATAGAGACATTGAAACTAGTGTCTTTTTCCTAGTGCAACTCTCAGAGAAGTCCAGCCCCATCTTATTTACACACATGTATTTGGTATTTGTGTACAGCAGGAGAGTTTCCCTTGAAATTTTTGATTAAATGTAACTCTCTCAGCTTCTTATAAGACAGCTGTTCTGGGTGCTTAGCCATCTCATTGACTCTACTGGACTCAGTCAGCTGTGTATTTTCTATACTCATCCAGGACTAGTCACAGCACTTCAACTGCAGTCTCACCACAGTTGGATAGAGGGGAAAAATTGCTCTCCTTTGACCTGCTGGAACATTCTTCCTAATGCAGCCCAGGATGCTATGCTGCTGGCCCTTGCCACAGGGACACAGGATTGGCTGGTGTTCAACTTGTCCACCAGTACTCCTAGATACTTTTGCAAAACTAATTTCTATCCAGTTACCAATGATGTGCATGTGGGGATCAAGTGCACCCCCAGTAAGTCTGCAGATACTACCAAGTTGGGTGGGAGTGTTAGTTTGTCTGGAGGTAGAAAGGTTCTGCAGAAGGACCTGGGAGGATGGATCCATGGACTGAGGCCAATTGTCTGAGATTCAACAAGATCAAGTGTTGAGTCCTGCACTTGGGCCACAACACCCCCATGGGATGCAGGTCTGGGGAAGAGTGGCTCCTGGAAAGCTGCTTGGCAGAAAAGGACATGGGGGTGTTCAACAGTAGGTGACTGAACATAGATCAGTGGTGTTGCCAGGTGGTCAAAAAGGCCAATTATATCCAGGTTTGTATCAGAAATAGTGTGGCTAAGAGCAGTAGGGAAATGATTGTTCCCTGTATTTGGCACTGGTGAGGCCACACCTTGAATACTCTGTACGGTGTTGTGCCCCCCACTACAAGAAAGACATTGAGATGCTGGAGCATATCCAGAGAAAGGCAACCAAGCTGGTGAAATGCCTGGAGAACAACTCTTATGAGCAAAATCTGGCAGAACTGGGGTTGTTTAGTCTGAATAAAGGAGTCTGAGGGGAGACCTTATTGCACTGTAAAACTACCTGAAAGGAGTCTGTAAAGAGGTGGGTGTCAGTCTCTTCTCCCATTTAGTAAGTGATAGGACAAGAGGAAATGACCTCAAGTTGTTCCAGGGGAGGCTTAGAGTGGATATGAGAAAAAATTTCTCACTGAAAGGGTTATTAAACACTAGAAAAGTCTGCCCGGGTTGGTGGTTGAATCACCATTCCTGGAGGTGCATGCAGTTGTGGTGCTTAGGGACATAGTATAGCTATGAACTCTGTAGTTAGGTTAATGGTTAGACAAGGGGATCCTAAATGTCTCTTCCAACCAAAACAATTCTATGATTCTATCATTACAGTGTTCATGTTTTATTCTCCATTCTTTTCCTAATAATTCTTTGTATCCTGAGTGTTTTAATCACAGCAGAGTAATTTGCTTACAATTCCTGATGCTTATCCAAAAAGTCTTGTTATATCTCTCGAAAAGAACAGTTAATTTAAAAGCCTGTTATTGTAAATATATGAATAGGAATTTCCTATGAATAGGAAATAAGAGAGGGTTTTCCATTCTTTTTTTACCATGCATACCTATGAATTTATCAGTACTGGATTCTGTGCAGTTGTGAATCTGGCTTCAAAGGTAGCTGTGCTTTGAACAGAGGACAAAACTAGATGACCTCCAGAGTTCCCTTCCAACACAAAATGTCTATGATTTTATTGCCTAATGAACCATGTTAGAATTCAACTGGTCTAACTTCAAATCTACGTGACATAAGCATCCATGTCTTAGATCTATATTTAGCTTTCTAGTCAATGGGAGATTTGAGATCATTCTGTTTTCTTAGCACAAGTATCTAGTGTCTTCTGTTGTTATCTGAAGCATACACACAGTGCTGGCAGATATGACACAGGACCTGAGACAGACCTGTTGAAACTGAAAACCAGATGAAATAGCTCTGAGCATCTTTACAGCCAGGCAGTGTACATCTATGTTGAGGGAAATTAGTATCAGCTCTAAGCAGCAACATATTTTAAATAACTGCATTAAGGTAAAATGGGTCGATCCTGGACATCTTCTTTCTTTCTAGGAAGCATAAAAAGAGTGTTGATGACTAGATTAGATCATAGTTGACTATACTGCAACTATATTTCTTGTGCTCTGGTAAGACCAATCCACTTTTTTTTTTTTTTTTTTTTTTTTTTTTCATGAGAATATTCTATAGCTCTTCACAGTCAGCTCAGATTTGACTCTTCTAAATTATTTTACATCTCCATCTAACTTTCATTATACAAAAAACACACCTCCCAGCACATACTATCTCAGAGCTTTTCTTCCAGCTTACTTTTGCTAAGTAAACTAAAAAATTGTTCGTATTCTTTCATACTTTAACATATCATTACTCTATGAAAAGTTGTTCTTAGTTGACAATGGTTACATGCTTTAAAACTTCTGATGAACAATTTTTTGGAGGACATGAAAAAATATGATCATTCAACAAGACTAGTTCATTCTGGCCCATCTGCTCCTTAACTTCTCAAAAAATCTTAAATATTTTTTTTCTAGAGGGATAATGTTTCTTAAAAATCTATATACACCTTCTTCAATATAATTGTTTGCCTATGGTTACTTTGTTATGTTCCATAGTTTCTACAGATCACACCATTCAAAGTTCAGACTTACTGGTCTACAGCATCCTATCTTCATTGTTTAAATAATGCTTTCAGTCCACTATTTTTGAGTCCTTTGATATTGAAGTTGTTCTAACAAACACATTCTTCCATTAATGGTAACTGACATACTCTGCCACCAAAGGGTTTCATTTTACCTGTTCAGTTGATCCTGTTTTACTATCCTCTTAATTTCTTTTCCCTTTTGAAGCTAAATAACATTTATCTTTAAATACGTCTTTTCTATCATTTTATCATTCACAAATACGTTTAATCTGATAACAAAATGAAATTGTGAAAATAATGGCATATTATTTACACCCTTAACTTTTTTTTTTTCGTTCAACAGCTGGTACTGGCTGACTCTATTCCAGATATAAATCATTCTGTAAGTAATAAATGAGAAGAGACGTTTGCAGAATATCCTTCCTGACATTTGCTCAGGCTAGTGAAAAATACATTTATTATGAAGGCTCTATAGCCTAAGTGTAGACTGATGGGGAACTCCTTAATGTTTGTCACTCAAACACCAAGAGTAGGAACCTAGCTCACAAACACCACAATCGCTTGCAATGTGTGCATGTCATCTTTCATATGGGAGTTAAGGCAGAAACAGAGAATGCTTTCAGAACATGTCTTGTACTAAAATGGACTGGGGTCTCACTCTGAAATGAAGTCAGGACAGAAATAAAACATGCATCCAGATTTTAAAGCTGTACTGAAGGAGAGAGCATCTGTCCCCTTATCTGGTCAAGGGCCAGAAGGGGACAGTAAGAAAAGGTGACTGCCATAGTCAAGAACAAGTAATACAAATCTTATGTACAAAAAATAAGGAAAGAAGTAACAGGAGAACCAAGTGTGGTCAGTCACAGTAATTGGTAATGGTAAGTGGAATGTGGGAATGTTCATTTCAGTAAGATTACCTGAGGGAGGACCTTGCAAAGTGGTACATTAACAAAAAGATGTAAACAAAACATACGGACACAAATGTGACAGACCAAAATGCTGAAGACAAAGACTAGAGACCAGCCTCAATAATCACATTAATTTGATAGGATACCAAGAAACTGAAGGCAAGGAACTTTATAACTGATCAGGATGCAAACCTGAGGGTGAAGGATGTTGGAGTGGGTTGGTGGGATTACATCAATTGACGAGGCAAAATGTGTTGGAAGAGGTGCTGGGAGGGACAACGAGAGGAGCAGACGGAAAGGGTTATAAGATCTCATTGCATGAAAAAAGGGACAGGTCAGTACACTGGCTGATCCCTGTGCTGCCTTTGCTGCATGGATAGCTTATGTCTAACTGGCTTCCAGAACCACTAGATTGTCCTCTGCCAGGCTGCTTGCCAACTCGTAGGCCTTTACCCAGTAATGGATATTAACTTCTTTACCTTCCCAAGGATCAAAGTGAGGCTGACTTTCCTGTCATTCCGAGGATCTTCCTTCTTGTATCCTTTCCTTTCTAGAAGAAAGGACTGACATTTGCTTTTTTCCATCCTCTAGGAAACTCTCTCAATTGTCATGACCTTTCAAAATTATCAAGAGTGCTCAGCAGCTTGTTCAGCACTTGGAGCTGTCTAATTCTAAAATACTACCATTGTAAATAGTGAGGTACAAGGCATTTTAAAGAATAATTTGGATGACCATATGTACAAATCTAATTTAGAGTGAGATGACTCATGACATAGAAGATCTCATCTCCTTCTATACACTCTAAAAGTGTTTTGGGATATCTTATTTAAAATATCAGAATTATAGAATATCCTCTGTTGGAAGGCATCCACAATGAGTCTAGCTTGTGACTCCACGGGGGGCAACCTAAAAGTTAAATCATATAGCTAAAAATATTGCCCAAGTATTTCTTGAACGGTGACAGGCTTGGATCCATAATGACTGTATGGGGGAGTTTGCTCCAGTGTTTGATAACCCTCTCAATGAATAATTTTTTCCTAATACGTAATATGAACTTCTAGTGATGAGGCTGTAAGCCATTCCCATCTGTTGTATCACCAGACACCAGAAACAAGAAATCAAGCACCTCCTTCACTGCTCCCTCATGGGGAAGTTGTAGACAGCAATGCGGTCATCTCTCAGTTTCCTCATCATTAAGTTGAACAAACCCAGTATCCTCAGTCACTCCTCAAAAGTCATGCCCTCTAGTCCTTTCACCATGTTTATTGTATTCCTTTGGACACTTTCTAATTTTTTTTTTTATATATCTTTATTACATTCAGGAAACCAAAACTGCAAACAATGCTATAAATAAGGCTGCAACAAAGTTGACAATCCTTTAAAAAAATTATCTGTAATGTGTCTAGAAGTACCTAGGATACAGTTTGCTCTTTTGGCTTCCAGGGCATATTGTTGATTCATATTGAGTTTGCCATCAACAAAGACACACAGATCCTTTTCTGCAGGGATTCACTCTAGTCTCTTGTCCCTCAGTCTGTATGTCTGTCCAGGATTACATTGTCTCAGGTACAGAATCTAACATTTGTTCTTGCTAAATTTAACACGATTGGTGTTTGCCTAGTATTCTCCTCTATCAAGATCTCTTTGTAAGGCCTTTCTACCCCTGAGGGAATCAACTCTTTAGCATTATCAGAAACATTACTTTGTGTCCACTATGCTCTTGTGTCCCAGTCATTGGTAAAAACATTGAAGAAAACTGGCCTTAAAGTTGAGTCCTGGGAACGTCACCAGTGACTGGCCACCAGCCACGTGTTATCTCTGTCCTGTTAGCACTCGTAGTACCTGCATCTAAATGTTATTTACAATATGTTTCAGGAATTTTCTGTACCTGTTTGTGTCTGCTGTATGATAATCCCAGATAACATCCAGAACGTTGAAGAACAAGAGCAATTTAAAAATTTCCCTTAATTCCTAATGTAGTGGTACATCCATATAATCATCCTGGATGGGTGACCTACAGTAGACTCCTACAACATCTGTTTTATTAGCTTTTCCCCAAATCCTTACCCAAAGGCCCTCAACCATGTTGTCACTAACTGCAAATATGGTACAGTCAAACTCCTCCTTTAGATGCAGCTCTCTCTTCTTTGCCTTGCCCACCGTGGCTGTCTTTTATGAAGAACCTATAACCATCTAATCAGTATGTTCTGGGCTGTTGCACTTCAGTTTTTGGTAGCAGGGAAGGGGTCCTCTGGGCTGGTGGCTCATGTAAGGAGCTCTGATTAGCTCTACCCTCTCCAAAATACCTGGCCCACCTTGGGGCATCAGTGAACAAAGACATACACATCTTGAGTTTATTCAGGATAGGGGAAATTCAGATTATTCAGATATTCAGGATGGGGAAATACATGGTAGTTAAGTGCAGGGCAGAGAAGAAGGGGGAGGTGAGAGAAAGCAACAGAAGGAAGGAGACAACAGCACCAGAAGAGAGAACAGCACCAGAGGTGAGCAGTGCCAGAGCAGAGAGACCAAGGCCGGTGAGGAAGGAGAGAGAAAAGGTGCCTGAAGAGATTTTTCTTTACATCCTGTGGTGAGACAGCAGCCTGTCCCCTGAACCCATGGAGAATCACAGTGCAGCAGACCCTGAAGGATCACGGTGGGGCAGATGTTGTGGACCTGCTGCCTTTAAAGAATCCCAGCGGAGCAGCTGTGGACCTGCAGCCTGGGGAGGATCACAGAGTAGATGTGGACTTGCAGCCATGGAAAGGACTGTTCCAAAGTAGTCTGTGGCTCTGTGAGCCGCCTGCACTGGAGCAGGTTGCTTCTGAGGGATTGTGCCTTGTAAGATGGACTCACACTGGAGGACGTCGTGAAGGACTTTCTCCTGTGGGAGGCGACCCAACATTCGAGTAGGGAAAGACTGTGAGGAATCCTCCCTGAAAAGGAAGGAGAGGAGAGAAACAATCTGTGATGTCTGGATGGTAAGTCCTGCTTCCTGTTCCCTAATGCTGCTTGGAGAAAGAAGGTAGAAATATCAAGAACAAAGTAATTTGGGCTCGGGAAGAAGGGAGGGGTGGGGAAGAGAATTAAGGTTCTGGTATGAGTTTTCTCTTTGACCTGTTTTGATATGATTAATGATAAAGTAAATTGATTTTCCCCAAGCTGAGTCTGTTTTACTCGTGAACATAACTGTTGAGTCAAAACCTCATAGCCCTTCTCTTGACTTACAGGTTCTAGGTGGATTTCCTGCTCTCCAACCCAAAATGGGAGAGGGGGAGTGAGCAGCCATGTGGTCCTTTGTTACCTGCCAGGTTCAAAAGACAACACAGTGGAAGAACATCTGGTAGACTAATTAAAGATTTACAGTTATTTCATATAAATCTTATCTTGGATAACTTGAGTGCCTACTAAATATCACTGTAGCTTGTAATGCTAGAAGTGGGAGATCCTTTTCAAAAATTGAGTCTTACAACTAGTGTATTCTAGGTCAATATTAATCTATAGCAAAATTTGGACTCCATAATAGAAGTTATTATTTCTTTACCTATAAAAAAAGATAAATAAAAGTTCCCTAAATGGCAGTGAAACAGCCCTTCGGAAATCAGATGAGATTTACCTATGTCTTCCTATCCTTACAAGCAACAATGGAGCAGGTACACATTAAACAGATAATATAATTTAGATGTATTTGTGTAACCATAATATACAAATGATATGAAAATTTAAAGATTATATTACCCATCATAATCACACAGACGTACTTATACGGGCCTTGAAGGTACTTTCAGAATATATCTAGTCTACTGTTAAGGAAGGATAAATATACTTGCCTTTTTTTTTGTTTAACCCATTCTTACAAGTCTTCAGAGAAAGAGGAGTAAAAAAATTTAGTACTCAATACTCCTTGTATTTAGAAAATATTTTACTTTGTTACCCACCGCTCCATTGTGTCTTAATAACAGAAATTACTAAGAGAACAGTTGAGTCACTTGTCTCCCAGTAATACTTTTCTCATTGTTTGAGTCTTTCTAGATCATCTCTTAATCTTGTGTCTCTGTGTAGTTCATCGTCTATTCAGTTTTGTTGCTTTCCTCCAGAACTTAGTATCTTCTTTACGAGCTGGTGCCTGAATGTGAACATAATAGGGAGTCCTCCTTAACATCCTCACGATTAGGGAAACTGGGGAGGAAAGGAGAATAAAGGACTGTTTTATTAATTTAAGAATCTATTTTTATGTTCTCAGAAAAAAACACTTTATTACAGTTGCAGTCTCACTAACATGAGATAGTAGAAAGTATTTTTCTTTAACTATTACTATTTACTGTCACTATATTTGACTGACATGGAACAATATTATTACTCTGTCTCAGAATGAGATTTATGCTTTATGTACAAAACTAGTTTTCAGACCTTTATAGCCTCTATACTTTCCTCTGAAGCACTGACACTTAGGCATTTTTTCCTCATTTTGGGGCTATGCACTGAATTTCTCCTCACAAGTACTTTATTGAATGCAATCCTATTGATTTGAGGCTAGCCATCCAAAACTTTGACAAAATTATGGTGTCATCTTTTAAAATTTTTCAACATCGTCACTTTTGAGGCCGTACACAGTTTTCCTAAGTGCAATGTCTATCAGTCAGATAAGTAAATAATTGAAAAATTGAAGAGTACTAATCCCATAACAGATATCTACAGGACTTAGATTGGAATGTGCTACCAATTAAATAGCAAACCATATTTAATCTCTTACATTGATAATAATTTTCTGTAATAATTATTCAGAGGCAAGGTGTCTTCTGTGAAGATAATATCTTCGGCGGTAGGGAAGCTGGGTAGAAAAGGAGGATAAAGGAAAGCTTTGTTATGAGTTTTGTAACCTAATTTTCTATCCACACAAATCTGTGGCCTACTAGATCCCAAATGTAGAGAAAGCTATGAAGTGACTGGGTGACAGAGAAGAAAACGGATATTTCCTGTTTTATTTTAATATAATATTGCCTATGAAAAACTGAAGTTAAGAATCCTATTCAGAGTTATCTTCATATTTAGACACAAGCAAAAGTAACCTTTTGTGTCTGAACGTAACATGCCTCAGTGCTCCTGACACAAGTCATTCAAATGATAGTAGTGTCTTGCCTAGGAGTCATTGTTATAATAGTTGTAGTTTGCTGAATTCTCTGATATTGTTATCTCTGCCTGAAATAAATATTTAAATCTTATGTGGGAAAGCCTAATACAGTGATGCTCCCAGTAGTCAGTAGTTACTTTTTTTTTTTCTATGTTATTTTTTACCTTTCATATCTATCAATCAATTATCAGTGATCTGATGTTAGATGATTTACTGTGTGTAGAAGGAAATACTGAATTTTTTATTTAGGAAATAACTTTCTGGGGAAAAAAGAAGAAGTTTGGACTTGCATTAATACCTTTATTCTGTTCAACGTTTGTTATCCACAAATTTCATTACATACATTTATTTACCACTGAGCACATGAATGTCCAAATGTACAATTTATTAACTGTCAAAGGTTCATACACAACAAAAGCCAAAGACAAAAGTTTAGGATTCAGGTGCAAAGTGCTGAGTGCACTAAATTAGTGGGCAGTTTGGTTTCTGAGAGGAAGGAAAGCTGTCCTTAATATTAGAGAAAATGTGAGATAATGACCTTAAATTGTAACACTTTTTTTCCTGCTCTTTTCCTCGTGTTATGCTCACTATTCCTCTGCTCTCCAGCATCCCTGGGGGCTGTTGGTCTTATTTTGGGGGTGTGGTAGGTATTACATCAATTTTTGGCATCGAGTTCTCTAGCATGTGCTGTTCATGTTTATGGGCTATTTTTGTGACTATAGGATCCACTAGGGTCATTTTCATGTTTGCTAACACAATTTTACATCTTTCTCTTCCTTCACTGGTCTGAGCTCCATGTTACATTTGAGTTTACCATTTACAGTGTCTTATGCATATGTCAAATACTATTTTTTTTTTCCCCTTAGAAACAGTCTTGTCCAGGTCCCAGTCTGCATATCTTTGACTAACTGTGGGTGAATTGTTCCTAGCCACTAGACTTCCAGGGCCAAGCCTGTTCCTCATCTGTTGTGCCCATGCTCCTCTATATATCATTCTGTGTCTCCAGTACTCAAGGTCTGTTGTCATATGTAGCCTGTATTTCTGTATTCTGCATCATTGTGCCAGAGTTGTGAGTATTTCAGTCTGCTTAGGACAACTGCTTGATACTTCTATTTATATAAATCTACACTTGCACCACACACAGAGAAGTGACAGTAAAAAAATTAGCATTAGGCACTTTGTCAGTTAGGGAACCTGCTGTCACAGCTAAAGCAAGTGAAACAAGCTGCCAGCATGTCAAAAAAAGCTAAGTCTGAGCAAACCTGCCACTCTCAGTCCTAAGACCTTGCAAATTCATTAAAAAGCTTATGGCTTATTACTAGCAACAACAATACTCTATTACATACCTATGTGATTATAGATAAATCATACCAGGATTGAGGCATACACATATTAAGCAAACATTCTCTTATGCTTTTCTTGCCTAAGGAAATAATTTCTACTAAAAAATGTGGAGGGCAGAAGCAGAATGACTTTTATAGAACATCTGTCTCTGGAACCCAGGCTGAGACAAAAATTACATAAAGATTTTTGAGGAGGGTTGAGGTAAAAAGGCTCTTGCTAGGGTTGGGTATATTGTTGGTTTTATTGTAAAAACTGTTAAGCAAGATGAAACAAAGCATAAAACCAAACCAAACAAAAGTCTTCAGTTTCTGAAAAGAAGACAGAAGATGCTACACACTGCTACCTGTGACTAGTTAGTATCTTTGTTTCTCATAATGAAAACAGTGAGAATACCTTGAAATACACTGCATATTTGTTAAAGCATAGCTTCTCATCTATTTCAGAAGAATGTTTAAGTCTGCTTTGCCTTTGCGTAATTTGCATTACAAATGTGAGTCTTTTACAACATAGTGCCTCTCCTTGCTTCAGTGGAATAAAACATTAATTTTTTTAAGTTTTGTTCATTCAAGACTAGAACATGATAATGCTCCCAGATACTGGGATTCCCTGATGCACTTCTGATAGCTTTGCTGCTAAATACTGAACAGTCTTGGAAATAGCACAACTGTGCATTATAATATATTCTGAATTTTAGAACAGATTTGAGTTAGATGGCTTTAGGTTAAATTCATTTTTGTGCAGAGGTATAGCACTCCTACAGCCCTTAAATGACCCTAACCCTCTTTTGGGTTACTGCTATTCAAGCGAGGGGAAGAACTGTGTAACTTTATGCATTGGACATTTTTAATAATGAAACAATAACATCTAGGAATTAGGAACATTCACTTAAGAGGTATACCAGTTAATTTCATTTTCTTCCTTTTCAGCTAAAACCAATAGCTTGCAATTTCCCTGAATATTTCCTAGTTCTTCAGAGTATATCCTTGTCCAGGTTAAAGTTGAGATATCTTTTCCAGGCACTTTTTTGCTGCTCAGGGATACAGCTTAAAAAATGCCAAACTTGTAGAATGAGATGAAAGATGCAGACGCATACATATAAAGCAATGCTGTGTAGAGACACTTTTCTGTGAGAAAGGGGTCCTGGCTTCTTCCAGATAGTATTCTTGTGCAGCATCTAAGCTGCTCAATGCAATTAAAAAGCTAAGTTCATCAGTCTTGTTCTTGACATCTACTATAAACTGCATGGCCTTGTAATGGTTACTATGGCATATGTGAAGCAGGATATAAACCAGAGAAAGGCATTGTTTCTGTGTGAGAGGCAGAACTCCCCACTGTAGTGAGTTTCAAAGGGGAGAGCAGTATTTTTCAACAGCGTCAAGCTTTCTCTGGGGGGAGGAATCAAGAGGCAGAGGAGAAGAAAGGGAGGATGTAATATTGAAATACAATCAAAGGAGGGAAAATGGAAACATAAAGAATGTCAGTCTTTTAGTTAGATAAAATTTTAGTCAAACAGAATTCATACTGAGAAGTACCAAGGAGGCATATCACAAATAACTCTATAGCAACTGTAAGACACAGTCTTTCAACAAATTTAGGGTCACAAAGTTGTACAGGGTCTGACTGTGATAGGACTAGTTTTCTAAGTAGAAAACTTTTAACTGAGTAGTTCTTGTACAGCATCAAGACCTTCTCTGCTTCCCAGTCTGCCTCCAGTGAGAAGACTGAGGACGGGAAAAATTTTGGTAGCAGATACAGGTAGGACATCTAGATAACACATACCATGTAACATCATGCTCAGCAATCAATCTTGGGAGTATTCTTTCTAAAATACCCATTTCTCTGAGACCATTAGTCCACTGGTGGCTTGTGGTGACTGCCTCTGCATCACTTTAGTTTGTTATTTTTTTCCTCTCTTTCCTGTCTTTATCTCAACCCCTGAGCTCTTCTTGGTTTTGTTCTTACAAATCTCCCCCTCATCCTTTGGGAGCAGGGACTGAGCAAGCTGCTTGGATGCTTGTTTTCTCATTAAGGTCAACTCACCACAAAAGTGAAAGCGAGACAGGGTAACAAGATGCCATTGACAAGGGAGACAATCTTTCTGCTAGAAAGGATGTTAGTGTGGTGTGCTTCTACTGAGATGAGGGGGAATTTAAATAAAATTACTAACTTGAAGGAAGCTGATGAAGCAATGAAAAATGTATCATACAACACTGTAAAATGATTGAAAATAAGCTACTTGAAATAAACAGCCATGAAAAAGAAAAAAAGTCAGAGGTAGTAGGAACGGCCAGTGTGGAACTGAAAGAACAAAGAGAGACATGAATTCACAGAGAATCTTGTTTTATTACAGTCTTTCATTATAAAGAGAACTTCCTCATGTCATACTGATGTAAAATTCATGCAAGTTCACTGCATCTTCATGCATTCTAATTAATTCATTGAAGGAGTGTAAAAACAGTTCAACACTTTTAAAGAGCAGGCAATTTTACATATTAAGAGGAAAACCTTTTTAAAATTTTCTTACATTAATTGTATGTAGTTTGTGTGAATTGTATGTAGTATGTATGAATTATATAAATAATGTACATAGAAAAAAAAGGAAATGCGTACAGTAGTCAACTGCACCTTTGCATTGTTCTGTTTCAAGACTCTACTAACCTACATATGTGGCAAATAATAGTCATCCACAGATTAAGGAATAGGTAAGAGAGTGCATCTGTACAGAGAAAGAGGAAAAACTCTCCATAAAACAGAGGGGAAGGGGAAGGGGGAGGGGAAGGGGGAGGGGAAGGGGAAGGGGAAGGGGGAGGGAATTCACTTAATTAAATGTCATTATTCTTTCATTATGAGTCATGATGATTTCACCAGTCATTATCAGTGTCGTGTACATTATATTAGAAAAAGAAGTAAAATAGGTCAAAACATCAACAATATCAACAAAACCAAAACCAGGTAATTTAACAGAAATAAAATGGGAGATGTGTAAATCATTGATACTGGTTTTAGAACAATTTCAATTTTGCTTGTGGATCCCTTCTTCTGTATATTAGTCCAGGGAGGTGATTCTCCCTCTCTACCTTGCTCTTGTGAGACTCCATCTGGAGTACTGTGTTGAGTTCTGGAGCCTCCAACACAGGAATGACATGGAGATGTTGGAGCAAGTCCAGAGGAGGGCCATGAAGATGATCTAAGGGCTGGAGCACATCTCTTATAGACATAGGCTGAGAGAGCTGGGATTGTTCAGCCTATAGAAGAGAAGGCTTGGGGGGACCTTATGGTGGTCTTCCAGAACATGAAGAAAGCCTACAGAAAAACTGTGGAGCGACTTTTTACAAGGCCATGTAGTGATAGGACAAGAGATGATGGCTTTAACTTGAAAGAGTGTAGATTTAGGCTAGACTTTAAGAAGAAATTATTTAGTGAGACAATGGTGAGACACTGGAACAGGCTGCCCAAGGAATCTGTGGATGCCACCTGCCTGGAATTGCTGAAGGCCAGGTTGTATGGTCTAGTGGGAGGTGTCCCTGACATGTAGTTTGAAACCACATGAACTTTAAACCATTCTATGATTCTATGATATCACTGCTACTTGCAAATGCATCTACACAGAGTGAAGTAGGTTAAAGGTGGATCTCCTGACTAAAACATTTACTGTAGTTACTTGCTACTGGAACACCAGATCTGTAGAGCTCTACCACTGCCTTTTCACTGTGCTCTGGTGCCCTTGCTACAGCAGATCTTTTTTGAGTTATAGAAAGAACAGATACTCCGAATAATTCTCGGAGGTGACTTCCAGTCATCTCTGCAAAGCCAACTGATTTAATATTAATAATAATAATAATTTTATAACTATTAAATCCATATAAATGTCTTGATTCCTTATCTATCTCAGGAGAGCCCCTTAAACTATAACAGTCAAACAGTATTAAATGTCACCAGTCTTTCTAAGAGCAAGATTTTTCTCTAGAAACTTCAGGCAGTTGTTAGCTTCTGTCATTTTCACTGAAGTAAATAAGTAACTCAATATATTTTTATCATAACTATCACAGTTAATAATAATTACTTCTAATTATTGTATCCAAGTCATCTAATTGCATCTAATCACTGCAGTGATTTTTTTTCTAACTTTTCTGACACAGGTAATACAGTACAGCAGTAAAGAACACTTTCCTATTCTTGTTCTACAATACCTTGTTCTCATCCCATTTCCTCTTCCCAATGTGAAACCAATTTTCTTAAAAATTTTGTCAAAATATCTGAATGAGTATTTATGGTTTTTAACCATGTTCTTCATAGTTGGTTTTAGGTAGAATTATCTTTTCATGCAATTTGGCAGCTACAATAGCTGGAGGCTGCAGTTGCTCTCAAGACTGTAAAATTTAATATGACTGGCTTGTCATCAAAAATATCTGTATTAAACAGGGGCCTGTACCTTGCGTATAAATAGGAGGTTGTTTTTGTGTTTTGTTTTGTTTTGTTTTGTTTTTTTACCTTGCTTTTATTTTTTGTTTGGTTTTTTTTCTTTTTAAATTGAATGAATGTTTCAAATATCTGCTCTCTATTTTCTGGTCCTAAGCATGAAAGTGACCAGCCATACAAAAATTTTTTGCCACTCATGATAATCCACTCCTTCAAAACCAGGAACTTTGCCAAAAATATCTGCAGTATATTGAAAGGATTATAAGGATTACTGTGACTTTCTTCACTTTAAGAATTAGAGAGCTGTAACATTGGCTATAAAAAAGCAGCTGCTGGCATTTTCATGGGGTATGGTGTTCTTTAACCATAGAAAATCAACTTGCTTTGGTTATGTTTCCTTCCTATCGTTGTCTCCATTGCAGAATACTTTGCAAAATAGTAATGATTTGGTTTTTAATAGAAACTAACACAGATTTTTACTTAATTATATTTTATTGGCAGTTTAGTAAATGTATTTCATCAACATGGTATTTGGAAGTTCTAGATAAAGCACTTGTGGATACTTTGAAGCGTTTTAAAGACTTTCCTTTCTCTTCTACCTACTTCTGATGCTTCAAATAATTTATTCCCACACTAGTCCCACTTATATTTGGAAAATGGAGGATTATGCAGTCAGTCACAAACACTGAGGTTTCGATATTATGCAACAAAATTCTAACTTAAATATTTCAGTGTACATTCTTATTGCTTCTAGTTTTGTGCTTGTATGTTGAGACTATGATTTCGTACTACATGTTTAAAAATCAGCAAGCTATACACCTAAACAAATGGACAATTGCTTAATAATGTTTTAATGGATAGTGTTATTTCAAGAACCTAAAAATAAAATTCTGCATCAGAAATCTTCATTCACCTCTCATATGATGTCATGAGGAGTATAGAGCAGTTATATAGAATTATCATCCTGTTCCATGGGGTTAGTGGTATATGAGGAGGTACAGTGTGAAACGTTGCTGAAGTATGTGGCTGGCATCTCTATGGCCTAGTGGTGGTCACTGATGCTTCCATTGCTGAAAAAGTGTGAGGTCATAAATGCAAAAAAATCTTCCACTCAGCTCTGTTGAAACACCCAGCCTACACAGCAGAGGAGCTGGAACAGCAAATACTAGCTCTTCAAATCTGATCCTCTTTTCCACTTATTTTCTGGAGAAAGAAGCATCCCAGCCACAGATCACTAAGGGTAGAAAATTTCATATTTCTTTGCAGTGCTGAAAAGACTTAAGCTGATACTAACAATTTGCACTGGATAATATCTGCCACTAAGTATGTTTTTAATTGCTTTTGTCTATTCATCTCCCATATAACTTTTGCCCCTTTGTTAATTTCTTATGTGTTTGAATCATGAGGATGGTCAATCTCCCTCTTTCTTTCACACACACATATAGTACTAAACACATTGAACAAATCTCATGCTAAGTTATCTAGATGTTATTTCAATATTACAAGTGGAAGGAATCACTCTATTTATCAAAATTATATATCTAAATCAGTCTTTCCACTTCCAATAATAATTAACTAGATTACAGATTCTGACTCAATGCTCTAATAGATATTTGGCAAGCACTGAAATTTCTCCTCAGTTTTAAACTAGAAAACTGAAGAAATATTTTTTTCCTGAAATTTGATACTATTACAGATAAAATTTTGTCCAGTTTCTCTCATGGTAGAAACTGTCTATCTTCAGAAGTTCTTTGGATCTGTTTTTCACAGCTGCTACTGTCTTGCATATTGCAAAATGAACAGAATATAAAAATACACATTAAGATCTTATTCTGTTCCCTCAAACATAAATGCCATTTGATTTTTAATGTAGATCTGGCAGTGATTCTAATTCAACTTTCACCTGTCCTGCTTTACTTCCATCACATGAGAAAAATAGAAGCATATTGGTGTTTTCTTTCACTGTCTCACTGTATGTTTTCTACACAACTCATTAAATAATTAACCTTTTCAAGCCACTCAGTCTTAACTTATTTCTGTTTGCATTGACTTTTGTGAATTAGGCCATCAAAGAGCTTCTAAAAATCCCACTGAGCTGGAATTTGTCTCAAAGTAAATAATTCCTAATAATAAACAAACAAAGAAACAAACAAACAAAAAACAACCCAAAAAACCCCAATCCACAACAACAAAACAAACCAATCCAAACCAAAAAGGAGAATGGGGTAACTTTGTAATTATTGCTGAATTCTGATTTCAAGGTACAAGAAACAAAACTGTGTCCAAACACAGTTGCAGAGCTATTAATTAAAACTCCAAATGCTTTTCCAGAAGTTTTAGTAGTTACTTTTCTTTTGCAATGAACATAAACATTAGAAAAAGTACACTACCTTTTTATACCTCACCTTACATCTCTTTAACTGAACTAGAAATATTCTGTTGTGAAGATGTTTTTATCTATAGTGTGTTTTTTTCAGGTTTCATTTTAATGCTCACTCCTCAGGAAACTTCATTATATGTGTAAACTGTCCTATATATCTGCCTGTCATCTTAATCACTGTCATCATATTGCTGCATTTATTTTAATATGTTGTCAGTTTAAAGCTCAATTATCACTTTATAATAGACTTTATATTTCTTTCTAATGAACTGTAGGAAAAAAAAAATGGTTTATGGTCTTTCTAAATCACTTTAGGAGACACTTTTTCAGACCAATTTAGAAATATACTGCATTACTAGAGGCAGAAGTTTCCTTCTGGTCATGTCGATCTATAAAACCACTTAAAATTCTGTCAGGAGTGATATACAGATGCCATTAGAAAACTCACTGATTTAATAGGCAACTTCTGACACTAGCACTACCTTGTAAACTTTATTAATAATGTCCCAAATGACACATCTTTGCATTTTATGCCATTATAGAGCATTCACAATTGAGGCTAAGAAAA
Source organism: Phaethornis superciliosus (assembly GCA_023637945.1). Lineage (NCBI taxonomy): Eukaryota > Metazoa > Chordata > Aves > Apodiformes > Trochilidae > Phaethornis > Phaethornis superciliosus. The sequence continues at coordinate 150,417,142 of JAJQWJ010000001.1, read as the reverse complement.
CAGTTCACTCTAGCAGCAAGTTCACTCTAGACAGCATTTTATAAGTTTTTCACCTTTTCACCTTTTCACCTTGATATTATGTTCTAAAAAAAAAAGTTTTAAATACTTTGTTTTCTCGTAATGCCATATTTTGATTAATTTTCTTTTGAGGTAGCAATATATGTCACTTTACCTGATGTTTATTTTCTTTCCATTACTTTTCTCTAACACCACTTTTAATTATTCAAGTTTTCACGTACATGTATGTGGATATATATATATATATATATATATGTATGTATATTGTAAGGAGGCATTGAAGGAAGTGTATTTGTTTATTCTGGAGAAAAGGAGGCTGAGGGGAAACATCATTGCTCTTTACAATTGCCTGAAAGGAGGCTGTAGTGAGATGAAGATTGGTCTCCTGGTCACCTCTCCCCAGCAGCAGGCAATAGAACAAGTGAAAATATCCTTAAGTGATGCCAAGGAAGGTTTAGATTGGATAGTAGAAAAAGATTCATGGTGAAAGGTTTGTCAGGCATGGGAACATGCTTCTCAGGAAAATGATTGAGTCATCTCTGAAAGACTTATAGATATGTTGCTTAAGAATATGGTTCATCAATGGACTTGACAGTGTTAGGTTAATGGTTCAACTTGATGATCTTAAAGGTCTTTTCCAACCTAAATGATTGTACAACAGTCTTCACAGTTTTCTGTGTCCTTATGTCTTGAATATAGGTTAATAATAGTGGGTTTGGGTTTGGGGTTTTTTTTGTTTTGTTTTGTTTTGGTTTGTTTTTTAAGAAAAAAGAAAGGTAAAATACCTAATGAAAAGCCTGGTAATGACTGAAAGACAACTTTTGGAAAACTTGAGTTTATAGGTGCATTGATTTGTAAACTTCACTACTGTTTAAAGCTAATTGCAAGTTATATTTTAAACTTTTTTACTCTAAAAAAGGGAAAAGGAAAAGGAAAAGGAAAAGGAAAAGGAAAAGGAAAAGGAAAAGGAAAAGGAAAAGGAAAAGGAAAAGGAAAAGGAAAAGGAAAAGGAAAAGGAAAAGGAAAAAGAGAAAGAAAGAGAAAGAGAAAGAGAAAGAGAAAGAGAAAGAGAAAGAGAAAGAGAAAGAGAAAGAGAAAGAGAAAGAGAAAGAGAAAGAGAAAGAGAAAGAGAAAGAGAAGGAAAAGAGAAGGAAAAGAGAAGGAAAAGAGGAGAGAGAAGGAGAGAGAAAGAGAAAGAAGAAAGAGAAAGAAGAAGAAGAAGAAAAAGAAGAAGAAAAAGGAAAAGAAAAATAGAAAAAGAAAAGTAAAAAGAAAAATTCTGGATATAGTTTTACATTAATAATTTTGTAAGTATATATGCATCAATACATTCAAAGACAGGAGAGGGCAGAGTTTAGTTTACTAGGATTACTTAGTCTTTTTTATTTCTATTCTTTGGTGTGCAACTGTATACTTTGCTGACAGAGTCACAGAACAGATGTGTTGGGAAGGCACCCGAGGAGATGATGAGATGATTGCAGCCACATTCCCTATTTAGAGGATGATGGTCCACTAGAGTAAGTTTCTCTGGGTTCTGTCCATTCAGGTTTTGAATATATCCAAAGGTGTAGAGACCGCAACCTCTGTGGGTAACCTGTGCCATTGCTTTATCATTCTTACAATGAAAAGGTTTTTCCTGATGTTCAGATGAAACAACTCCTGCGTTTCAGTTTGTGTTCATTGACCCTAGTTACTGTCACTGGGCACCACTAAAAAGATCCTGACTCTCTTCAGGTATTGAAATACATTTATGAGTTCCTGCCCAGAGCCACCTTTTCACCAGGTGGAACAGCTCCCTTAGTATCTCCTCATATCACTAATGCTCAGATAGCCATCTTTGTGAACTTTCACTGGGCTCACTGGATGTATAGGTCTCACCAGAGAGCCTAGAACTCAAAACAGTGCTCACCAGAGCTAAATAGAGCTGGTTCATATTTTAAAAAATATTTTTGATGTGGACTTGAAATTTACATATTTGTTGGAGGCTCAATAGATACAGCCTTGATGGGAAAACACACATGGACATCCATGCAATGTGGACAAAGCTCAGCTGCATGTGGAAAATCTGAACAAAGCAAAAATTTAAATTAAAGAAATAAAAAAATAAAATAAAAAAAAAATTTAAAAAAAAGTAAATTTGGGGATTTCTAGGTGAATTAATTCCATTTTTATAGTTTTACTTTTAAAATTAACTTCTGATTTCTTTTTCCATTGCACTCTCTAAACATCATTAAATGATACTTTTTTTTACTACCTAACATTATTTCTGTGTTTCTATATTGACAAATAAGATCCTAGAAACACTGAAATATCAAATCATGTGCTGCGCTTTAGCAAAAAACTTTATTTCCATGCAAACTTTGGATTGTTCATGCCTTTTTGACCACATCAAGGCAAAAGAAAGAGACAGGACTCCTAATCTATTTTAGTAATTACAAATTGCAAATTGCAACATTTAACAGTAAAGCATTCACTTCATGTGTATTTTTCGAGTTAATAATCTGAATCCAGCATTACATTCATTTCAAAGTCCAATGTAGAATCACTTAATGTATAATGAAATTCCAAGAATTACAGTGAAACACCACATCTCAATAACAAGTATTGAATTGAATCTGCAAAATTATAAATTTTTGATCTAGGACATTACATTTTTCACTGGAGATACCATTCAAAACACACTGAAGGAAATGAGAAGTCTGGTAATTTGTCAAAATAAGGTTTGGATCATTCCCTCTGTCTGAAGGATTAAAAAGTCAAGTCTAAAAGAAAGTAATATTTCTGAAATAGGATCATATTTTTAATTTCGGAATTTTAACTGACTGCTGCCATCTACTCAGAAATCCTAAACTGTTTTACTTATCCAGTGAAACAGCTCTTCAACTTCTTCTAAGACCATCATAAAAGAGAGGAAATTTATTTAGAAGGGTATTTCTCAGATGTTACTGAATAATTCATTTAATGATATTTCTTCTACCCTTTTGCATATTTGTTATTGGAATTTAAGTCAGAGACAAATGTTGATGCTGACTTACAGCAATAGCAATATCTACAGTGTATTTACAGTGTGGGGACACTGGGTCATTAGTAGTAAGTTCCTGGAAAGAATGCAAAAAATTATGCAAGGTAATGAATGAACTATCATTGTGAGTAGGAGTATCATTACCCACATTTCAAGTTTCTGTTTTTCCCACCATTGACTTGGTCCTTTCAGAATGTTTCCTAAAGTATGGGTACTTTAAACTCTGTAAGACTTGAAGCAATGAACATGAGCTAAAATAGATTATAGACTGTACAAAATAAGAGTAGAAACTTCTTTTTAATTACTTATCTATACATTTACTGTGTATATAAACTAATGCAAAAAAACCTATGCAGGCAATCTATGGTATTAATAATTTTAACCAACTCCTTAACCAGCTTAGTGTGTTCTCTTTAACCAGCTTAGCATCTTCTCCTTAACCAGCTTAGCTACCAAAATTAGAAAAGGAAGAAATATGTTCCTGTGCTTTCTTGTATGCCAATAGCACATGTAATGGGCATAAACATTTGAGCTGAATGGCCTCTTTAATTACTTTAATTCTTGTATCTTTTGCAAAACAAACTCAAAAGGCCACACAAGTAAGTAAAACCTTCTCAGTGAGAGTCTGTGGATTGGCCTGTTTCAGGACCATCAGGGAAGCAAACCACAGTGAGACCTACTGATGGGAGAGAGGTGGGTGTCAGTCTCCTCTCCCAGGCAGCAAGTTATAGGAAGAGAGAAAACAGTCTCGTGTTGTGCCAGGGGGAAGTTTAGACTGAATGTTAGGAAAAAAATCTTCACCGAAAAGGTTTCCTGAGGTTATTTAAACAGATATAGATGTGGTGCTTAGGGACATGGCTTAGTGAGATGTGGCAGAGTTAGGTCAATGGTTACACTTGATCTCAAAGGTCTTTTCCAACCTGAATGATTCTATAATCCTAATATTGACATTTCTGAAGTTTTAAGATGGACTTCCAATGCAGTGTAATAAAGCTGAGGAAGTATGGCCTGGAAGAGGAAACTGTGAAAGCTGCTGAATTGGGTGAATTAAAGTGCAGCAATTACTGGCAAATATTCTGGGCTGAAGATCTCTCTATAAGAAAATATGAACTTTTTAAAAATTAATTTTGTATGATTTCGTGAAGGAACACAACTAAACTGACAGAGAAGCTCCTTAAGAAAGCAAACAGTCTATCTCTACTGAGGGGTTCATATTTATCATGCTGGTTTAGGCAAGACCTAAATAATGTCAGCAACCAGTCCTGTTGTACTCCTCTTACATTTCAGAAATTCTATTAACTGAGTCCACTCCTTTGGAAATTAAAATTCTTTTACATAACCAGGAGTTATTTCAGAAAATTTTCCAGTATGGCAAGGTGCAGACCTCCCTCAAAAAGGGAACTTTTTTTTTTTCTAAAACTTCCTTCATAATGCTTAATGTGTAATTCAGGGCATTACATTCATGTGGGAAATGGAAGGATAAAATTTACGTCTGTCATTTTCATCAACTAGTTTTCTATTTAGTTTCTTAACGGTGATGGAGAGGAAGAATTCTGGAAGTAAAAAAACTTGAAAAAGAATGCTTTTGCAAAAGATGATAGAAGGTGGTGACAGATTTAATCTTAATAGGATCTGTCTATAAATAATGCTGTCAGAATTCATTCCAGGTCACAGAGAAAGTAAAACTATCAGGTGAAAGTTTGTTTTTGCATTTTGAAATACATAAGGTTTTATACAGTAAAAATAAAGTAAATCCTGACAATCAGCCTTCTGAGCTTTTTCCTGATTGAAGACATAAGAAGGCAAGATAATGTCAAACTATCTCATGAATAAGTTATTTGACAAAATAAGACATTTTTATGGTAACAGGTTATTTGCTAAGCAGTACAAGTTTATAAAATTTCTGTTATATAGCTGTGAATGGTTTCTATGGAAAAATTAAACAAAATACAGTCTTTGAATATTCTTAGACTTTCATGGTTATTTCCTATTGCCATTTTTCATTTCAGTGCAGGATTACTCACTACCTAGGTGATACGGAATCTTTTTTTGTGGTTGCATAACTGAAACTCTTCAAATGGGAAAACAAAGGAGTGAACAAAGAATGCAGCTATCCACATGAAAAAAATGAACATTTTAAATGAAATATTAATGCCCTAAATATTTGTGAGAAGAGTTTGTTTATATAGAATTATTCAGAAAATTAACAACAATGTGTACAAAAATGTCTAAAGGGAACTTGAATTAATCAGTCTGACAATAAATTCTCTATTATTAAGTTCTAATTTTTAGTGTGTACATCAAATGTTAGCATTTTTTGCCTCTGATTTTGAGCAGCAGAGAGGAGAGTTCCCGTCTTTATAAACTAGAATACAATGAAAATACTCACTTCACAGGCAGTTGTAACATTTATAGCTGATAGCTATTTTTTGAAAGCACAGTTTTGTTAGATACCTATGAAAGAACCACTGCAAACAAATTGTTATGTTTTTACAGAGTTGCCAGCTACACTTTTATGAGGCCGGATTGTTCTTTACGAGTATCATAAAAGCAGGCTAGCATTCATGTGTGTCTTTGATCATGTTCAGTGCAGGCACCATAGAACTGCAAATATTATGAGGTCTGCGTGATATCTCTCTGTACAACTGAGTGGCTGTTTTTGTTTTGTTTTGTTTTGTTTTGTGGGTTTTTGTTTTTTTTAATCTATTTTTTCTCATTATAACTTTAAATAAACAAAAATACATAGAAATAGTAAGTATATGAATGTGTGATAACATTAATTTTAAGAAAGGTAACAGCAATAACCTTACAAATTACTGAGTAACTGAATGATTTTTTTGTTAATTATGTTTTAACTTCACCATTTAAAATTGCATATTGCTATCATACGAAATATTTCTCAGAAAAAGCTGTCAGTGAAGTTGTGTCATTTATAAAGACTTTTTTTCTCCCCCCTTATTTCAGTCAAGGAAAGGAAAACCAAGCTTGTATATGTTGTATTGCTTCAGCAAGCTGCTTCAGAGCTTTAAATTAAAGCACCAGTATGTAAGCTTCTTGCTAAGTAAGATCAGTTGGATCACTTTGATTACTGGAACAATAAAAGCAAACGTCGTAAAAAACAAAACTATATGGCTATTTTGGCACAAACATAGGCCTCTGAAAAAGGTGTTAATTATACTTCCTGAGATTACTACAGCTGAATCAATAGAGTCTGACTGCTATCTCTGAACTTGGAGAGTAACTAAAATGTTCACTTTTATCTATACTACATCATTATTTTTTCTTCCCTATGAACTAAAAAAGGCAAATAGATAATTATATTTCATATTTTCTAAAATTTTTATTACTCCTTCCTAGATTATCCTTAATCTGCCTTGTATTTAGACCTCAAAGTAGTTTCTCCAGAAAGACACATGCTATCTAACTCTGTGAGCAGCTCGTGTATTTTCATGTGTGCATAATGATCTTTATGTCTGTGAAAAAATATACTGATACTGCTCAAGAAAAATGTTTGCTAAAGTAATAACTGTAACTAAAACCATAATGTGTTGGTATTTTAATAATTGGTAACATATTATTGTAAGACTGTTATAGAAGTTCACCTATATTTTGTAAGTGAAAATTTTGTTTAAGAAAATTTGATCATATTCAACTATTTTCAAAGGTATTTAGCTGCTTCACGCTATGCAAACCATTAGGTACTAGGAACTGATGATAGTTTAATACCATTAGTGATTAAAATTATTGGTAGCTAGAATGCTAAATAGAAGAAAACTGTGAAAATTTTGGTTTGAAGAAAATAGCATAGATCTTAGCTTGAAATGCCTACGAAATAAAGAGAAATTCAATATATATGTGAAATAATGTATTTTCTTAAATACAAAATTGATTTATTTGAATATGCAATGATCCATTATAGTTCTGGAAAATTAAGTCTTCCTAAACATGCTATCTTTGAAATTACTATTTTTCTTCCAGACTTGGCTATTTATTATAATACTCGTCTGCCAATTAAGTTTGTTTTTTTAAAAATGATTGTGCCCTTAATATTGTTATTTGAATGGCCATATTGTTATCGAGAGATATAAGGAAAACTTATAACCTGCCTAAGTCCATAGAGTTCACAAAGAATGTTACCATTCAGTGACATTCAAGTTACTGGACTGTGTCCTTGTGTTAAAATAATAAACAAATATGCCTGGAAAATGGCTGCTAAAATGCATCTTGATAATAGTGACAAAATATGTCTTTGGTAAGACTTCTAGTTTGTTACTCACTTCTTAGAAGCACACTGCTAAATTTGAGTCCCTGTATAGTTCCTCCCACTCTTACACCCACCCATAGCCACAGTAACACACATAACCACTACTGAGAGAAATCTTTAATAAAAAACTTATGCACACACTATTTCTGCATATTTTCCTTCAGTTTCCACATTAAAATCATACCACAAACTGCTTCAACAGTCATAATATCTCGATTGCTTATTGAACGAACATCCTTTCTAAGGTACAACTCTAAGATAAAATAGTTTACTAGTTTATTTTCATCTGCTTCTAATTTTATCTGTTTGGCTTTTTTAGTTCATACAATTACTGTATAATAACTACTCTATACTATCAGATTTTTATTTGTTCCATTTTTATAACATACTTAATCAGGTAAACTTAAATATAGCACATTTAAAATAAAATATCTTCCAAACCTACTGTGGTGGGTTGGCCCTGGCCAGAAGATGAGACTCAACACAGTTGTTCACTCATTCCTCCAGCAGTGGGATAGGGTAAAAAATCTGTGGATCAAAATCTGAAAACTCTCCAGTCGATGTAAAAGCAAATTATTAAATAAAACAAAGTTACACACATTAGAAAATCAGAGAAAGAATTCAGGCACTATTTTCTGTGATCAGGCTGATGTCCAGCCACTTCCTGTAAAGAAGGGCTTCAACATACATAACAGTCAACACAAGAACACAAATGCTATGCTCAAAAACATGTCCTCTTCCTCCTGAGCTTTTACTGCTGAGCATATGGTATGGGTTATCCCTTTGGTCATTGGGTTCATCTGCCCTGGGTGTGTTCACATTCAGCCTCTTGTGCACCCCTGGATTACTTTCTGGAGGTGCAGTGTGAGAAACAAAGTCCCTGATTCTGCATAAGCACCCTTCAGCAATAGCTAAAATGTAGGTGTGCTATCAACCCTATTTTTTTTTACCAGTCCAAAACACAACATCACATTGGCTGCTATAAAAATGTTCATCTTGTCCAAGACTAACTCAATGCACCTACATTGAGTTTGAGAAGGTTTTAGTCAACAAATAATTAATGTTTTGGTTTGTGATCATTCGTATCTTCCAGGCCAATGCTTGAAATACATACAGAATACTAGATATTATTTCTGTTATTTTAGCATGTAGGAAATATGACCAGATGAATCAATTTCTCCAAAGACTTTATCGTATTTTTCACTTTTTGCTGAAGTTTCAATTTCCAAAGAACCCATTGTTCCTTTACTTTTTCTTTTTTGAAATAAATTGGCCTATTTTTCAGTAGTTTTTAAAAAAGATATTTTGAAGTGTTGAGAAGAAAAATTTGCAAGAGACATTACTGTGTGCAATGTATGAGAAATGTGAAAACTTATCTGCTCTAAAACTACTCTCATCTCTTGTAGCTTTATGTCTTTAGATGGATAAATGAGTAGGAAACTAAAAGAGAAGGATTTTCGTTTTACAGGCATGCCTGGGGAAAATAAACAGCATTTACTGCATTGTTTTCTGTTGCCATGGATATACAAAGCAGTAGTGATTCTTTCCATAGCCTGCAATTGCATAAAAATAAAAAAGGACAATGGAATAGCATAAACACAGTGTCAATGATGAAAGATAATGACAATAAGGAATATAAGATCAGACTGAGTCTTAAAATCAGTGATTTTTTCTCCAGACATGCATGATCCAGAGCCTTATCTTCTGATCACCTCATGGACTTCTAGTCAACATAATTTTGTAAGTCATACTTCCTTTCAGTCCTGCAGTCCTTCCACAGGCCTTCTGGTAGGTGTTCTTCAGCCAGTTTAGTTGTACATATAAACACCCCTGCTGATGATTGTATAGAGGAAGAGCAGGTATTGGCTGTACACTAGACACATAATACTGAAAAACATATAGAAATTTGTTTCTGATCAGGAATTTATGATTTTTCTGTACAGTGAGCTTTGCCCTGAATCCACCTTAACATTAGGAATTTTAGGTGAAGACCTTGTCATGTCTCATCAGGTGGATATAGCTAGAATTCCCTAGGGAGTGGTCAACCTTCTCTTAGTTAATCTCTTTTAACAACCCATTTATCAAAATTAACCTCTTGAATTCTCTGTCCCTTACTCTAAGAGTAAGACCATTACCCAGGAGGTTTGTACAAAACAATACTTAAAACTGAATAAGATTATAAAGCTTGTCAAGAAACCCCCAACATGACTCTCAAGACAATGGGTTACAACTAGCAGAATTTAGCAAAATTGTATTCTCAAAACAACAGGCTACAAAAAAAGAAATTATGTCACCCCTATGTGCTGAGAATAAGGTTAGAAACAGAGAGAGACTGAGGCAGAAAGAGATAAAGAAAGAGGAGATAGAAAAGATACTACCACCCCTGAATCCAACAATGGTCTCTGCATGACACTGTGCTCCATGGATGACAAGAATGTGCACCTTAAACAGGAATATGGTCTTTCACAAAATGGCACTCTACCTCTGCAGAGCTCCTCTTGCCAGTCACTGTTCCTTATTAAATAAGGACAGTTTCCCATCTGTCAGGGTGGCTACCAAACAAGGGGTTCTCCTTTCAAGAACAGTGTCCTTTTTATCAGAGTGGTTCCCAAATGAGTGTCTTCCTTTGTGAGATGGCTTATCAAATGAGGACCCCACCTGAGCCAATTGTCCAATTGTTCAGGGCAGCTGTTTTGAAACAATTGTTAACTTCATTACTCTCCAGACCTTGAGTTTACAAGATCAAATACTAATAATCAATAGCTTAGCTGTCCATAGAAAGGCAGTAGATAGCAGACTGTCTCATCTTCATAGACATGAGGAGTTAGAATGTACCCTCAACAAATGGGAGAACAAAAAGAAGTATGAGGGCAACAAGAGGCCTTTTATTCTGTAGCAGATCCTCACCCCAGAGAAGCTCTGGCAAATTTAACATTGGGCCAGCAAAAACCTCACAAAGTTCAATCATCGGAAATGCAAAAATCTGTGCCTAAGAGGGAACTGGGCAGCATATCAGCAGAGGATTCTGGAATCTGTCCTGATGGAAAAGACAAGGGAGACACAGTATACACTAGGCTGGATAGTATCAAAGAGTGGACTCTTATTTCAAATAAAACTAATCTTATTCTACAGTGCTACATTAAAGGAAGTATGACAAGCAGAACGAACAATGCTATTTCTCGTTACTCTTCCCTGCTGAGGCTGAACCTGGAATATTGTGTCTGGTTTTGGACCCCCCTGAGCAAAAGGTACATGGAGAATCTGGAGAAGGCTACTAACTTGGCCTGGAGCCTAGAGGTCATAAATACAAACAGATTTAAGAAAGCTGGTATTCTTCTATCTTTCATAGAGAAGGCTAAGGCATCATCTAACAGTGACCAGCAACTACTTGAAGTGCAGTTACCAACACAGAGATTTGCCTTTAATTATTTATGAACAGAATTTACTGAATGATAAATAATATCTTACCTGGCATAGTAACATTATTTTAATGTATAATTGGTGTAGTATAAGCTAATAGTCTTTCAATATTTCAATCTGTTCGCACTACAGTCAATGACAATTACATTATTTATAAAAATCCCAAGAATTAGTAAAAGAGATTATATTATTCAGAAGGAAGATTCATGCTTTACTCCCACCTATTCATATTTTTCAAACATATAAAACAGAATTATATATGACAAAAAATGGCAAGAACAAGTACTCTGGAAGATGCTTTCAAAAATTCCTGTGTTTCCTTCCATCTGGTATATATTTTCTTTGCTTTATTTGTAAGATCATTTACAAGTAGGTTAACAGTTTCCTTAGGTATTGTCTCTCATTCTTATCCTTTTTTTTCTTTTATATTAACAACCTTGGGGTTTTATAATAGAAATCACAACCTCTATTATGTTAAAAAAGAATGTATACTTATTTTATAATGATTGTGTATGATAGAGCTTTCAGATTGCTTTTCCCACAAACAGCTTATTGGCTAGGTAATTATTATTTATATTTAGCCTAAATGTTATCTTTATAAATGTCAGGATATTATTTTGCATCATGTTCTCTTATTCCATCCGGGATAATATATTGTTGCATGTAGTATTATTTTGACCCCAGATATTTCTTCAGATACAGAATATGGAAAGCATTAAAAAACCTAACTTCTATATAGAAAATAGATTGAAACTTTAAAGAAAATGTGTTTATTAAATTGCCTGCCTTTTATTGTAATCTCACCTATCATTAGGTTCTTAAAACTATAGGATGGAATTCTATGTTGATTTTCAGGATGGAAAGATAATTACCTTGAGAACCCTCAGGTTCTCAAACCCTCAGCAGGTTTGTTCTTTCCCTCTTACTTCCGCCCCCTCCTCCCCCTCCTAACCCTCCCCCCATAACTACAGAGAGAACTTAGGTTAACTCAGCCTTGGGATCATACTGACAAAAGTATTACATTGACTGCAGATAAGATAAACACCAGATGGGATTTACTAAAACTGTTCAGTGAATGAAAACTACACTTTGCGCAAGTTAGAATATTGCTCAGTCTGATTCAGTGCCAAGTTATAATGCAAATTAAAATATGAAATATAAATGACCTCTCCCTACAGTGAGACAATCTTCCGATATTCTGAAAATTAACCCAAAATAGAGGAGCTATCTTGGGGTCTCATGTATTATACACATAACTTAGATTAAACTTTAAGTACATAGAAAGAAGGAAGAAATGGCAGCAGGATGGGAGAAAAGGGTATAAGAGAGGAAGAGAGAGGCAAGTAGGCACACAAGTGTACTGGATTTGTGTGGCAAGGTTTTTTAGGTGGGGAGGGGGGCTGCAGGGGTGGCTTCTATGAGAAGCTGCTTGAAGCTTTCCCCATGTCCAATAGATGCAGTGCCAGCTGCCTCTAAGATGGGCCTCCCCTTGGCCAAGGCCAAGCCCAGCAGCACTGATGATAGGGCTCCTGTGATAATGTATTTAAGAAAGAGTGAAACTGCTGCTCAGTACTAATTGCAGCCAGTGAGAGGCATGAGAATATGTGAGGAAAACAACTCCGCAGACACCAAGGTCAGTGAAGAAGGAGCAGGAGGAGGTGCTCCAGCTGCTGGAGCAGAGATTCCCCTGCAGCCCATGGTGAAAACCGTGGTGAGGAAGGCTGTCCCCCTGCAGCCCATAATGGTTAATGGAGGATCAGATATCCAGCTGAAGTCCATGAACAGCTCCATGATGGAGCAGTTGGATGCAGCTGAAGGAGACTGTGACCCTGTGGAAAGCCCATGCTGGAGCGGGTTCCTGACAAGACCTATGACCCTGTGGAGAAAGGAGCCCACACTGGAGCAGGTTTGCTGGCAGGACTTATGCCATAAGACCATAAGATCATTGCTGAAGACAAAATGATCAACCATCTGTTTATCAATTGGGTGGATCTGCTGGTTGTATAAACTCCCTTTCCTGAGTTTATCCTTTCCCCTCCCCCAAGGAAAGCTCCTGAGTACTGCTCCTTACAGTCTCAGACCACATACTTTTCTTTATTTTGAAGCTCCCGCTCCTAGGAGCACCACTACTCTGAGGCTTTCTCATCCTGAAGGGGGTTCTCAGTCCCAATGACTGGGTTGGTATTCTTAAATAAAGTAGACTGATTGGTTGGCACTGTAGACAGCTAATATGTCACACATCTTGTCTGTAAAATTAAATTTTCCTTCCCTAAAATAGTGGCCTTGCATGTATTGACTATTAGGTATGGCTTCTGATCCATGGTATTTTTAGAATTCGGTTCTGCTATTGTCTGTGAGACTGTCAAGTTGTCACTTGTCGAAGACAGTTTACTAAACTTTTAAGAGCATTCCAGTCCTACTATTTGGTTGTTGTCCTATTTAAACTGCTATTGTAGAAGTAATCTGCTTATAAAGTTTGTATGATTCTCATTCTACCAGTAAGCAGGAAGTTCTTTATTATAAATTTCTACTTTGTATTCAGAAAAATTCATTCTTTCATGTGGGTTTAATCACTCTAAAACTTTGTACTTTCCTGCATTTTCTCACATAATAAATAAGCTAGATTTGATTTGATGGTGGGTTTTGTCGGTTAGTTTTGATATGTTAGCCATTCAAAAACAGTCTTCTTTATGTATTAATTTTATTTGATGTGGTGTGTCTGCTGAGTGGCTCAATTTCAATGTCCAAACTAAATGGATATATTCACAATATTCTTTCCCATGATGAGAAAAGTACAATTAGATACAGAGTGAGATATACTTCACAGGAAAGCAAATATTACAGTTGTCATCAACTATGAAATCTTAAACTGAGTAAAATTAACATAAAATATGTTTCTTGTGTGAGTGGAACATCTTAGAGATGTAAAAAACATTCTGAAAAATTAAAGCTGCCTGTAAATTCTCTTATATTTTTATCGTATGATGTACAAGAAAATTAAGACAATATTTGATATGGAACCTTGAGGTTTACCATATAAAAGATATATTTTACTATAGATGGATCTCTAGATTCAGTGGTGCTTGCAGAGTCATGATGCACTTCTCAGTAGATTATGTTCTTGTACTGTCTCCTTCAAACTATCCTGGAATTATTCATGTGAATTTTACCTCCTCAACCAGGATTTAATCTCAGATAAGAAATTAATTTTGAAAATAAAAGATGCCTACTTCAAACTTCACATGACACACCCCACCACCTCCCTGATAGCGACTGGGAATAACTAAGTACTCGTAATAATAATAATAACAATAATAATAATAAATAATAATAATAATAATAATAATAATAATAATAATAATAACTTCTGCTGATAACAACTAATCTATATTGTGAAAAATAGCTGGATAAACTGTGAAGAATTTTATTGGGCAAATGTTAGAGTTTTTTTTTAAATTTTGAACCCAAACTCAAATGAAGATGGGTTCTCATTTTTTCTCTCCTCTCTTTTTTCTCTCTTTTCCTCTTTTTTCCAGTTTTCCTCCCCTCTCAATGTTTTCTCTTTCTCCCTCCCTCCCAGCCCCCTTATCACTATTTTCTGTCTCATTCAAGGAACTTCCTTATAAAGGCAAATATCTGATTCTTGGAAGCCTTTCTCATTAAACATTACTCTACAGTTTGAAATACAAGCTATTCATCAATAATTTGTGTGTACAAGTCTTGATATATGATCTCCATTAATGCTACAAGAAAGCAACTGGCAGTAACAGCCTGCCAGAAAAAGATGTGCAAATTAAGGAATAAAGTGGTCATGTAAGTTGAAAATCATTGACAAAGATAAAGAGGAAGCATCTCATTCTCTTGCCTCAGCATGAATGTCATTCTGGCCCAGTTCTGGAGATCAAGAAAGCATGCACTTGTGAAGAATCAATAAACAGAAATAGATCAAAACAAACAAGTCAAGAAGCAAGCTGGTTGCAAGCTAAGAAGAAACATAACTAAAGAAAAGGTTTACTCAGGAGAAGCTCTCCTGAGTATATCTGCTCGTTCTATTAGCAACTAAAAACAGGAGGGTTACAAGTTCAAGAAATAGCCCAGCGTTGAGATCAATATCAATTATAGGGAAGGATGGTTTGGCTAGGAGTCTCAAATCTCATGCTAAGGCACCAGAGCAGAAGAGAAAGGATCTGTTAAGTACAAATTGACAAGTGCACTTTAATTTTTTTACTTTTCTTAGTGGTTTTTTATGTCTGAAAATGCCAGTGGGCCAAAGATCCCGTTTAAGTCTAGCCCAGGGTTCCAGTTCCTACATCAGAAACACTGCAACAATGCTGATCTCCAGCTCCACCACAACCCTGTCTTGTCCAGTCACTATGGGGTCTCACCAGGGCAAGGTCTGACAGTCAGATTTAGATCCCATTCCATCCCCATCCTACTCTGATCTCCATGGCCTCGCTGTGCTGGGCTTGCATCTGGAGATTTTTCCCCTCATCCAGTTTGAACCTGACCCCCAGCCATCGGCTGACATCCTGGTCTGGCCTTGGCTTGGAATCATTCCCACTTCAGTGGGCAACAAGAGAGATACCTGCTTCTCTCATACTGTAAGTATTACAAGCAAAACAAAGAAGTAGAAATTGGTAAAATATGAGAAATAGTTTACAGCACCACAGGACTCCCATAACCACTTTATAATAATATGCTGAGCTGACATTACTCTCTTTCAGTTTCCAAAGTGAAAGTCAGCAAAGCTAGGAGAACTTCTTATGATCTGTTTCAAATGGGCAAAATATTTCCTTGACCTAATAAAAGTAATTAAAACTTTTTTTACCTCTTCAGTCGATTAGTAAAACATGCAAGAGAGGATATTGTTATATTACATCAGTGCAATAAATGCATATTTAAATGCATATCCTCTGAATAGCAGTTGTACCCCTCCAGCATACTGAGTGCTCTCCCCAGTTCTTTATTAATAATCTGAAGATGAAGAGGCAACCAAGTCAGGAGTTTATTAGTCAAAGCTCCATTTCAATCAAAATAAAAGCAAATCAAAATAAAAGCAATTAAAAAAATGGATGAGGTAATCTATCCCATAAGAATGAATGATATGGAAAAAAATCAAACTGACTCAGAAGGACACAGTACATTATTTTTCCACTCCTTTTAAATATATTTGGCATTATTCCATCTACAAAAAATGGTGATTATGGGATGTTTATTTATGGATTAGAAAAAGAATTAAGATCAGATTCCAATAGGTAATTTTGAGGACTTTGTGTAGGAATATTTTGTCTCTTGATTTGAATCCATGCTATTTTTTTCCCCATGAGATTCTAAGTTTTATATACAGTGAATACAGTGGAAATATTTCACAAGGCTAGCGAGTGTGATATGCCTAAAAATCACTGCACCAGATACAAACATAGTTATGATAACAAAAGTATATTTTTTAGCAGCCCCAGAACTGTGAAAGCAACGTACTGTTGACCTAGACCTTGCTCTTTTGAATGTCATTTCCAGTTTCCCTTTTTTCTGTCAGTCAGAGGTGTTGCTCAAGGTGGAAAAAATGTCTGAGTCTGCATCTGTATCGGAGATGCATGTAATTTGCTAAAATGCACACATTACACTGCACGAAGTATGTCCAGAAATAGAATATATTATCTGTTTACAGTGATTCACTAGGTAGAGGACATGGAACAGGTGGAATGCAGACATGTACCATCTATTGTAGTTCTGTATCCTGGGAAGAGGCATGGAAGGTACTAACAAGAATTATTTATTTCCAAAAATAGGTAGAAAGTAGGATTTCTTTCATGTTTATTTGTGTGCTCTTTTCCCTTCATCCCTGTTCCCTTGTTTGCTCATCTGTGTAAGTGAAAATTTCCCTGAGGGTCCTATTCTCTACTTTCCTCTGGTTGTTGCCATGACATCTGTACAATATGTTTTTCTTTGTAACTATGTCTTTTCTTACCAGTATGTTCAGCCATCAGATAATAAAAGGAGAGATACAAAAGCTACTACTGCAGGCGTGTATTTGTTTGAATGGACTTTATTCATTACAATAGAGTCATGAAATAACTGGTAAAAGGTTTTAGGTGTGTTTATACTGTCAATCTAGACTATTTCAGATGAGAGCTCTGGTCCCTAGGCCCTTTGCAGAGGGCTTGTGCTAGATTGTTCACGCACATTCCGTTTGAGTAAAACAGAAAGCTTCCTTTAAGAGAAAATCAAAAAGCAGTTATGAAAATTGTCTGGTCTCTTAGAACACTGTAGACAGTGAAAAAGCTAGTTTCACACTTCCCACCCAAGGCATCACAGGACACTTCTTTTTTGAATAAAATACCCCCATGAACACACTTCTTTTTTGAATAAAACATCCCCATGAACACACCTCACACACCGTATCTGTGAATGTGCCTGGATGCATTCTGTAAAAAATGCTACTCTTGCAGCCACCAGAACATCCTAGTTATCATTCGTCTATTTAGTTAGTTTGTTGACCTGTTGTTTACATCTATAAAAATGTGATAATAACTGAAAGGCTCAGAAACACAACTAAGATCCTGAAAAAAAAGAAAGTGTTTCAGTTTTATATTCTCATATCACAGCCAGAAGCCAGTGGCAAAAATAAAATACCAAACACCTGCTTATTTAACTTCAAAAAATCCCTAAGTGGAACAAATCAAGGCTTACAAAGAAATGTATTTTTCTGATGCATCTCATCATACATTCACATTCTTATCTGAGCCATGCTGGCTTCTAGAAGTTTAGGAACCTGACAAAACTTATAGACCCTTACTTTGTCTGGTGTGCTAAACTTGCCTAATTTGTTTTTTAGAATCTATGGATAGATCCCACTTGCTTTGTCTTGCTGTCTATTTATCCTTTAGAGTAAATCTTCTAGGGAGAGGGGAGCAAGTAGCATACTTCCTTTTCTCTGTAAGGTATTCATAGGATCCTTCATATACCTTTCTGTTTCCTGTGTAACTGTATGGTTTGTCTTTTCAGGGTAGATGTCTGAAGACTGAAAGCTGCCTGTTGGGCTCAAATCTGAAGAAGCAGAAGTCTGTAGAATGTGTAAGAAGACAGTAGAGGAAAGAAAATTATGATTTATTTCAAAGAATGCTGGTTCTTAAGTTTAAGAGTAGCCTTCCGCTGTACATACATGACTCTGTGGTAATCTTATTAGAATAAAATTACTGAGGTTGGAAGGGACCTCTGAAGAGCTAGTCAAACTCTCCTTGTCAGAGGAGGGTTAGTTAGGGCAGGTTGCTCAGGTTGCTGGACATCCTCCATGGCCAAACATGTTCTGGCCAGCTCCAGGGATGGATATTCCACCACATCTCTGAGCAAACTGTTCTAGGATTTAACTAACCCCATTGTGATTTTGCTTTGTTTACAAATGAACAGAATTTCCTTTACACTATATTGTTCCTTCTGCATCTTGTACTGCCACTGGATACCTCTGCAAAGAGTCTGACTTTTTCTTCTTTACTCCACCCCATCAGACATTTATTCACATTGATTCACTGAATCCTCTCTTCTCCAGGATGAATACTCACAGTTCTCTTAGCCTCACTACATTTGAAAGATGATCCAAATTTTTATCATCTCTTGTCTTACTTTGTTGGCCTTTGTCCAATATGTCCATGTCTGTCATGTACCCCACATGTATCTCATCATCTCACCCTGCTCACACTCCTTCCAGTGCATCCAAGAAAGACAGATTCGTTCTTCGTTGCTTCAAAGGACTATTGCTGTCTTGTATTCAACTTGCTGTCCACTGTAGTCCCAAGTCCTTTTTCCAAAATTGCTTTCCAACCAGTCAGATCTCAATTTCTTCTGCTGTATGGATTTATTCTTTCCCAGGGGCAGGCCTTCACACTCTCAGTTATTGACTTCAATTGTTGATGCAATTGATAGCCTTCCAGTATCTGAAGGGGGCCTAGAAGAAAGCTGGTGGGAGACTTTTTGGGGTGTCAGGTAGTGACAGGATTAGGGGGAATGGATACAAACTAGAGAAGGATAGATTTAGATTGGAATTTAGGAAGAAGTTCTTTACTATAATGGTGGTGAGACACTGGAACGGGTTGCCCAGATAATTAGTGAAGCTGTTGAAAAGATGCTTGATTTCCAGCTCTTTGGGATGGCCTCTTCTTGAGCCTGGATGTAATTCTTGAAAATCACAGAATCACAGAATATTTAGGTTGAAAGAGACCTCCAAGATCATCCAGTTTAACCTTTGACTAACACCATAATCTAACTACTAAACCATGTCCTTAATGACCAGGTCCAAACATCTTCTAAATACCTCCAAGGATGGTGACTCCACCACTGTCCTGGGCAGGCCATTCCAATGCCTGACAACCCTCTCAGTGAAAAAATGTTTCTTAACATCCAGCCTAAACCTCCCTTGGTGCAGCTTCCATCCATTCCCTCTGGTCCTATCACAGTCCACTAAGGAGAAGGGGCTGTTTGCCTCCTAGCTCCAACCTCCCTTGAGGGAGCTGAAGGGAGCTTTAAAGTCTCCTCTCAGCCTCCTCTTCTCCAGACTGAACAGCCCCATCTCCCTCAGCTGCTCCTCACAGGACTTGTGCTCCAGGCCCTTCATGAGCTTTGTTGCCCTTCTCTGGACACACTCCAGCACTTCTCTGTCCCTCTTATAGTGAGGTGCCCAGAACTGAATACAGCACTCAGATGCAGCCTCACTAGAGCTGAGTACAAAGGGATAATGATCTCCCTGTTCCTGCTGGCAATGGTGTTCTTAATACAAGTCAAGATTCCATTCAATCAATTTTCGAGAAACCTCTTCTCTCCAGGACCCTCTCCCTTGCGATTCGTCCAAGAAGGTCTCCAAACAAACCAATGTCTGTTCTCCTGAAATCCGGGGTTGTGATTCTGTTATTAATTTGTTTTCTGTTCCCAGGAACTTGAATTCCCCCATTCAATGACCACTTTAGTCAAAGATGCTTCCATTCTTTAGTTTCCTGAACAATTATTTGTAAGACTCCATTCCAGAACAGAATCTCCCTTTGACAGTTCCTTAATCCCTAGTGTTAAGTTGTCAGCAATGTGCTCCATAAACAACCTGTATTGGCCTTCCAGGAGATACTTGGATCATCATCCTTGAGAACCAGGACCTGTGAACATGAAGCTTCTGCCAGTTGCATGAAGAAGGGCACACCTGATTTTGTTTCTTTTGTACTGGATCGGATGTGGTGAAGCTTATTTTCTTCATAACAACCTATTACAGTGCAATGTTTTGGATATGCGATCAAAATAGCATTGATACCACACTTATGTTTTAGCTATTGCTAAGCAGCTCTTACACAGAGTCAAGACTTCCTCTGCTTCTCACATTGACTCATCAAGTGGTAAGGAGAACACATAACCAGGAGAACTCATTCAAAATGAACAAATGGATATTCCATGACTAGTAGAACAACCGTCAGATATAAAAACTGGAAGGTGGGCAGGGTGGGAGGGTGAGGTAGGAATGTAGGCATTAATCAGGAACTGGCTGGACATGAGTCTACTCTGGGAAGCTGTTAGTGATTGCCTTTATATCACCAGTTCTGTTTGGTTTTCTCCTTTCTTACATCCTTCTCTTTCCTGCACTTATCAAACTATTTTTATGCTGTCCCAGAAGTTTTGGGATCTTCTGCTCTCTCCTTCCTACTTCGAGGAGCAGGGGGAGGTAGTGAGTGGCTGTGTAGGGCTTAGCTGCCAGCCAGGGTCAAACCAAAACATTCCTGAATTAATTGCTGAAGGAAAATACACTCACAAAGGTTAATGGAACTGCAGAAACAAAGCCAAATGTCTGGTTAATATGTATGTGTAAAAGAGATTGAGTGTACTTACTTTATTGTGTGTGCGTAGCAAAGGCATTTATTTCTCATAGTAGAAATTTGAGAGGTCTTGGTTAGTATTTCTATTTTTTATCTTGGAAAAAGTGTAAAAAGGGGATTTATCAACATTCAGATATGGTTCTTGTCATTCAGAGACCTCATGCTCGGATCATGAGGACCCAGATATTGTGTGTCATGCTGTTATTACTCACCTTGAACTAAATGACAGCTAACACACACAACTCCAGAGCTGTTAATCACAATGGTGTCAGGCTAGGACTTGATATTTGGGATTTGAATGATCCTGCCTTGCTGAAATTGATTTGGATAGAATAACAAGTTAACCTCATCAAAAATAGTGTTCCTATTAACAGTGAAGTATGGCAACTGTTGTCATTGTCCTAATTTTATCATTCATCCTGTTCAACAGACTGGCTGAAATTAGCACTCAGCTTTATCTTTGCAAAAGTTTAGAGCCTGTTTGAAAAATAATGTCTGATGCTCATCCTTAACACTCTTAAGTGTTTATGTAAGAGAAACATTGCCACAAGAATGATACAGATACTCTAGCTAAAGGAATGGTTTCCTAAGATGTGATAAACTTACTGACTTTCCAACAGAGGGCATCAAATATGGGTCATCATGTACTCAAATTTCTGGAGGACCATATGGGGTAAAGAATTGTAAGAGTTAAGTTTCCTTGGCCTAGAATCTCTTTCCTATGATAAGCATGAAATCCAGGTCCACAAAATAGGTGTCTGTTATACTAAGTATGCATTTATAAAACCCTCTATAAAGCAAAATTTACATTCTATGAGTAGTCACCCCTAGGTGCAAGAGCCAAAACCATTGTGACCTGCCACTGGATTGGTCAAATCCTATAGAAAGCACCTGACAGCAGGGATTCAAGCCAGTTTCTTAAATATAGGTGCCTAGGGCCACTTAAAACACCCTATGGCATCTTAGACATCCACAAGTTACTGCTAAATGTGACACTGATTTATTAGATACCTCTACTTTTCTGCAATAGAAGACAAAGGTCAAGCATACATCTGCATTTACATGTCTTCAAATGACACTAGATACATATATTTTGGCAGCCACATTGAATACAAGTTTTTGTATGTAGCAAGACGAACCTTTCTTCGTGTTGACTCTTTGAAGTCAGACCGGTGCTCTGGCAAAAGCTGGTGCCTTCGGGGTCAGTTAGTCTGGTCAAGAGCTAGTGCTCCCAACACGACCAATCTCTCCTCTGGCCTGCTCTGCAAGTGAGCTCCTCCTGTGGTGGAGGCCACGCCTTTTATTGGCCTCCTGATTGCAGTTTGGGGCCAGCCTTAACCAGGCACAGGTGGGCTGAATCCAGGCTCACACCCACTGCCTGGTGATTATCAGCACCTGGGTGTGAGCCTTGTCTCACTACACTTCCCCCCCCCCCTTTTTTTTTTTTTTTTTTTTTTTTTTTTTAAAGAAACACAAGAACTATGTGAAGTTCAAAGAGAAGCACGACGTGTCTTAAGCACGTGAGCTTTTTGGCCTGTTAGATGATGTGTTGTCGTCTGGAATGGGTGTCGGGTTGTCTATTGGAGATCTGGTCGCGGCAGGGCGTGTCCATTTGCTGGGTACCCAAAGAGGCCCAGAATCTGTAGAGACACAGCTATAGCCTCTTCCAGTAAACAGTAGCGGCTTGGGCCCCACCCACTGACCTGTAGATGGATCCTTGTTAATTTGTACCTCCGGCATGCGGTTGATCTTCTGCGATGAATAATGCAGTAACACGGGAGGTTGCTGGGAGTCACGGCTTAGACTAAGAAAATTCAACGTGAAGAGTACCTTGCTAAGCCGCATCTGTGGGCCCATATCTTTGCTGTCCTTTTGCCTTTGTAGATATGTCTTCAGGGTGCGATTGGCTCTTTCTACTATCGCCTGGCCTGTAGATGAATGAGGGATTCCTGTGATGTGTTTTACTCCCCAAGTAGCAAGGAACTGCTGGACCTTCCCGCCTATATAGGCAGGCGCATTGTCAGTTTTTACTACCTGGGGGACCCCCATAACAGCAAAGCAATTGGTCAGGTGACGGACCACATGTAGACCCTTCTCCCCTGTCTGAGCAGTCGCCCAAAGCATGCCTGAAAAGGTGTCTATCGTCACGTGGACATATTTGAGCCGTCCAAACTCAGGAATGTGGGTGACATCCATTTGCCAGATTTCTCCTGCTTGCAATCCGCGCGGGTTGACTCCCATTCCTAGGGCAGGGCCAAATTGTGCACACTGAGGGCATGCTCTAACAATTTCTTTTGCATCTTCCCATGGAATTGCAAACATGCGCTTCAGTGCCCTGGCGTTTTGATGAAACAGGGAATGGCTGTTTTGAGCCTTCCCAAACTGACTTACAGGACCCTGCATTCCTAGGCTGACCAGGGAGTCAGCCCTTGCGTTTCCTTCCCCTAGGCCCAATGATGTTTTATGGCTACGGATGTGAAGAATACAGCACGGCTGTGTGCGAATTTTCAGCGCACGCTGCAATGTAAGGAAGAGCTCCAGTAGCCGTTGGTTCTGTACTGGCTTGACGAGAGCATCCTTGATACGGTTCGCCACTCCTACTGCATATTGCGAGTCAGACACGATGTTAAGGGGGACACGTCGCCACTGTGTCAAGGCCCAGATGATAGCCAGTAGTTCCAGAGTCTGGAGGCTATCTTCGTCGGTGCCTGGAATCAAACGTTGTTTCCACTGGCCCTTATCCTGCCATACGCAGGCGGCCGTTTTCAACCTTTTCCCGGCATCAGTGAACACAGTGATACCAGGCACTGGACGCTCTGAAACAATTGGTCTTTCTATCCAATGGAACTGGCTGATGGCCTGTAGGCGCTTGTGTTTTGGGCCTCCATGACGGATCTCTCCGCAGTATTCTAGTAAGGCGAGTTGTAGTGGCGTAGAGCGCTGCAGCAGCCAATCAAAATCAATTGTTTTGATGGGGATGCTAATCCATTCTGGCTCTCGACCATCTACTTCAAGGCAACGCTGTCGTCCCTTCCGTATCAAGAATGCTGTGATTTCTGTTCGTTGCCAGATACCTTTGTGGGCCGTATGGGGTGGAAATAGCCATTCCAGGATTGCTATTGACTCTGATCTTGGAGAGTCTTGGTCACGGTTTCGGTTGTGGTGTTCCCCATTTTCCCTTCGCCAGTTGAAGTCTTGTAGTAGCAGTGCGAACGGGAATGAAGGGTGGTTGCAAACCCAGATGCCAATGGGTTGAGTGGCATCTCGACGATCTGAAAAGCCGGTTGCCAGTTTGTGGATGACCCGTTTTAACGCGTTGGTGTGGTTGTCAGTCCAGTCCACTAACGCGCCTGGTTGCGTGCCCCGCAACAGTGACAAAAAGGGGTGGATATCCGCGTTGGTGAGACCTATGATGGGTCGAACCCATTGAAGCTCGCCCACTAGTTTTTGGGCATCATTCAATGTTTTGATTGAGCTTATTACTTCTAGTTTTTGCGGTCTCACCATGGCGTGGGTGACTTGCCACCCTAAGTAGCGCCAGGGTGGTTGTGACTGGACTTTTTCAGGAGCTACTATTAATCCTTTTGTCTTGAGTCGGTCAGTCAGCGTTTGGCTGATGTTGACGGGAAACGGGGCCTCCTGGCAAAACAATATGTCATCCATATAATGATAGATCAATGTGTCCGGCATTTCTTTTCGGATCGGTGAGAGTGCCCATGCCACATACAATTGGCATATTGTTGGGGAGTTTCTCATCCCTTGAGGCAACACCACCCATTCATATCGTTTCGCCGGTTCGCTTTTGTTGATTGATGGAATGGTAAAGGCGAAGCGAACCGTGTCTTCAGGATGCAGGGGAACGGTGAAAAAACAGTCCTTCAGGTCAATTACCAGAAGATGCCAGCCTCTGGGTAGCATAGTAAGTAGGGGCAGCCCGGGTTGAAGGGCGCCCATCGGCCACATCTGGTTATTGAC
Organism: Phaethornis superciliosus; assembly: GCA_023637945.1. Lineage (NCBI taxonomy): Eukaryota > Metazoa > Chordata > Aves > Apodiformes > Trochilidae > Phaethornis > Phaethornis superciliosus. The sequence continues at coordinate 150,392,598 of JAJQWJ010000001.1, read as the reverse complement.
CTTGCGTAAGTCCTGGAGTAATCGCCATTTTCCAGTCTTTTTTGGAACCACAAAGATGGGCGTGTTCCAAGGGCTAACAGATGGCTGGATGTGTCCTGCATCCAGCTGCTCCTTCACCAGACGGTTGGCGATTTCTAGGCGCTCTTTGCTTAAGGGCCACTGCTCCACCCAGACAGGGGTGTCTGTCTTCCATCGTAGTCTGGGAGTTGGCGGCACACATTGAAAATGTTGAGGGGGTTGGGTGGGTTCGGGGATGGAGAGAACAGCCCCTAGCTGGCTCATAACTTCTCTGCCAATCAACCCCCCAAGTTGTCCCGGAAGTGACAACACATAAGGTCGTACATTTACCGTTTGTCCTTCCGGGAATTTTAATTGCACAGGGTTAAGGGCCTGAAGAGGGGTGGATCCACCACCTATCCCCTGGACAGCATCGAAGGCAGTGATGAGCTTCCAATGACGAGGCCACATTTTGAGGTTGATTATTGTGACATCAGCCCCTGTGTCCATCATCATGGAGAGGGTCTTGACTTCCTTGTTGACGGCCAGTTGTACAAGTATTATGGGCCTTGTCTTCATCTGTTGTACTAACGTTACCAGAGTGTTTCCAGAAGACCCAAAGCCTCAATTGCCTCGTGCCACGGGGGCGTTCTTCCCCAGATTCATTTTTGGGAGTAGGACCAGTTGTGCTAACCGGGTTCCTGCTTTGATTATCAGGGGGGGGGCTAATGTGAAACAAGTAATCATAATTTCCCCTGTATAATCTGCATCAATTACTCCTGGGAGCACAACAAGTCCTGCGGTTCCGGTAGAAGAACGGCCCATTAGTAAGGCTCCCACCGTGCCCTCTTCCTGGTGTATTGGCCCATAAATCCCTGTTGGTATACGGTGTACCTGTGTCGTAGTAAGGGTGACATCTATTGCTGAGGGCAAGTCAATGCCCAGGCTTCCCCTTGTTGCTGGGGCGGGGAGCTGGTGTAGAGCGCTGGCCCGGCTACTTGTGTCCTGGCGCGGGGGCCTTGCGCGCTGCGCCTTCCGTTTTTTGCAGACCTACATGCCAGATTGTTGTGATTATCCCTCTGGCAGTGGTCACACCACACTGGGACTGAACAAGTTCTTCTTGTGTGGCCCCTGGCTCCGCATCGAAGACAGAAGGGGGTGAATTTCCTTGGGCAGTTTCCTCTTCCGTCTAGTTTTTGCGCGACTGCCGCGAGAAGCTTATGAGTTGGTTCCAAAGCCGCGGCAAAGGCGCTGGCCATGCCTTGGTTTTGTTGCGTTTGGGTGGCCCTGGCCGCAACTTCTAGCATTTCCGAGACATCGGCTGTTTTTGGCAAGGTGGAAAACAGCGACTTCATTTTTGGATTTGCATTTTCGAATGCCAACAGTTTGAACATGCTATCTTTTTGTTCTGGTCCTAGATCGGATTGGGCCATGATCGATTGCCAAAGTCTGTCGACAAAATGTTGGAAAGGCTCATTCATTCCCTGCTTGACAGCAGTGAATGAGGGAACAGGAGTAGTCTCAGGTACCCTGTAGAAGGCTTGGCGGGCTAGGTTTGCAGCAGTGTGGTGGAGTGCAACCGGGAACTGGAGCTGGATTTGAATATCTCCATAGCGTCCCGAGCCTGTGAGCATCTCAGCGGTGATCCCTGCAAGAGGATCCCCAGGTGCTCTAGGGCGGTTTGCCTCTGCCTGGGCCAGGCGCTCCCACTCTTTCAGCCAGATAATCTGCTGGGAAGGGGTGAGCAGATACCTGGCCAGATTGCGACAATCGTGGGGGCTATTGGTGTCGGCGGTGAAGAGCCAATCCAGGACAGCCCGGCCACTTTCCGTTTTTAATCCTCCCTCTTTTAAGGTCTTCCTAGCCTGCTGTAAGGTTTTCCAAGTATGTTGTTCGAATTGAGGCGGCCCGTTGTTGTCGTAGAGGATAGGGCAAGCGATGGTGCTGGCTTCCCAATCCCCCTCGAGGATGGCATCACGGATGAGCCCAGACCATCTTCCGGGTCGGGGCTTATTGGAACCTTTAATGCTTTGGTTGTTTTGTCTCGGCAACAGTGGGGTTGGGACATCCTCATCGTCATCATCAGGGAGGGTGGGTGGGTCTCGATATTTATGAAACGATGAGCGTTGTTCCATGTCTATTACCCTCTTCTCTAAAGATTTCACAGCCTGATTTGTTTGTTCAAGGAGGGCCTTTATATTGTCCTCCAGGGCGGTGGGTGCAGCTGGTGAGGTGGCCGCTTCTTTCTCGTACTCTTTTTCTGGACCGGGAGGTGGCAGCAGGGGTGGTTTCAAGAAGAAAGTAGAGCTACCCATCTCAGGGGCACAGGCTGTTGGCATTTTCGCATTCTTTAGTATGTTGTTTTCGGTGCTCGGAGAGGGTGCTTCTTCTTCTTCCTCCGGCCCGATGTCTGATAGGAACTCAGCTATGGAATGATGCGCTTTTCCCGACATGCCCTTAATGGCAAGTCTGTCGTTCCTTAAGCCTAAAAATGCCTTCAAGCCTTTCTCACCCTCAGGATGGGGAGAGGGTAGCGGAGGTGCTGTGGGGACAACACCAGATTCTGCTGCTGGTGGTGGTGTTGTAGTATCAACGCTGGCTTTTGGCGGAAGCGCTGCAATGACGGCGGCAGCAGCTTCTGCCTCAGTTTTTATTTCTTTTAGAGCGTTGATTACTACCTCCCATGTACCTTCTAGTCCAGTTGTCTTCTTAGTCCTTTCCTGGGTACGGAGGCCAACCAGCAGATCACCGACCTCCCGCCAAAGTTCCCACGCGACTGCCGCGGACGGGAGGGAGGAGAGTTCCTGCCCCTTCGTCCATGTTGTTGGTTTTTCACTAGCAGGAGTGCTAGATGAGAGTCCCATTTTTCTTTCCTCTCCTTCCAGGTGAATCAGCAAAAGGGAGAGATGGTAATGGATCTTCTCACCCAACTCCTTGGGTTTTCTGTTGGTGTTAATCCTCGCCAAAAAACTGGCTCTCTTTTTACTGGTTCGTCAAGAGAAGGGGCTAGAACGAGGTCTATGCCCGCATTCTCCACCAGATGTAGCAAGACGAACCTTTCTTCGTGTTGACTCTTTGAAGTCAGACCGGTGTTCTGGCAAAAGCTGGTGCCTTCGGGGTCAGTTAGTCTGGTCAAGAGCTAGTGCTCCCAACACGACCAATCTCTCCTCTGGCCTGCTCTGCAAGTGAGCTCCTCCTGTGGTGGAGGCCACGCCTTTTATTGGCCTCCTGATTGCAGTTTGGGGCCAGCCTTAACCAGGCACAGGTGGGCTGAATCCAGGCTCACACCCACTGCCTGGTGATTATCAGCACCTGGGTGTGAGCCTTGTCTCACTACATTTGTATTATGAAGTATGCTGATTAAAATTACATGCGGTCCCTCATTTAAAAAAAAAAAAAAAAAAAAAAAAAAAAAAAAAAAAAAAAAAAAAGAAAGAAAGAAAGAAAGAGACAAAAAGAAAGAAAAAAAAAAAAAAGCCCAAGCCATTTCTGGCATCACCCCTGTGCCATAATCGCCCCCATAACTGCTCCCACCACCTGCTTCCCCCTTAGCTCCTCCTGCCTGAACCTCTGCCTATACACCTCCTTGTCTTCCTCCCACTAATGAAACATATTCTGCAGGCAACTCCACCTCTCATGGGAGACCACTTGCTGCTAGGTGCTCAGGGCTCCCCATGGCACTACACAGAGCCCCTGATGACATTCAAGGGCTTTGTGGAGCTGACCATGTGCCAGGGAGGACTTCAAAGCTCTGGGCAGAAACAACAACATAGATTTGTCCTGTGTAAAGTTGGCTGCGTAGGGTTATTCTGCATTGACCTGACCATAGAGTGTTTTCCCATTCTGCTCTAAGGGCTGTGAGACTTTGGTCCGGACAGTCCACACTCATGGTACCACCCATCAGGGGCAGCCTGTCTGGTGTGTCAAGGTGTCCTGGAAAGGATGCTTGCAGCAGTTGATTCTTACCCACTTGGGTCCTCAGCTTTGTAAAAATGCCAAGTACTAACAAATTCTTAGTACTTCATAATGGCTTACCTGTAGTAGCTTCAACTCTGTTTGCTCAGTGGTTAAATAAATGTGGTAAACACTCCTGTGAGAACATAATCCATAAATCTTAGAGCTTTTCACTTTCCTGTAGTTCTGTAAAACTTTCTCAGATATTTTCAAGGGTGACTTTTTTTCCCAGATGTCATGCATTATGCAGAGTTCAGCTCTGTCTTTTCAGCTTAGTGTACTTGCATTCCAGAGACTCCTGGTAATGCATCCTGAATTTAATTTCAGTGCAACGAAATTAAGTCTTACATTCTGCTTTCAGGTGCAATACTTCAATGGGATGAGTTTGATATAGTTAGCATGATGTTTCAATGAACAATTCCATTCAAGCAATTAAATCTTGCATTTTAAGTTTTTTGGTTTCACTTAAGTATTTTTAAGCTGTTAAACAAGTTTAACTCTGTAAACACATGACCACCTGGAATACATTATGTAAGAAGCACATATTGTGCAAAAAGAAAAGCAGAATATAAATACTATTGTTAGAGTTCAGTTATAACAGAGTCCATTGCAGACAATTAGGAATGCTAAAGTGTACAGGCTAGGTACTGAATTTCAGAACTTCTGCAATGTCCAGAGCATGTGTCTTTCTTTTACATCTTCTCAGAACAGTTTCAGTAATCCACTTCAGTTTTGTTTTGATTTGCATGGGAGGATTTCTGTTTGTTTTATTTGTTCTTTTGGGTTTAATTCATACAGTGTTTTAAGACAGCTGATTTTTATAATCGAGTAAAAAAAATATGATCTAAGTCAGGTATTTGCAGTGAAGTTATATTCACAGTGCCCAAAACTAATTTAACTGTCCAGTAACTGCAATGGTAAAGAAAATGTCGCACAGTTATTTCCTGATAATCTGGTAATTTATTGAGAGACAACAGATGTTTACAATAGTGTCAGATCCTGAGTTTAAAATATTTAAAAGTAAGAATCAAATATGTTATTTTTTTTACATTAAAATGAAGTTTGAAATATTCTACCAATTAGGATGGTTTTTTGTCTGTTTCCAAAATTAAATTTTCATGTATTTGATTTAGTGTCAAATACATTCTTATTCTTGGAACTGACTTGGAAATGACTTTAAGACATTATGTAGCACTTTTTTCCTGTATTACAGAGAATTATGCAAGGTCAGGTTGAATAGGTCTTTGAGAAACCTGGTCTAGTGCTAGGTGTCCATGTCTATGGCAGGAGGGTTGGAACTAGATGATCTTTAAGGTACGTTCTAAACCAAAGCATTCTATGATTCTATGACTAAGAAAGTAAAATCCTTTTTTATTGTACCACGAGATTCTTTTATTTTTTCCATTAAAAATTTATCTGTAGCCTCCAAATGTCATGTTTTCTAGTCTATTTTGGATTGAATACATTTGAAAGCATGTAAGAAACTTTACAAGGAGATACATTTTTATAAACTACTCTAAATATGTCATCTTCCAAACCACAACCAATATGAAAGAGACCTTTTTGATCTCATGCTGAACATCACTGAGCTTGCTTCAACAAGCCAGGTGGAATTTTGACCTCATACATTGTGTTCTCTCTGATTCACTGAGTACTTTCACAACTGGAAACAATAGAGCCATTTTTTCTCTAAGAAGGAACAATTCTCATTATCAAAAAAGAAACATTACTGCAAGTTCTAAAACTCACTGCCTTTTAAAAATCTTCTGAAGGTACACAAGAACTGTGGGCAGAGTTTCAATACTTCTGTAGTATCCATCTACTTGGTGCGTAAGAGAAGATATTGCTACACACAAACTATACACTGTTGGAAAAACATGTTTTCTACAGTAGAAAGATAAAATGTTGTACACCATCTGTCTTCTAAGAGGTGTGAAGGGAATTTCACATGACAGAACACTATTCATTTCCTCTGCAAAGTGAGGAAGCAAACTGCTATAATTTTTTTTGTTTCACTGAATAAATTTTTATTTAGTCACGGGGCTCACAGTCGATCAATTGATCTATCTACCTATCCATCCATCCATCCATCCGTCTAGCTATTTTGGCAAACGATTTATTGTGACTGTCTTTATTGTGAAGAATATATCTTTTAAAATATCAGTTCCAAAGCAAATTAAGAAACAGATTTAACATACAGGAAAAAATACTTGAGGACAAGGAAAAAAAAATGCTTAATTCATTGCTTAATTGCTGTAATACTTAACTGGCATACTGCCTTTCAGCTGACTTTCTGAAGAACCACAAATGATTATATGAAATAATATGAATCCTGTGCTTGCAGTTGTTAAAATGAATAAATTTGATACAGGACAAATTTTTGTGTTAGTCATTGAATAGTACCAAAAATGCTATTTCATATTTTTTTCCACTGAACATATAAAATACACAGTGAAGAATTCTCCTCATATTTCTGTTAAGATCTTGGAATGTCAAAAATCTAGAAATAAAAGGAGATAAAAAAAGACAATTTTTGGTTTTTGTTTTTTAGGTTTTTGGGGGGAGGTGTGTGTTTTGCTGTTGAAATTGCTGGTAATAATAGAAGTTTGAAATATTATTCATAAAAACAAAGAGGTTAATAATAACTTGCATATTGATTTACATAAAAATCCCATTTCTGTGCACTTTAACACAGCGAATCATTAATCACTTTGACAAATTACAATACAACCTTATTAGATTTCCTGTTATGGACTTAAGCAGATGTCTAATTAGAAACTGAAAGTGAATTAAGATTAGACCAGTAGTTGGCATTTGTATAATACCAAATCATTATTAATTGAGATAAACACTTTCTCAGGAGAAAGACAAAATAGTACCATTTTTCTCCATTTATACTTTTCAAGTAAAGAAAGAATATTTAAATAGTGCAGCTCCATAGCCTTAGTTACTATGGAATATTTTAGAGATGTAAATAAAATACTCTGTAGCATTTCTGCCAAAAACTATTGCAGAAAGATTAAATTATCCTATTTAATAATCTTCAAAGTTTTAAATGTATTTATTACCACTAAAAAATAAGAAAACTTTGATGAAACAAAACTTCACATCTTTCATTACATAGATATCTGTCAATTTTATATTAATTTATGTATATACATTGTATATATTCTGCCAATCTCTTCCCTTGGGTTGAAGATTGAACTAGAAGCTGAGGCCGATGAAGTAAACTTCTAAAAGTGTAGTGGGTAATGATGCCATAAACCACTCCAATGAATCTTAAAACTCTAGTCATGTGAAAAATTATTGCCAAGCAAGACCTAATCAACCTAATTCCTTACGGGCCATTACTATCTTAAAATTCATATACATGTATAGTATGGATGCTTTGGTGAGGTCAAACCTCTTTTCCTGAGAATAAATATATCAATGTATAAATTTAGAGGATTCTGCTTACCTGGCAGTCTTGCAAAAATATCCCCCATACTTTCATTTTAAAATGTGGTTGGAAGTGTAAATTTAATTCCCAGTAATTTATTACTATATATCTTACATATGAATATAAAAAAATATGAATTGTATTTATGGTATTTTTTCTTTAATGTCAGTTTAATGATCATTATTATAATAGGATTACCTTTTTTTAGTCTACATTTTGTCTCATCTTGTTCCTCATGAAAGGTCACTAACATTTACAAGTCACAATCTGTCATTATATGAAAATGCCATACAGATCAACCATTCCAAAGATGTTCTGTTATTGTACCACAATTTTTGTCCTCCTCTTGTAGTATAATTTGTATATTTATATACATAAATTACTATTTTTAATTTTTTTATATTTGAAAGTACTTGCTCTCTATCATTGATTTCTCTCCTTTCTCTGTTGTTTTCATATTGTTCAGTCCAGAAATTTTTGTCATGCTGCCTTGGTGAGATATGACAGTTGTTTAGAGCAGACATTTAAACTAGACCATAAATTATCATTTTACTTTCTGTATTTGTCAAAGACCACTTCATTAATAAGGCAGGGAAATGGTTTATCTTTAGTTATATCCCCATTTCCATAAGCTATTTCCTTTTTATTATAGCATGACTTAGATTTCACCTCCCAAGCTTGAATATTAACTGTGTCATGCCAATGACCTGCATTTTCCTTTGGGTATGTAATTACACTGACTGCTAGGAATACGTCATAGTTTCTAAGGGAGCTAGAGATGACATTTTCAAAAGTGTTGAAGCCCAGCATAATGCTCCTCACATGGGTATAGGCTCACACAGACTAACTGCTTTTGAAAAGCTTTCCTTGAATGCTTACCTTTGATCAACTTCTACCTCTTCTTTTTATTAAGGAATCTTTCAGAAACCAAAAACAGACTTAAAAGTGAAAGGGAAGTTATTACAGCTAAGACTGTTAAAGGGTACACTGATTCAACATACTCCTTAAGCAGCTTGTTAGTGTAGGAGCTCTTGGGAAGTCACATATATTGTTAAAAGCTATTATAAGTCAGAAACCTTTCTCAGGTGCTGGTTCGTGGAGAAACTTCTACCTTGTTTTTCTAGGGGTAAATTTTTTCCTGGACACAGGTGACCACAGTGTGGAAGAAAGATGTAGTTTACCTGTGTTTACATGTTTAAATGTAAACATTAAATTATTAATGTGTATAAATGTTTATATTAACCCATGCTAATAAAGGTAATATAGTGTTCATGTTTATACTCTATCATATTTATTTATTTTTCTGTTTTTCTGCTTTTCTGTTTCCATTAATGATACAATGTTTATTGCCTGTCTAAAAAACAATGCAATGATACTGACAGCTTTATCTGGGAATCAGTAGAATTTCAAAATTATTCAGCAGTGATTCCTATCAAAAGACATTTCTAACTCCTCTAGACTTTGCAGCAGTATAACACTCAAATTCCTGAACTGTTGAGCCTTCACTGATTAAGGCTTCAATCAAAGGATATAGAAAAGGAAAGAATCAGAAAAAGGAGTAAAGTAGTAAAGCATTCTCTTACTTTGCTTCCTAGAATCAGCTCTCACAGAAAATCTGATGTGGCTAAAACTATTCCTTTCACATTTTTTTTTAGCCATGACCCATCTCACATATCTATGTTGATGACTAAATATCAAAATCAGGCACTATAGCTCTCTATAAAGTTGGTAGAGAGAAAATACATTAAAAATCTGACTTTCTTGTGGACATTTTTGCTTCACTGACAATACATAAAGCTATGTTCCTATAAAGCTCCCAGTGCTATATTTCTTACGTCCTCTGGTTAAGAGGGAATATACACTAAGTTCTGTATGTGTTCACATATGAGTGATTAGAAAAAGACATACGTGTGCCTATTTAAATTATGCAAACACAAACATACAACATTCAGCAGGTAAACAACACACACACACATGTATATATACCAGTGTTAACATTTGTTTGTTTATCTCCATAATTTTAAACCTTTGTATCTGAAAGTACTACATGAGAAATGTCTTGCAGGAGGTAACATGAAATAGACCATTTTCTGGCACCATGTTCATACTGTTCTACTCTTCCAAAAGGAATGTTGTAACATTAAAATATATAAAAAATTATGTGCTTAATTTTTGAGGTGATGAGCTAAAAGAATCTTTGCTACATGACATTTCTTCTGAAAACCTAAAATAGGTAGAACAAAGCTAGAGATATGTGAAATGTTTTAATAATTTTTATATTGAAAGAAAAAAATAGAAATATCAAAAAAAAATATTTTAATGTGCCTCTCTGTAAGCTGTATTATCAAACCATAAGGTATGGTAAGGCAGAAAGTGTTTAGTTGGAATTGTCTCTTTCCATAAACGGGAAGAGTGCCATCTTATTAAGGCAGAAGCTCTCAAAATGTCACGGTTTAACCCTGGCCCGGCAAAACAACAGATTTAAACCGAGGATTTATATATTAATCTCCCTCTCCTCTGATAAAGGAAAGAGAGAGAGAATAAGGGAGAGAGACTTATGGGTTGGAAACTAAACTACACAACTTTAATGAAACATGTAATGATAAATAGGAAAAATTACTAAATATATACAAATATACAGGAAAATTGATACCACGTTCCTCCCCCCCTCCTCCCAGTAACTCTCACATCACCACTGAGGCTGCAGGGCAGCCCTGGGAAAGTCCAGGCTGGAATCCTGGAGTCAGCAGCAGTCGGGAGCTGGAGGCAGGAACACACAGATTCAGGCTGGCACGGATCAGGACCACAGGCAGAGGGACGGACGGAATCCTCTCAGGATACCGAAGGAAGCAGGGAGGGCAGGAAGGAGTAGAGGTGTTTGACCCTTGTAATCCCTCAAATTTATACTGAGTATGACGTGTATAGGATGGAATACTCTGTTTGGTCAATTCTGACATCTATCTTGTCTGGTCCTCCCCACAGGAGGGTTTCAGGTGGGACCTCGTTGCTCCTTCTGGAAGGTAAAATGTTCCTCAGAGCTGAGCAGTGTCCTTGGTTCTGCACGCCAGTCTCTGGCAGTAACTATAAACATCGAGTGTTATCAGTCCTAGAAGCAGACACTGTCTGAGAAACTTGCTGTTAATTTCAGCAAGTGCAACTACTTACAAGAGACTTAGCTAAAAGCAAAAGTACAAACCAGAAAATCACCTTTATCCTGGCCTAAACCAGGACACAAAACATGAAAGAAACAGAATACACCATGTAGTGAATATTCTCAGTAGTTTCTTGTGAGGCTTTATTACAAGATTTCATTATGAATTTTGTGTCCAAGGAAAACAGCTGTCAGAGAACAGACTAATCAGATCAGACACAGCTGTGGAGGTTCAGCACAATTTTAGGAAGATAGAAAGTACTTTTTGTGAAACTGGAGCACAATACTTACACTCTTTTGGATACAGACAGTAGCTTTAATTTTGACTATGAACAAATAATCAGTCTGTTGCATTTTTTCTAATGATTAATGGCTGATAGACATGTTCACACTAAAAATCAATAGCCAAAACACATCTGATTTTTAAAATTTTTGCACTACTGCTTTTTTTTCCAAGTAACTGGAAAGGACAAAGCTGTTACTTCCAAATTTATGAGGACAGTAAGGCCTGCACAGCACCAGTGATACATATGTCATACTTATGCGATACATATGTCATATCCTGAGAGTTTATCTTAAAAAAAAAAAAAACTTACAGAAGAAAAATTATATATTGTTTGCCAAAGCATATGCAAGTACATATGTTTGTGCTTTATATATAATTATGTGGAACAGCATGAGAAGGGCAAAATCTGTATAAGAAACACTACTAGATCTTCAGCCTAATGATCTGTCTTTGAAAGACACCCATAGTATGTTTTCTCTGTATCTTTTGCAGTGTTTTATGCATGCAATATTTGCAGTGTTGATGAACTACATAACCAAATACTTGTATCTAAAAAGCTTAGCATGCTACTCAGAGTTTTAGGTACTGTAAACCTGAGTTTTAGCACAAGTAGAACACCATTGAGTCTATACATTTATAGATTTGTACATTGGCTCTCAGTATTGCTTTAGAAATTAAAAAAAAAAAATTGAAATATTTTTTATTTCAGGAAGAATTTATTGGGTCACCCCTTTAAATGATATGCCTCTGAATTCTGATAACAATTTTCTGAATATTATCATTTTTGCACAGTAGACTTCCATATTATTTTTGTTCAGTTAAATTACAGTAGTCTTGCAAGTAAAGGATTTATGGAATATTTGTTTTCTCATTGTGTTGTTTTGTTGGGGTTTTTTTGTTTGTTTTTTATTTGTTTGTTTTAATATTAAATATGCAACTCCACTAAAAACGAAAATGTGAAATAATTTATCAGATTTCCCTTGTTCCCATGTGCACTATAAGTATGCTTTTACATTGGGGTACTGTTTATTCAACTTGCCTTCAGGTAATCACTTTATATACCAGCAATATTCGTCTTTCTATTGGATGCTGCTGCAGGATCACTACTCCATGTCCATTTGAAATCATCTTGTAGATTATGTGTTGTTTTTTTTTAAAGAATACACTCAACAAACATATCTCTTGCAAGACCTGCAAAAGACAACCGGTCACACTTTGAATAAGTGTGATGGCACCCAAAAATAATCAGATGTTCAAAGGAAAAAAACATAGAGTCCCCTGGGTAAGATTCTGCTACCTTATACATCACCCTGCTAGTAGTAACACTGATTTTCTTTCTCTTGATAGTATTACAGAAAGAATTATAATTTATTAAGGTTAGTAAGACTGCTTGGTGCAACCATCTTTGCTGGAATATGATGAGAGCCCAGGCAGTTACAAAAATCTATTCGAAGGAATCAGAGATGCTATAATCAACCTTAAATTAGTGGGTCCTGTGTCCTCTTAGTGTTCTTAATTTGATCCTGATATTAATCTTAAAAATTTATAGAGGCTGATTTTTTTACTCTTGGTCACTCAAGTGTATGTCAGCAAAAGTAATTAACTTGAAATACAGAATATTTACTTATTGTGTTGGAGGATGAAAAGATATAAATGATATAAAATATAAAGTTTATTTGCTTACTCTAATATAACTCATGAGTAATTTCCTTATTATTAGTCCAACCAAGCTAACAGATAGAAGACCTGAGCCTGGACCATTTTACAGTTAAACAGTTATAAATATTGAAAATTGATTTTAAATTCTGGCATATTTTCCAAGCACATATTTTCTAGAGCAGTTATTATCCTGACACTTCTCAAAGGTACTCAGCATTTTTATTTATAAAATGCTTCTGCCACTCATTAAGAAATACCAGTTATTATAAAAACAGTTTTAGGAATTTCCTCCAACAGGAGGAAAGGAGAAGGTTTTGGCTGAATAAATTTAATGTTTAATCAGGCTCTTGAGCTTGAGACAGCAAGTTTCAGAGATATTTGTCATTAAAGGATTTTGCTGTATGTAAGAGGAAACTGTTTCCAACCGTTTTGTCGGAAGCTGAGAGGATCATCCTCTCCTTGTGGATCAGTTTACCCAATCCATATGCTCCCTAGCATAATGTTCTCCGACAGATATTGAAGTGCAAAAATATCTGTTACATGTTTAAAAAGCTCCTTGTTTAGGAACAAGTGAACTGCATGCTCATTAATAATGGAAGTTGTTAGCAACATTATTTTAGGTTGGTAATATCAGATGGTTTTAAGAGTAAAAATCATGCACTTTTAATAGTTACTCTCTTGCGTTCAATTTTCTTTAGCTTTGAGAGTAAATGCTCTGTGATATTTCCTGAATACACTGCTGCTTCTGTATATTTGCATCAGATTTTGTTTGTTCCATACCATACACTGTCTTCTATACTTAATGGATTAGCAGAAAGGAAAAGTTACTTTTTTTTTTTTTTTTAAGTAAAGAATCAGATGTATGTGGCCATAAATCCAAAGTCTTGGCTTTCTGAGGAGCTGTCTGCTTCTCCAGAAGGTTAACCAAATTTACCTCTTTTTTGTGTGGCAAACAGCTGTTTTTGAGAGAAACCCATCAGTTCAGCAGTTTGTTTCTTCTATTAGCAGAAAAAGGTTGAGCACTAGTCTTTATCTCATTGCATTAACTGCTGAAGTCATTGGACAGTTTTTCTTGAATATCAATGCAATTTAGCATTGCTGAAAGATGGCAGACTCCCACTGTAATTGTAATATATTGGGTTTAATTTTAGAATAGTTTTTCACATAATATATTATTTTAGTATCAGGTAAGTATCTTGACCTAATTAATAAATCAAATACATCTATATAATTTATGTCATATTTTTTATTTTACATACAATTTAAGGATACTGGAATTAAAATCAATTACATTTTAAAAATTTCCCAGCAATATAGCTTTAGGTGTTTGAAAAATTACAATAATCAGATGTGTCAGAATGGCATTAAAAAGAGAGTGATACAAAGATATTAGTTACAATAGATATATATTTAATTTCAAACTACTAGCATGAAAGTACTCCATAATGAAACAATCTGTTTACTAATAATCAAAGAATCAAAATAGTATTATTGACTATCTTGAATGAATAAACATATAAAGGCTAAAGTTTGCTGATGCTTGTTGATACTGAGACCCTAATTAGAGTCCCAGTAGAGGGAAATAAATCTGACAGAGGCACAGATTTACTCTGTACTCCAACTATACACTGAAAAAAATTTAAATATACATGAAATAAAATGAAAGTACGTGTTATTTGACCTTTCTTTCTTTGTACCATTTCCTTTCTCTCTCTTAATCTCTTGCATGTCTTCCCATTTTCCAAAAGGAAATTAAAATATAGTGATCCTTGAATATTATTTAATTCACTAATGTATACATGGCTTTTGAGTCTAGACATTCCTGTGGATAGACATTTACTATTCCACACAGACTCTCTTTCCTGTCATTGAAAAAGCTGATATATTTGCTGTTTGCTTATATGTTTATCAAATAACATACAACAGTATATCACCCATAAATGTAATGGTGATACTGGTTTGGCTTTTTTTAAATTATTTTTTATTTGGCTTTTGATTTTTTTAAAAGATAAAACCTCATTCTTCCACAAAAAATGATGAAATACTGCATCACATGTGCTTTAAAGTTTCTCCCTGCAGTCAATACCACCTATTCAGGTTTCATATTCCCAAGTCATCATTTTGATAGATGTCCAGAGGTTTGTGTTGAGCATGTTTCACACAATATAACTGTGAATTCCACTGCTCTGTGATTGTAAAAGACATTCAGAAATCTTGTGTAAAATATAGAATCTTTGTCAGGCACATACATGTACGCAATACACAGGACTTTTCAGATGGCTGATACAGTTTAGTACATATGGTATGAAGTTCTGGAGTGAAAATATGAAAAAAGAATTCTTTTTTTTTCTTTTAAGCTTTATCACTTCAGACTATTGAGAAATTTATTAATTTCTTTCCTTATTTTTTTCATGACATATGTTGGTGCCAGAATTACATTAATATGAAGTAACTATGATGTAACTGCATGTATAATTTTATATCCATCAGATTGGAATTCTTCAAAAATTTCATTTTTCAGATAAGACACATATAGTTCCAACAGATAGCTGATTCTGTAGAAACATGCACACATTTGTGAAGTTAATGTCTGTTCCTATACTTTAGAACAAGCAAACAAACAATCAAAATATAAGCAGCAATTGGCCCCTGAGGCCTAGTGGCATTGTCGGATTTGTTTCCATACTGCTAAGGGTCAGGCCTTTCTATGTCAAAGTACTCAAGGAATGAGTTATTTGGAACAATCTAAAACTGAGACAGGAAACAGTCTAACATTAATCAAGTTTATTTATCAGGGATGCAGTACATCCCTGATAAGTACAAGAGCTTCTTCACTCAACATCCTTTACTTAGCATTATAGATGTATGCAATGAGTTCACTGTAAATTAGGCAACTATGTTAATTTCAGATTAAAGTATTAAATATTTCTAAGGGTACCTCTAGCTTAGTGAGGCTGAGCATTTTAAAATTCAACAGAAGGTAACAGTAAGTCAGTTGACTGTATCTTCTTTTCAGAAACATGGTGTAAACAGAACCCAGAAGGCAGTTGACAAGGGGAACTGCTCCAGAGCTGGCCTGATCTGAAAAGTGGTAGATCTTGTGTACAGTGGGTTACCCTCAGGCAGAGAGATGCCAGGACAGCAGAGAAGCTAGCAATTCCCCTGGGAATCTCTGAGGAGAGCTGAGTGTTGACAGAGAGACCACAACCACCTTCACACCTACAAAAAGCAGCCTATTCACCAGGAGAGCCCTGAGCAGAGTGGGCAAAGAGAACACTGGAGCATCAGACAGAGTGCACTATGGCCATTTCTGTGGCAGTTCACAAGGAAGAACATGCAGAAAGGACATAGTGACCTTGCTAGTTCAAGAAGTGAGTACCATTGATGGTCATCACCATGTCAGAAGGAGCTCATCCATAGTATCCACACAACTGGAAGCTCTATCCTTTGTGCTCACAAGAGTGGATGTAGTCACCCAATCAGACTTCCCACAAAAATATGCAACCATCCAGATCTTAGGCTTCAGGAAATGCCAGAACCTTTCAATGATAATGGATGGAAATACTGGAGACAGCTGTGTGAGGTGTGACCAGATGGAAAATCTGCTCAGCCTGCTGGCAGAGCTACTAGAGAAGGTAGAAAGGTTAAGGAGTACTGGGGAGTCTGAGAAAGAGAGGATGCAGAGATAGTAAAAAATAAACAAAACAACAAACAAAATTAAAAGTATCCTTCACTTGTTCAGCTGAAGGTAGTACCCTTAAAGGTAGTATCCTAAAAGGTAAGGAGTGAATGGAGGCATTCCATGCTCAGGGTTGCAGGAAAACCCTCTCCTTGTCTATCTCACCTGCTCAGGTGCCTCTGTACAACACGTATGAGACTCTGGTTGTGGAAGGCTAGTTGACAGTGTGGATTATGGCCCGTCTATACTAGAGTTGTTGCTGAGGTCAGAAAGACTGATCCCTGATAGCATGACAACCTCCGTGAGGAAAAAAAGATGGGTTATAGTTGAAGGTGACACCTTTCTGAATGAAATAGAGGGTGCGATATGCCAGACAGACCCTCGTCTATGGAAAGCCTGCTGGGGCCCAGGTTAAGGATATCACTAGGAAACTTTCTAGCCTGGTGTAGCCCTTGGATTATTAGCCATTATTGATTTTCCCTGTGGGTGGTGATGAACCAGCAACACATATTCTAAGGGCAATTAAAAGACACTTGAGGGCCCAGGGAAGCTTGATGAGAGAAGCTGTGACACAGGCTATAGCTGTGGGCAGCAGCACTGGGAGAAACAGATAGACACAGCCTATTAATACATCGCTCTGTGGCTGGCGTCACCACCACAATTTCTTTTATTTTTTTTTTTTTTTTTTATAATGGGATGGCCTACATTACACCGGGATTGCTGGCATCAGAATGGATTCACCCTTCTCAATGAGGGAATAGGGTCTTAGGAGCTTGTGGGGTTCAAACTAGACTTGAAGGAGGAGGGAAATAATATCAGGGTTTCCTGTGAAAAGCTGTGAGATGACTCTCCATGTTTAGAAAGATAGAGTACTAGAGAGAGTTTTCAGTCTGTTGCTTGGAAACATGGTAGATTCACTACAGCACATCTGAAGTCTTACAGAGATGAGCCAGGGGCTCCTAGGGTGAAAGGAGTCTACAGGTAAAAGGAGTCTACAGTCTATTGGTGAATACCCCAAAGGAACCCCAGCCACTCCAGCCAATCAGTCACTGGGGACCCAACAGAAGGCCTCAAATCAAATGCACACAACATGGGGAATAAAGAAGAGGAGTTCGAGATATATGTCAGTCTGGAGGGCTATGGTCTTACTGGCATGGTGGAGACATGGTGGGATGATTCTGTGACTGGCGAATAGGAATGAAGTGATACAGCCTTTTGAGAAAGGACTGGAGGAGAGGGCAGAAGGGGGTGTTACCCTCTACGTCAATAACCAGCTAGAGTGCATGGAGCTCGAACCAGGGGTAGATGAGGAGCCAACTGTGAGTTTATAGGAAGGTCAGGATTTAAGATGGGGCAGGGACAGCAGACATTATAATGTGGATCTGATAGAGGCCACACGACCAAGAAGACCAAGTTGTTTGAAAACCTGTGTAAATATATAGGAGTAGACTCTTATTCACAAGCCCTGAAACTCATAGGGGGATATATCTACCCTGATATCTGTTGTACGTACAACACAGAAGGGCATAAGTAATGCAGGAGTTTCCTGGAATGCTTTAATGATAACTTCCTTCTCCAAAGGAGCTATAATTTGCTATCCTCCAGTGGATAACAAAAGGGGGGAAAAAAGATGAAAAATGAGTGAAAAAAAAAGAAGATCATATTTTATTATGTCTAACATGATTGAATTGTACTGAATTGCACATTTCTGTATTTATGTGTATATGTAAATATTATCATTTGTAACATCACTCACTTTAAATTATTTTTATAAATTAGAAAATTAAAACCGAAATACATAGCTAAACCTGTAAGTTCAACTGTTAAAAAGAATAAGATTCACAATCTTAAAAATTAGACAAATTTTTGTGGCTGGAATATTAAGAAATACCTTGACATAAGTACAACTACTCTTGATTCATCATTTTTATACTGGTGTGATCCGAGTGTTTAGGGATCTCTTGAATCATCACAGATGCAATACAGCTATGAATGTCTTCCATACAATTTCATTCATAAATAACACTTTTTATTTCTTAATTTTCCTGATTTATACTACTTTATTTAGACAAAGATGAATGAAATCTTTTCTTCAATTAATCTTTTGTAAGATCAAATATAATTATGAGAAAGTTTGTTTTAAAAGGTCAGACCAAACTTATGTGTTTGTACATGAAATAACAGTAAGAACTAGGAAAATAAGTAATAAGCAAATAGAAGGCAAATCTGATCTAGAAATGGCAGCAGATGCTACCTTTGTGAAAGTTTTCTGTAATTCACAGACTTGGAAACCACCATAGAAGGTCTATTTTTTTCTTTTGTTTTTTTCATTTTCTTGCTTCCTTGTTCATCTCAGCTTATTTATTTTAAATTTCCATTCTGGCTAAAAGACCAGCAAAGGAAATAGAATTAAAATAGTGACACAAGAAAAAGGCCATGACAGGGAGGTGAATGAAGACTGCACAGATGGATAATATTGAAGGAATGTGGGATGAAGGAGTTTACACTATTTAGTCCAGATAACTGAGACCTGATTATGAAAGAGAAAAAAATGAGGAGTGGAAAGAAATCATAGGTCAGCAGACACCAGAAAAAAAAGTTTCTGACTCACTGACTATTCTTAAAACTGCAGATTACTGACTGGGACTAGCAAATACATAGAACATAAAGTTGGAACACAAACAAGCTGCCAGAAGGAAGATTGAAGAGCTGTGGCAAAAGGCGTATATAAAGGTACATGGCCTCCACTTTTTTAAGGGTTTCTAGTCAAGGACTTTTTCAGTGAATGGACAAGCAGAAAAGAGGAAAGCCATACACTAAAACATATAGAGACACAATCCTGACTGGCAAATACCAAGAGACAGAGTGATAGGAACCAAGTCTAGCCAACCAAACTAAACTATAAGAGTACATTGAATGTTAATTTCAGTAAGATTGCCTTATCAATGACCTTGTCAAATAGGACACCAAGGAAAAAGGGAAACCATAAACATTTGGAGGCATAGATCAAGCAAACAAAGACACTGACTGAAGTGTGTTAAATAACCTTGTGAATCATAAAACTACAGGCAAACTGTGACTTGGCAGCTGGTACATATGCAAACCTGTGGGTCTAGGATGTTGGAGGGGCATTAAAGGAACTGTGCCAATTGATGAGGGAAGGGATGTAAGAGAGGAACAAAGGAAGAACAGACAGAAAAGGACATAAAAGTGTCTGTTTGTGTGTAAATTGTGTCTGTTTGGTACACTTCTCTGACTAAGACCTGTGTGTGGTAATTTCAGTCTTTTCTACCTTATTACATCCTTTCCCTGATGCTGGATAGTCCAAAACATTGGCCAAAGAAATCTTTACCAAGAAACTCCGGTTAATGAATTTATGGTTCCAAACTGATGTACTTAAAACGGAAGAGCAACATAAAGTTTAATTTACTTATGTCTAAAACAGTGTTGTTATTTGAATGACTTACTTATCTGATTTGAACAATTTTACTTAGAGTCCCTTTCCTCATTCTAGTGCCAAACTCAGAAGTATTAAATTGTAACAGCTGATATTGCCTTGGCAATTTTGTCTGAGTTTCTTGAAAAGAAGAGATTTAAAGAATGGTTTTCAAATTATATCTATATTCTTTTCTTTTTTTTCCAGAAAGCTGCACTGTGAAAACCCCAGGGGGCAGACATCACATGGAAACATTTATGAAATTGCTCATTGATTTCTTTCTGGGAGGTAAAAGGTTCTACACTCGCTTGCCTGCACTCTTTTTCAGTTCAAAGTGTTATGCAAAAAAAATCTTTGGAATAAGAGGATAATTTTTTCCCTCCTCTTCCATTATGTGGGCATCACAGGTCAAGGTCTTTCAAAAACCACATCCAGACATTTTTTCTTCTGCTTACTCTGTATGACAAGGCTCTGCTGCCTGTCCTGCAAGTTCATATGTCAAACATTTAACATTCTGGTGGAGACTAGCTAGCTGCAAAAAAGTGGTCAGTTTTCCTTATTGTCCAAAATTTACACAAAAGCCTCTGCTGCCTGCCCTCTGGGAAAATGTAAGGCACTCAGATTTCTCTGTACTCAGCCTATTCTGCAGTCTCTTGCATGTTGAAAGACCACAGGATAATCAGGAATTTGGATGACTGTAACTACTGATTCCAATAAGTATCTTGCTATTAGCAACCCACTTAAATTCTTCCTTCTTTATTAAAAAGGATCAGCATTGGTCTCCAAGATACTTCCAACAGGCTTTGAATTCTGTCATGTGATAGGGTCTGTTACCTATGTTCTCCCATGGCACCTCCTTTCACTTCTCTTTATACTGGAACATGTTACTAGTAATCTTTTTTTCATGATATGAAAGAAATGTCATTCACTTTGCTACAAGCAGACTCTTATATGATGCTAAGAGTTTTGTTAATTTCTCAGGACTGATTGCAACAACTCTCCTTAAATCAAACTCCTTCTGCCTTAATATATCTGTTAGATCAAACTGAATTTCCCGTTCTAGTCTTGCAGTTTGTCTTTTCTGTCAAAGACAAAAAAATCTTCTATATCCTAGAAACCCTAACAGCTAAAATGTTAACTTCCTTTATAATAAACCTTTACATTGTTTCATTGACCTTCCAAGATATTTTGAAAAAACTCCAGGGCACCTGTCCCATGCACAAACAGTTCAGGATCCTTGAAGTTTAATAGCCTTTAAGTAACATAATCTAGCCTCTCTACAGGGTAAAAATCTCCATAGCCTCACAAATTAATGAATGTTTCCTCCTTAATTTCATTCTGATTTCTTCAGATACATACACACACCTCTCTCATTTCCCTATGTATACAATTTCTCCTGTGATGGTCATGAAGTCTTCACAATTTAAAAATTCTGTTTATGACTTTCCTTTTAAGCTTTGAGATAATGCTCAACTTCCTTGAAGTTGCCCTTCACAATTTCTGATGCTGAAGAGGGAAGGCACACCTTCAGCTCCATGGCATCAGGTATCACACTGTTTTGGGGATTTATGTTTCTAAAATAACCTCACAATGCACAGCTAGACATTTTCCTTATTGTATCTGAGTTAAGCAATGTCATTATCCTCTATAAGAGCACAAGGAATTAAGTTGCACAAATTATTATTATCTGAAAAAGAAGAAAATAGAAAAAAATACATTTTTTTATCTCATTGTTTCTTCAGTTTCACTGTATTTCTTCATTTCCAAAGCATTTTCTGCCTTCCATTTTCTGTGACACAAAAATTTTTAACTCTGTATGTTATGTGATGCTTCTTTTCTTTCTATACTGAACTGCTGAGGAAAGATATTAACAGGATGTTTCTATTTAAGGACTTATGGCATGCCAGTTTCTGCTGTATGAGAATTAACCTCTTTTTATCCCTTTAGACATAAAATTAGCATTTTTATTCTCTTTTTCTTATAATCAATGCTAGTTTAATATATGCTAACTGCAAAGGACTTGATTGTCTCCTCTGCTTCTTGAATATGATGGACATTTTGACTCAGTCAAACCTTAAGCTCAGTTAAGTTAGACTAAAACTCTTCAATTTTCAGTTGCAGAAGTCAGGAAATCTAAATATACATATCTAAAAGCTGAATGTCTAGGTTCTCTTATTTATCCAGACTGTTTACATGTGAAGATCTTTTATGAGTATTTGTCTTATAAAAAGTCTAAAGATAATAGATTGTTATAACAAAAAACATGACTGTTAAAGTCATGCAGCATGAATCCTACTCCCATGGCAGAATCTAAGCTTTTAGATCTCAGTAGCAGAGATCATTACTTTGCTCACATATTTACAAGGCAATATGCAGTAGATACATTACTTCAATATCATTTATGTCCCCAGACCTTCAGTAAATAACAGAATTAGAATGTAAACATTTTGTACTGCAGAGATTTCTTCAGAGTATCTCTCCTGCACCTGACACAAATACAACTGTCTTTTTCTAAGAATATTTCAAATATTTAGCAAGGGAAAGGATTGTGTCTCATAAACAGTTGAATTGTTCTCCCTCCTTCCTATGATTCTTTGATGACTTTGAATTGGACAATTTCTATTTTATTTCCTGCCATTTTTCTTTATATGTTTAACTGTCCATGATGCTGCAAATAATTCTGCTTCTCCTAATATGGATATTGAAGAGTGTGTCATGATCATATATTTTCAGAGGCACAGAGCTGATCTGGAATTTTATGGTGACATTTTTTAACATGTTTACGTTGTTTTCCAAACACTGGAAGAGATGAGGACTATGGATATGTTTTGATCATGACTTTTCTATCTTCTTTGATAAGTATGTGCCATAGGTATGAAGTTCTGATGAAATTAAAAAACATAATATATACAGGCTGAAGTCAATTTCATCTTTTTTCATTGTTTCATCATGGTATCAGAATATAAATGTGGTGAAAGATGTTAAAATGTGCTATATGAAATTAGGAGCCTTCCTTTCCATCTCTGAAATACAAAGCAGAGTAACTAGATCTTATCCTCATTAAGACGTAGGGTAATTAATCAAAGAAGTAATTCAGTTTTTCTACTGAAGTGTGATAGTATTTTCCTTTTGAGTTATTGTGGTGTTGACCTAATTTACTTGGGACTATCAGTCTAATATTCATTGTGTGTATCAAGTCCAGCATCCAGAAATTTCTGTGACTATTTGGAAGAAAGGGAAAATTAAAAGGTTTGAGTAGTGAAATGAATCTTCTGTGGATATAATGGATGAAGAATATATATATCAATTAATTAAATTAAATAGTTTAAAATTATTAATACAATTAATTAATAAAATTAATAGTTTAAAAGCTGCCTTCCATCTGAATGTTTTTCTCTTGATTTTTGAAGTTCCATCCTAAGTGTAATCAAGGAAAACTTGTTTCTGAGTTACTGAAACTAGAGGAATATAGGCTGTTATTCAAAGATAAAATATATGCTATTAGTGTTTTCTTTAAAAATCTAATAGAAACTCAAAAATTTATATTAGAATCTGTGAAGAACTGTTTAGATTTGTGTCAGATTCCAGACATCACTTCAAGGATTTCACTGTTAAATCACTATACCTTACTTTTATAGTCCCATCTGATAAAATTCTGTTTGAATTAGATGATAACATGAACACATTATGGAAAAACTGATATAATCACCTTACAAGCTCTTGGAATAACATATAGAGAAGAAAATGTATGTTTTGTAATAACCAGTAGAAAAATTAACAGTTTTTAAAAGGTCACTCAAATATTTATATCATCTTGCTTGCACCAAAATACTTCAGAGTTAGTCATTGCAATGATGATGACATGAATGCATGCTATATTGGTATTACATGTATAGTGCTAGTATGAAATTAAGTTTAGTCTATGACCTTGGACTCCTCTTTACACTGATTACAGAATTAATGTGAAATAAGTTTAAAGCACAGCATGCTTATCATGTTCAGTGTTAATGGCAAATAAGCACTTGTGCAACTTGTAATGTGCAGTGGTCTCTACAGTGTGGAATGGGTAAAAATAAATTTTCAGTAATAGAATGCATATACAAAAACATAGTCTGAAACTATGTAGAGACTACTATGATGAAATTATATAGTGAAACTTGTTTATATATATTCATTACTGAAGTTTCCCATTTTACAGGCTTCTTAAAACCATTTTGTCAACTGATATATGTTTTGACACTTAAACCAAAGAACTTCTAAGAGTAAAACCAGATCAAAAGTTGGGAAAAATTCTTTAATTTTATCTTTTGAACTTACCTTGGATAATACTTGAAGACATTAAAATAAATAAATATTAAGATACAAGGTTGTGTCCAAGACATGAGTGTGCCCATCAGGTCTAGGGAGGTTTTCCTCCCACTCTACTCTGCCCTAGTGAGACCACATCTGGAGTATTGTATCCAGTTCCAGGCTCCCCAGTTCAAGAGGGACAGAGATGTACCATAGAGTCCAATGGCAAGCTACAAAGATGATCAGGGGACTGGAACATCTGTCATATGAGGAAAGAAGCCTGGAGAAGTAGGTTGGACCCAATGATCTCCAAAGGTCCCTTACAACTCCTACCATTTCATGATTCTGTGATCCTGAGATACACATAAAGACTCTAAACGCATGTACAAAATATGTTGAATATAGATATTCATCTCTGTCTACATGTGCTCTGGACTGTATTTTATGCTATGACTGCTATGACATCACTCTCACTCTTAAACATTACCTCCTTTCTGAAGCAAACATAGTTTGACATCTCCCAGTTAAAAAAGAGTAAACTTTGAAAATGAACTAGAATTAAGATAAGAGCAAATTAGACTTTTGTGAAATGTTTTATTACTTTTTTATCAATGTGTTTCTGCCCTTCAGTTGTTGCTATACAAATCCAGCAGATGATGAGAATGTCAGGGCGTTGTAGGCACGAAGTAAACTTAAAGCCAGTTTGTGCTATGCCCATTTGGATTTATCACAGTAGCCTCCATGCCATTAAGTAAAAAGAGACAACAATGGGAGTGCTACTTCAAAGTTGATGATCTTGTTGCTTTCCTTCATGTCCACAAGGCAACCTGCCTAGTGTCCAGACACAATGTAATAATCAAACCCTTACGTAGATTATATAGCTCACTGAACCTGACTGAACTATAGAATCCTTTTTTGCATTCTCTGATTCTATAAATACCTACTCCGTTTCCATTCTTTCTTTGTCTTTTTTTCTCGTTCCCTCATTCCCTTTCTATTATTTTATTGTCTTTTTCTCAGTCCCTCATTCCCTTTTATTCTTTCGTTGTTTTATTTTCTCGTACCCTCGTTCCCTTTCTAATCTTTCATTATCTTTTTTTTTTCATTCCCTCGTTTCCTTTCTATTCTTCCGTTGTCTATTTTTCTTGTTGCCTCATTCGCTTTCTACTTTTTTTTGTTTTTTTTTTCTCGTTCCTTCGAACACTTTGTATTTGTCTGCTGTCTTTTTTTTCTCGTTCCCTCATTCCCTTGGCATTCGTTAATTACTTATTTTCTCGTTTCCTCATTCCCTTTCTATTCTTTCGTTGGTTTTTTTTTTGTTCTCTTGTTCCCTTTCTATTCGTTCATCGTATTTTTTTCTTGTTCCCTTGTTCCCTTTTTATTCTTTCATTCTCTTTTTTTCCTCTTACCTCGTTCCGTTTCTTTTCTTTTGTTGCGTTTTTTTTCTTGTTATCTCGTTCCCTTTGTATTCGTTCATTGTCTTTTTTTTTCTCGTACCCTCTTTCCCTTTCGATTCTTTCATTGTTTTTTTTTCTCGTTCCCTCGTTCCCCTTCTATTCTTTTGTTGTTTTTTTTTCTCGTTCAGCCTTTCCATTTCTATTCTTTAATTGTCTTATTTTACCCGTTCCCTCGTTTCCTTTCTATTCTTTCATTATCTTTTTTTTTCTCAGTCCCTCATTCCCTTTCCATATTTTGTTCGTTTTACTTTTTTCTTTCACACACTCCCTTTTTATTCTTTCATTTTTTTTCTAGTTCCCTTGTTCCCTTTCTCTTAGTTCATTGTCTTTTTTTTCGAGTTCTCATGTTCCTTTTGTATTCGTTCACTGTCTTTTTTTCTCATTCCCTCATTACCTTTCTATTGTTTCACTTTTTTTTCCCATTCCCTTGCTCCCTTTCTATTCTTTCATTACATTTTTTTTGCGTTACCTCGTTCCTTTTGTATTCGTTCATTGTCTTTTTTTTCTCGTTCCCTCATTCCCTTTCTATTGTTTTGTTTTTTTTTCTCGTTCCCTCGTTCCCTTTCTCTTTTTTCATTGTCTTTTTTTTCTCGTTCCCTCGTTCCCTTTCTATTGTTTTGGGGTTTTTTTGTCGTTCCCTAGTTCCCTTTCTCTTCTATCATTGTCTTTTTTTCCTCGTTCCCTCGTTCCCTTTCTCTTTTTTCATTGTCTTTTTTTTCTCGTTCCCTTGTCCTCTTTGTATTCGTTTATTGTCTTTTTTTTCTTGTTCCCTTGTTCCCTTCGTATTCGTTCATTGTCATTTTTTCTCATTCCCTCATTCCCTTTCTATTCCTTCATTATCTTTTTTTTTCTCGTTCCCTCTTTCACTTTCTATTCATTCATTGTCTTTTATCTCGTTCCCTCGTTCACTTTCTATTTTTTCTTTGTCTTTTTTTCTCGTTCCCTCGTTCACTTTCTATTCGTTCATTGTTTTTTTACTAAGCTGGTGGGCTTAGTACTTGCCAGATGCTCAGGGTCAGGACTGCCCCGCTCCCTGTGGGAGTGGTGGGATGGGCTCTGGCTGCCAGACTCTGCCCTCCCTCTCTCCTCTGGGGAGCTCACACAATTTCTATTCCCCGGACAGCAGCCTACTCCCCTGCTACAACCTGATAACTCCTCTCACCATGAACAACATATTTTTGCTAGCAAGGTCCTCATAGTGTTAATGGCTCCTGGCAACCCCCTCACCCATGCCCATTATGACTAAGTAAAATGGATCCATGGAGACATTGGAAAAGCAAGCAGAGAAAAGGATCACATACTGGAATTTTATCATTAATAAGACTGCTCCATAGCATTGGGACTAGTGAACTGATAAAATATTAATAGTACTAACAGTGAATTCTTGGCTTTTTACCTATACAGTGTGTCCCTTTTATCCCTTTTTGATTATAAAATTTTACCCTATTCTGTAATAACTGGTAACATAAAAAGACCTGCAAAGACTATGAGAAGTATTTTGGCAAAAGCACCTTAGAAAACTTAGACTTCATTATCCTTCCTTTGAACAAAGCCTTTTTTCTAGTGTTTCATTCAGCTTCTTTGTGGAAGTAGAGAATTCTCTCTTTACTTGGGTAACTGGAAGGAAAGATGAGGAAAATCTTCACAGGAGAAAAAACTTATTCAGAAGCTCATTTTGAGCTGAATGCTGATAGAAAGATCAATACTTCATTACTGGAGAGTATTATGAGCAGTCATACTGAAATCACTCATAGGAGAGCTGATGTGCAGGGACAAAATCAGTGAACCCTATACATACAATGTAAAGTTACCGAGTTTGAGAAAACTGTGCAGAGATAACAGAGTCTAGGAGAAAAGTTAAGATTTCATTGTAGAGCAAAAAAAATATTTTTTTGTTTTGTTTTATATTTTAAAAAAAGAAGATGTGGCCAGCACAATCTGGCAAATTTAAAAGCCATTTGTATACTTTTAAAATGTTTACAATTATCAGGCTAGGTGTGCATGGTGATGTATGGTGGAATATAAATCTCTGTTAGACTCTCGTTTAGTTGAGTAGAAGAATTTTATCCTGAAATTTGCTGGACACCAATTTTACACTGCAGTAAAATGGACAAGAAAATCACATTTATAACAGTAATTAATTTTCTTCAAAAGCTTGCTCTTTACATGGTTTTTTTTTCTCTTGCAAGACTCTCACTGGACAGAACACTAGTAGTTCCACTTATTTCAGATGATGGAGCACATGGATAAAGATATTATAAATGGGTCCAGATTAATGTGTCATTTTCTTATCATTGCCACAAATTACTCAGAGCCCATAATTCACTGGAGAAGGAAGTACAAAATTCATGTGCTAAAGCTGTTTTACTTTATCTTCTGAAATTTTAGTGTTCTGGGTGAATGAGAATAGACAAGGGATAAGCACTGAAATATGTCTAGAAGTTCTATTGTTGCTACCTAAACCTTTTCCCTAGCATCCTCTTAGTGCTGGGTCTCACAGAAGGGTTATATATTCAGTGAATTTTACTGCCAAGGACAATGTCCTGACATTTCGTGGTTTAAGTGGATATAGATACATTGCTGCTCACAAACTAGCAATTACATTTCACCCATTTTTCTGCTTATAAAAAGAAAATAGTATTCAGCCTGCTGAGATGTCTCATTAAAAGTTTTAAAAAATAGAAATACTTGTTGCTAATTAGATAATTAGGAAGGAAATTAGAAAACTCTAAAGAGAAATGCACTTAAGCCTGCAAATATGATACAATGTATCTGTTTGAATTGATTTATATGGTATAATTAACACTATGTATTACCTTCACAGTTTTCACCACAAATGTGGAATTTGAGGTACCATTAATTATAACACTTTTCATCTTACTAGATTCTTCATTTAACTAATTATCACAAGGCTCTAGTTCCAATTTTTCCAATATCAATATATTGTTAAAGAAGCACAATGCTGATTATGTTGCTAGATGTGGTAGGACACCCTAAAGATAAAATTTCTAATTTTCAAAAAGGTGAGTACAAATAAAAGTACAGAAAATTAAACAATCTGTGATTTAGTATATTAGCTTTGTATAACTGTGTCAATAACAAATAATTTTAAGTTACACAAGGAAAAAACTCTCTGATTCTTGAATGGAAATATAAGATACTTTACATTTCATTGATGAAGAACTTGAGAAATCCAATAATCAGATGTGGTATCTACATAGTTGAAATATTACTTATTAACACTTTCAGTAAGTAAGAGGAAAATGCACCGATACTGCTAAGGAAAATGTCAAATGACAAAACAGTTTCATGCTTCTATACAGGATGAAAACATCAAAAAATAATGACAGGAAACCTGAAAATTATCCTGAATCCATAAAACCTTGGATTCAGTCTTATATTTTTTTCTCCTCTCCATCTTGAACAATTCCTGTATATCTCCCATTTCTCTTAATCTCAGGCTTTCGTACAATTCCTAGCCTTTTGGACATTCTGATCACCTATTAATTATTTCCACTATTTTGTCTTCCCCCACCTTGCATTTCTTTAAGGTTATTCTTAAGTGAACTTATTTATATCCACATTGAAAAAAATAGAAATTACCTATCTCCATTATACACCCAGAATGGAGACATGATGGTAAGCTAAAAACAACATTTTTACTTCCTAACACCTATTAATGTGCACTTGAATCATGAAGTTGGTTTCATCAACAGTTATTTACACAGCAACCAGATTTTCTGGAGGAAATAAATTCTTTCATCCAAGTAGCTGTGAGAAGTAAGTTGGAGTTCAGGATTTAGAATTTAGGATTGAATACTGCATTCAGTTCTGGGCTCCTCACTACAACAAAGGCATTGAGCTGCTGGAGTGAATTCAGAGCAGGGCAACAAACCTGGTGAAGGGTCTGTAGAACAAGTCCTGTGAGGAGAGGCTGAAGGAATTGGGAATGTTTAGTCTGGATAAGAGGAGGCTGAGAGGATACCTCATCACTCTTTACAACCTCCTTTCAGGTAGCTGTAGAGAGGTGAGTGCTGGCCTCCTCTCTCAAGTGAATAACGTTAGGACTATAGGAAAGGGCCTGAAGTTGTGCAAAAGGGAGGTTTAGACCAGACATTAGGAAAAATTTCCTAACTGAGAGAGTAGTAAGGTATTGGAATGGACTGCCCAGAGAGGTGGTGGAGTCACCTTTTTTTGAAAGTATTAAAAACTGTGTAGGTTAGGCACTTCAGGACATGCTTTAGTGGGCATGGTGATACAGATATTGTTATATATATTTAATTTTTTCAATGGTTGTCCATGTATTTCACATATACCTAAGATGTCATGTAAACATATGCTAGGGAAATATCCCAGATTTAGGGCTGCTCTGGTATACATGATCCAGAGAAAACAAGATCAGCCTCATTACTGAAAAGAAGCCATTCTTGCTTGTATATGTTAGAAATTCCTGTTATTTAATAGCAGGATATATTTTTGCGGTGGAGTGATTGGATGCTTGTTTCCTGTATGTTTTACATAGGCATCATTTGTTTCCATGACCTTAGGTACCCAACTACTGAAACAGGCTGCTGGTACCTAGATTGAGGATTCCCCCTTAAAA
Source organism: Phaethornis superciliosus (assembly GCA_023637945.1). NCBI lineage: Eukaryota > Metazoa > Chordata > Aves > Apodiformes > Trochilidae > Phaethornis > Phaethornis superciliosus. The sequence goes on along the minus strand of JAJQWJ010000001.1, from coordinate 150,362,647 downwards.
CTAACATTATTCTGGTGTTATGCTCACCCTCCCACTGCCTCTCAGTGTTCTCTGAGGGTTTTTATACGTATGTTGTATGGTGGGTTTGGGTCTTTTTGTTTGTTTGTTGGTTGGTTTGGGGTTTTTTTGACAATTTCTTTATAGTCCTATGGTCTCCATTATAATCCTGTCCCACACCAGTGATCCTCCACCCTGCATCCTGAGCTGCTACTTGCAAAGTGCTAACAATCATAACAAACCTGTCTGTATCTGAGATGCATTTTTATGTTAGGAATGAATATTTCTTTCCACATTGATTAGCCATTTCTTCCTGTGATCTGTATAAAAATTTTGGTTATGACACAGAATTATATAAAGCTAAGGAAAGTGAAACACCTGATAGAACAACTACTTGGTCATTAAAAAATTGCTGTTACAGCTAAACAAGCTAAAACAAAGATCCTGGTGGGGCAAGAGGAGTTCAGATAAATTCTGGTGAGTGTCAGCCCACTTGGTACATAGCCTCTGGTCTGTAAATAGCAAAGGAAATGCTTTCTGATGGGGTAAATTGTTCAAAGGCAAGGTGACATCATCTGGCTTGCTTTCTCTTGGCTCAAAGACTACCTTTTATTAGAAGAGAATGACTGGTTCCAAATGAAGTAGCACTTAGCTCTGAGTCTCCTCATTGTGCCAGGTGGTAGCTGACTGGCACAATATATTACCCTTTTGTTTGAGTGGGATTTCAGTTCAAATTATGCAAAAAGGAAATGCAAGGGGTTTGTGGAAGCTGACCAGAGTCATATGATGTGATCATGAAGATGGAGAATTTAAAGAGTTATTTAGGCAAAGCCTAAATAGTGTTGGAGGACAGGAGAGTATGAAGATGGTTCATTTTCTGCTCCTTTTGAGGGTGGCCCTTGAAGTCCTCAGAATATACTAAGGTATTGTCTTAAAAGACTTATTTTGGGAAGGGTTTGTTAGCCACGATATCAGGAAGCCAATTAATGTTCAGCTCATAGATGGTTAGGGTCTACATACAAGCTCATGTATATTCACTTTGAAAAGAGGAGCTCTACATTTTGAAAGTGGGTGAGATATACAGTAAACACTTTGTTCCTCTTTCCACATTTTAACACCTTTCTTGGACAAACAGTGCCAGATGGTTTACATATTTAGTATATCAAATGTGACAGTGTTATTAAAATTACCCATACATTCCTATCCAATGTTCTATAAATAATCTCAATTATTGATTTTAATGGTGCACCTGCTCCAAGTTATTGCAATGCCATTAATGACCTATATTAATGCTCAGATTTCCTGCTGACACGAATATTTTCTGTAACATTACAAAATAATCAAGAGAGCAGGAAATATGTTCATATTTCTATCTATTTTAATGAATTTAGTGCTTGCTAAATACCTTGTATTAGTATAACTTGAAAGGACTATCAACTGTGTGCTGTATGTACACCTTTTAATATTTTATAAATTTTAAAAGAAGTAAGACAATCAGCTTAAAAGGAATGACATTGGCTAGCACTCTGGAAGAAGGCCCATTTCATTAAAACTGGTTGATTAGGGGCATTTGGAAGAGCAGAGAGGCTTAGTGATTAAGCAAAATCAGAAAGGTTTCCCTGAGATATATATCTGGAATGATTTGCAAGTGAAACATTTCTTAGCAGTTAAAGGAAGTAACACCACAGAAAATCCTAGAAAAACTAACTCATATTAAAAACTCGGCATTTACAGTGTGCCATAGAAAAACCTTGCATCATTCCCCAGTAATCAAGATTGAAGGGAGTTCCTGTAACGAGTTGTGTTTACCATTTCCCTTGCATTTTTTGAACATTCAGAATTATGCACTTGCAACTGAGAACAGGAAAGCACATCTACATCTATCTGAACAAGTTAACCCTGTGGTAAAGAGGGCTATAAGCAGCTTGAGGTTCTAGGAAAAAAATCATTCCCATCTGCCCTGCCCATGCTTCAGAAAAAAATAGGTTAAGTTAAAATTACGCAAGGGCACAGAGGTAAAAACAAAATTGTAAATCTGTCAGATGTTTGGAACCCGGTGAGTGTCTGAAGATTTGAAAACCAAGAAAGAACAGAAATATTTTGGAACTGAATTGACAAAATCATTTTAATTGGGAAGACTTAGAAGCATTTTTTTGAAGTGCAGGCAGAATAGTTGTCTTCCATCATAGATAGTTCAGCATTAAATCAAAATACTCGTAAATCCCAAATGACACTTGTCACTGTAGGGTGAGCAGTTGCTTACTATGACAAAGAATGTCAACATACACAGGAAAAGCAATTTCTTTATTGCAGCAATCAATGGCCAAAACTTTATGGCATATGTTTTATAGGAACTTAGATTAATAAAATGTTTTGACATGTAAGCAATCAAACAGTCTTCAAGAAAATTTTTACAAGACTTGCTTTTCCTCTCTCTTGAACCAAATAATATATATCAACTAGCTGTTTTTCTGAACTCTGCTACAAATCTCACTGTTAATTTCATGAAGTAAATTTAAAATACAAATTTTTAATATCTATGTGCTTTCTCTGCAATTAGTTTCATTGTGTCTTTTGGTAGAATTATGTTTTATATTCACCATATAGAACACAAAAGTCATCAATGTGTCCCCTAATACTTTAGAACAATTAGCAAAAAGTCATGTCTTAAATAGTGAGACTATTTTTAGCATACAGAAAATTCATTTGGGTATTTTACCTAAAATTTATTGGTGCAAGAAGCTCATTGTAGTATATAATGAGTACTTACCATTTTACTGCTTTTTAAATTTTGCCAGTTCTTACTCTTGTACCTTTCTCTTGAGGAAGTATGTTTGTCAGAAAGCCCTGCAATGAAGAACTGTCTTACAGAGATACTTTTCCACTAAATTGGTCATGCACAAAAGTTACAATCTTTATACAGCAATCTCATTCAAGTCCTTTCCCTGCTAGAATTTGTTTAATAAAAAAATATATCTTCTAGAAGTTTCATTGCAATATAGTATATATAGCCATATCTGAAGACATTTAAATTATGAGCAACATAAAGACATTGTACTCAAGAAAAAGAAGATCAGGTAGCTACCTCTGACCATTAGTAGAATTTAGTTTGCCTCTAATGCCAGAAAACAAAATCTTTAATGAATTAATTCATCATGATCGTTATTATTCACTAATTATCTCAAACTATAGCATATATCATGCTATACTACTTCAAAACATAATGCATTCCAAGCTCATGAGAATACTTCTGATTTAGAAAAGCTTAACCCTCTATGTTTACCATTCACTGAAGTGCCTTACAAGGCTTTAGGGATATTAGTTGCTAGGGGTTTGGGGGCTGATTTGGTTTGTTTTGTTGTGGGGTTTTTTGCTTTGTTTGATTGGTTAGTTGATTTGAGTTTTTTGATAGGTTTGGTGTTACATTTTTGCCTCTCTCCCATCCCCATGATGACTTGGTACCATTTTGTTTGTTTTATATGAATTATTTGTCTTTTTCATGTGATTTGGATCCTGGGAAATTCTAAATCCTAAACAATCTGAAGTTGGTTATATAAGCTCAAATTGTTAAGAACTCAGTGACCTTTTGATTATTTGTACAATTCTCTAAATGGTAATATTTAATGTAGTACTCTCTAGAATACATATATTTTAATAATTAATATTTCTTTTCTTTGTATCTGTAAAGATAATATTCTAAAAAAAAAAAATTTTGTGGTATGTGTGACAGTATTTAGATAAACCAGTTCAGTTTCAGATACACATCCAGATCTGAACACTTTCATTAGTCCCTTTTAAGACTAAATCCTGTAAAAGTAACAACTCTTTTTCAGAAGATTAATGTATTTCAGAAATTAAACAGGTACATAATGAAAAATTTTTTAGAAGCCATGTTTTTTGATCTTCCAGTGTTTCGGTATATCATCATTGCACTATATAGAAAAAATTACACTAAAATGATGAGTAAGGTGGGATTCATCAGCTCAAATATAGATGACTACAAGAAAATATAAAGTAGAATTCTCGACCTGATTTGATGGGCTGAGGCCAGTTGTATGAAATTCAACAAGGCCAAGTGTTCAGCTACCCCACTTTGTCCACAACAACCCCATGCAATAATGCTACAGGCTTGAGGAAATGGGGCTGGGAAGCTGCCTGGAAATAAAGGACATGGAAGTATTAGTCAACAGCTAGCTAAATATGAACCAACAATGTGCTCAGGGAGCCAAGAAGGTCAGCAGCATCCTGACTTGTATCAGGAATAGTGGGGCCAGCAGGGCCCAGGAAGTGGTTGTCTCCCTTTATTTGGCACTGGTGAGGCCACACCTTGAATCCTTTGTACAGTTTAGGACTCTCACTGCAAGAAGGACACTGAGATTCTGGAGCCCCTCCAAAGAAGGGCAACATAGCTGGCTAAGAGTCTAGAGCACGTCTTATGAGGAGCAGCTGAGAGAACTGAGAGTTGTTTAAGATTGGGAAAAAGAGGGTGAGGGGAAACCTACAACTACTTGAAAGGAGATTGTAGTGAGATGGGTCTTGGCTTCTTCTCCCAAATTACAAGAGATGGGACAAGAGGAAATACCCTCAAGCTGCACCAGAAGAAAAAAGATCTTTCCAAATACTGCTTATGAAACCCGTAAGATGTGGTGCAGATTGCGCTGTATGGGCCTCACTTCTTTTTAACAAGTTGACAGTTAACCTAAAAAGTATTATTCCTTTCATATGTAAATATGTATTCTGATTTATATTCTTAGAGGCTATTAGATAATCTTTTAACTTTCAGTTTATCAGCATTTTTTTTTATAGTGTACTGGACTATTTACTTCCTCTTTAAAAAATAGTAATTTTTTTAGCACAGCAGAAAGGAATTATGCACAAAAAGCTAATTAGTAGTCCTGGTAATCACCTTTTATCTTCTTTCCATAAAAAGAAATTATTTTCATTTTAATTTGGTTTGATGCCATTTATTAATTAGTAATGGAAAATTCTGTTATGGTTGAAAATACACATTCCCTTCTTGTTCGCTCCTTCCTGCAATCCGTTTCTTTCCTTCCTTCTTTCCTTAAAGAGTCACCTTTATAGATTCCAGTGACATGAAGTCAAAATAGAGCTGTGGATTCTTTACCAGGTTTTGTTTTTCTTGAAAATAAAAGATAATGGGCTCTTCTTTATTCCTTGGCCTTTTTTTCTTCCTTTTTGATTGGCTGGTTGTTGCTTTTTATTTGGTTTTGGTTGGTTTTTTATTTAGTTTGGGGGGGGGGGGTGTTGTTTTTTCAGTTGAAGAAAATAGTGATCCCAGAATGCCCCTTCATCTGTCATGGAGACATATATAATACTATAAACAACTAATACAACAGGAACAAAAAGCAGTAGAAAATTCAATTGAGATGGCTTCTGCTTCCTGACACAGAACACATAGGACAGAACACTCTATAAGTAACTTGGTGAAGTTAGCTTTCAGTTTTACTTAAGAAATCTTGACAACTCTTTCCATAAAACCTTTAATGTGATTACTTTTCTAGCAGTAAAACAGGCATTAAAAATAGCTGCACTACACATGCATTTCATTATATACATTCAAATCTGTGTTTTTCTACATTTATATATACACAAATAAGCAGTGAACATATAAATTCCCCCATTGTGACTGTTTTGCATACTGTCCTCTGTAAACAGAAAGTAGCAGCTTAACATTCCAATTGTCCTTCCATGTATCATTGCTACAATACTCTTTCTAGATACAGTTTTAATATGTTTTAAAGAGTGCAGTATCTACCTAGCTTAATAGTGTGGGATACATGCAAGATAAATGAGAGTAATAAAAAGTGATTAATTTAGCCAGAGCAACACTATCAAATAATATGAAATCTTAATATGATTTGATATCAGATGTCAAAACAATTTAATATTTTTCTGGGTATTTACTTTATACTTTTGTCTTATAACTCTTAGTCTTGCAGGAGTTGCTTAGTAAATAGTCTTATTGAATATTCAAGCCTAAAAACAGTATCCAAATTTTCATAATTAAAACATTTCTACTTTCTACTGCATTTCATATTATTTGAGTAGGAAAAAAAAGAAATCTGTTTTGGTACCAGTTTTGAAATATAGAGTCTGGAGTCTTAAATTAAGCCTATCATCCTTTATTTAGTATTACTGTTTCATCTTGTTTTGTGTTTACAAGTTATTTACCAGCACATAATTCCTTATAAGGCTACACTTAATCATGAATAGCTGATGTCAGTGGAAGTGCCACAGAAGCAATTGACTCAAAGATTGAACATGGAATTAATGTTGTTCTAATGCTTTAATATGGTTTGATTCTCACATCATCTTCTATAATGGGTTTGTGTGACAAGGTTTTGGTAGATGTGGGGGCTACAGGGATCCATTCTGTCAGAAGCTGAGAAAAGCTTCCCCGATGTCTGACAGAGCCAATGTCAGCCAGCTCCGAGACAGACCCATCACTGGCAAAGGCCAAGCCCATCTGCAACAGTGGTATCATCTCTATGATATGTTTAAGAAGGCAAAAAAAATTGCTGTGCAACAGCAGCACAGGAGAGGCATCAGAATATGTGAGAGAAACAACTCTGCAAACACCAAGGTCAGTTAAGAAAGAGGAGAAGACACTTGGCCTGAGCAGAGATTGCCCTGCAGCTCATAATGAAGCCCATGATAAAGCAGGTTGCTTGCCTGCAGACCATGAAGGAGCAGAGATTCACCCTGAAGCCTTTTGGAAGATCTCACAACAGAGCAGGTGGATATACCCCAAAGGAGGTTGTGACCTCATGGAGTGTCCACTCTGGAGTAGGTGCCTTGCAGAGAAAGAACCTGTGGCCTTGCAGAGAAAGAACCAAAGTTAGGAGCCGGTATTCTGGCTGGACACATGACTCCAGTGAGAACACACTCTGGAGTAATTTGTTCCTGAAGGACTACACCTTGTGGAAGGGTCTCACACTAGAGCAGTTTGTGATGGTTTATCAGTTTTAAAGCTGAGCTTATAAGCTTCTTTTTTTTTTCAGAATCAGGAAAATTGTGAAATCTGTTGCAGAGCCCATATACAACAGCATCTGAATTAGAAGCTACTAACCATCTTTTTTCTTCCTAATATCCACTCTAAATCTACCTACTTTCAGTTTGAAACCTTTCCCCCTTATCACCAAATATACTTACCAAAAGTTCCTTTCCAGCTTTCCTGTGGTACTGGAAGACCACTATAAGGTCTCCCTGAAGCTGCTTCTCCACACTGAACAACCCCAACTCTCTCAGCCTGTCTTTGCATGAGAGGTGATCCAGCCCTCAGATCATCTTTGTGGCCTTGCTCCAACAGTTCCATGTCTTTCCTCTGTTGGGGGCTCAATAACTGGACACAGTACTCACAAAAGGGTAGAAGAGGAGGAGAATCACCTCCTTTGACCTTCTTGCCATGCTTCTTACCTATTATTTTTCTGTTGAAAAGACTATAGAAGAAGGACTATGTCAACGATTTCCACTGATTTTGTCTCTTCCTAGAACAAGAAAGCATATGTTCTTAAACTTGACATTTCTGAAGAGATAGTATATTTGTAAAATTTACTAATAATGGCATATACAAGTTAGCTTTTTCAGTCATCAGGAAAGAGAACAGAACTATTATATTTTATTTTTATTTAAATATTCATATGCATCTTTTGTCTCTGTGATTTTAAAGATACCCACAGGACAGACAAGTTGTTGAAATCAATGAGCAAAGTAAAGCATATTACTATTGTGATATCATTGATGCTAACTCAATGGAACAAACTACTTTATGTCAAATACCTGGTCCAGTTCACAGTTTTACCCATACTTCAGGAATTTTGACCTAACTGGATCCTTCTAACCAGTAAGACTTCACTTTTCAAACCCTATAAACTCATATTTTTTTTCTGAATTACACAGAAAAAAGCAGACAGGCACTACACACATGACAATCCAAAAGTTGATTCAATATGTATTATTTCATAGATTATACCTATTCTGTGCACTCCCTTATTCTTAAAATCTCTAACATAGTACAAAATAATTATCTATTATCAATTGAAAATACTTTTGCTTCTTAATTCCTCTCCATAATTAATAAAAATATTCACATTTTGTATTCTTATAATGAACCCCCAGATTCCAACTTGTGGAAAATTACATAAGAACATATTTTTTTTCTCCTCATTTTGTTATATTTTCTGTATATTCATCAACTTTTCAAATACAAACACATGAGATCTAATACTTGCTTGCTTGCTTGCTTCCCTCTTCACTTATTTATCTGGAAGTGCGATTCTCCACTGGCTTTGGAGAGCTCAAGAACAGTAGCTGAACCCGTTCTAGGATACCTCGCAGTTCATTTCTTTCATTATTCATTACAAGTTCTATTAATTTTTAGAAGTTTCAGGTTTTCTTTACTGCCTTCCTGACCCATGTACTTACCTGATGCTTCCTAAAAATACTGCATCTTCTATGTTCTTTTGTTGGGAAGAGGTAGTAGATTTATAGGTTACTAACATATTTTTAGTAGTTTCTCAAAATCTGTATGTTTTGCGTGTCAACAGCCTGTTATTAAATTATTCAGGTCAGTTTTTAACACAGTTTATCAGAGTTTGTCATGGGAAGAACAGGTAACTGCTGGACCAGTAGTGGACAGAATTAACCACACCATCCAGGGATGTACAACATAGTTTATTTGTTTGGTGGGATGATGATAGCAGATGTATAGCAACAATTGTTTGTAGGACAGTGATTGTTATCCAATTATTGTAGCCATCCTACAAATGTCATCTCCACCCTGTCTGGCCATCTGTAACTTATTCAAAGCCAGTGACCTAGCGGAACAGAACCTACCAATCGTTCCAGCTGATCCATGGGCACAGCTTAGCCCCTGTAGAGTAGAAGTCCTTCCTGTTCTGTACAACTTCTGCACTGAACACTGTGTCTTGTGTCACCTTCTCCCTGACGGGAGCTACTGTTTTAAACACTTATTGATTTCTAACACCCTAAGTCACCAATGCTTCTGCTATTCTCATAACCCTGGGCCAACCTCTTTGACTTTCTCCATCCTGAGGGTCAGCTGCTGGTTATATCTCCAGTTTCCATCACCTTCTAGGTAGCTGCCTAAGCGTAATATCAAACAAAAATACTGTTTTTGTTATCCAGGTAATACAGAGTCAACCTAGTCAAATCAAGCTGGGCAGATGTAGTCAGGCCTCATTTGTTTGAGTGGCACTGTTGGTTGGGCAACATTGGGTGGACCGTTAAGTCAAAAGAAAGTAATTAAAATGTTCCCAAAAAATGTTCAGAGAATTCTGAATGCTGTATGATAATTGTAGAAAAAAGTCAGTATGCAACAGATTTAGGTTTTTTATAGAGAAAACCAAAACTTTTAGAAAAAATACCTGGTCTGGTGAAACGAGAGAGAGGTCTTCTATTGATATGGAAAAATCCAGAATTTCATCTTAGGTATTTTCACTGAGCATCTACATTCCTCTTAAGGTTTTAGGATTTCATAATTCCCTTTTGATATTTTTTCTGTATTTCTACAGAAGAAAACTTATCCATGATATTCATACCTCGAGACATTAAACAATTTTTTTACACTGGTTTTGTTGGCAGCCAGAGAATTAAAAAGTAAATGTTTCAATACACAAATGATGAGACAGGGTTTTCACCATTGTTCTTTAAGTGATTAAGAAGTTACAAAATATAAATTAACAAATTCAGAAGATCACAAACAAACAACTGTCTGCTTTAGAGGCTCAGTGCATGAAACTTACACGTGCATGCAATTTTCTCATGCAAACAAACCCTCGCTTTGTGAGGAAAGCAAGTTTTGTAAGGTATTTACTGTCAAGATAGGTCAATTAGGCCACAATTAGCTCTAATTAGTAATGCCACAGGCTATTAAAATTGCTTGCCTTCTGTTGAGATATGCACAAAAAAGGCACATATTTTTTTCCCACTTGTGAACACATCAAAGCAAAGCATTTCCTGTCTGAACATAAAAAGCAATTATAAACGAGGACAGTCACAGCAGTGATATCTACAGAATTTAGCAAACCATTTGTATTGCTAATTGCAGCATTACAGCTAGCTGGGGGAATATATAGTGTTATTCCTATTAAGCTCTAAATAAAGGGTTCCAAATAGAAGATTTTTATTTTTCAATATATAGTTTCACAGGGACAGAAAGATGAGCTGACAGTTCTCTGAAACACTGACTATATCAAATATAGAAACTATAGCTATATAAATTCTCACCTTGATATCTGTTATTTAGGTATATAAATTAGTGTCCTTGTTTTCAAAAGTAAGAAAAGTATGCGCATAGATCAATAACATGATCTTGATCATTTATTGATGATTTAGATGAAGGGATTGAGTCCATCATCAGCAAATTTGCAGATGACACTAAGCTGGGGGGCAGTGTGGATCAGCTGGAAGGCAGGAGGGCTCTGCAGAGGGACCTGGACAGACTGGAGAGTTGGGCTGATTCCAAGGGGATGAGGTTCAACACGGCCAAGTGCCGGGTCCTGCACTTTGGCCACAACAACCCCATGGGGAGCTCCAGGCTGGGCACAGAGTGGCTGAGAGCAGCCAGGCAGAGAGGGACCTGGGAGTCTGGATTGACAGGAAGCTGAACAGGAGCCAGCAGTGTGCCCAGGTGGCCAAGAAGGCCAATGGCATCCTGGCCTGGATCAGGAACAGCGTGGCCAGCAGGTCCAGGGAAGGGATTCTGCCCCTGTACTCAGCCCTGGTGAGGCCACAGCTCGAGTCCTGTGTCCAGTTCTGGGCCCCTCAGTTCAGGAAGGAGATTGAGGTCCTGGAGCAGGTCCAAAGGAGGGCAACCAGGCTGGTGAAGGGACTCCAGCACAAGTCCTGTGAGGAGAGGCTGAGGGAGCTGGGGGTGTTCAGCCTGGAGAAGAGGAGGCTCAGGGGAGACCTCATCGCTCTCTACAACTCCCTGAAAGGAGGCTGGAGCCAGGGGGGGGTTGGGCTCTTCTCCCAGGCAACTATCAGCAAGACAAGAGGACATGGCTTTAAGTTGTGCCAGGGGAAGTTTAGGTTGAATATTAGAAAGAATTTCTTCACGGAGAGGGTGGTCAGGCATTGGAATGGGCTGCCCAGTGAAGTGTTGGATTCTCCGTCCCTGGAGATATTTAAAAAGAGACTGGATGTGGCACTCAGTGCCATGGTCTAGCAACTGCAGCAGTGGGTCAAGGGTTGGACTTGATGATCTCTGAGGTCCCTTCCAACCCAGCCAACTCTATGATTCTATGATTCTATGATTTTTTAGAAAGCTAACATACGGTAGAAAAATAAATTAAAAAAAAATAAAAAAAAATAAAAAAAAAAAGCCTGAGGAAATCAATAGTTTTCTTAGTCCAGTTTTTGCAATTTCTTATAATTATATTGCCTATAGAAAGGAAAGCAAGCTCTGTAGAAAACAGTGAACCAAGGTCTTTGCCCTTAAATGAAATAACATGACACAAACATTTGTTGTGGTTTGTCTGACCTAATTGGGCTTAGATGTTACTGGCATGAGCAATGCTTTTCATTAATGATTTTAAGCATATTCATCAAACCAATCAAATGGTACTCCTTTGTATGCATTTAAGGTACAAGAAAATGTCCAGAGGAGGGCAACAAAGTTGGTAAAAAGGCTCAAAGGCATGTCTTACTAGTAGCATCTAAGAATTCTGAGTTTTTCTGGTTTGGAGAAAAGGAGGCTGAGGGGTAACATTGCTCTACATCTTCCTAAATACATTAACCATGATTTTGTATTATTTGTAATTATTATTTTAATCCAAAGAAATGCAATGAAGACTGCTAGGAATTTATTATAGCTGTGAACAGCTAATAGATGGGAAATGGTAATACTAATTAACATTTTTATTTGTCTTTCAGTATTCAAATAATGTAAAGGCAAATGGACAGTTTTTCATAATACTTTGCTCTTGTCAAATGAAAAATATTAACAACTGCTCTAGTTACCACATAGAAGTTATTTTATTTTATTTAAAAATATTATTATTTGAGAAAGAAATTCACCAATATTCAGATCATCCCAATATGCATGCAGAATATAATCTTGAAATCACTAATTTTTTTTTTTTTTTTTTTGTCCTTTCCAAAACAATATATTGACTGCTTTGGCATTTACTAACAGTTTTGTTAGACTTCATCTAACACGATATATCCCATATTATGTCTTTTTAATTAAAATAATACAATGCAAAGGATTCTCATCTCTTATGTCTCTGAGGGAAACGAGATTACCTCTACTCATTTCCCACATAGTGGATTAACCTGCCTCTCCAAATGTATGCTCGCTAGAAAACAGCAATCACATTAATGCTTTTCATGTAGCCTCTCTAAAGCTTCATGGGAGAAAAGATGGGTTTTATAATGAGATGATGAGATTAGCAGATATGAGCTGTAGCAGAACAAGAAGGGGGAAAAAAAAATAAATCCTGAATCAAGTAGTCCTAAATCAAACATCCTGACAACTGATTACATGAAGAAAGCTCTAGGTCAGGAATTTCTGGTCATGACAGCTGGTACAAGAAAAGAAATAGCCTAGTCAGAGCATTTTAGGCTTTGAAGGTGAATCCTTAATGCATTAATTCCACACAGAGTCTCACAGAATGTTAATGAAACTCAAAGGTATCCACTGCTAGTAAAAAACTTCAAATCCTGCTGTTCAGACTGCTGACTGAAGGCGAATGCAACATTAATAGTTTGGTCTTCATGTATTCCACTGTAGGTTTTGTGTTGGTGAAAGCTCAAGAGCCTAAGTAAATCTGACTTAAAAGGTCAATTTTTCAAATTGTCATCAAAATCACTATGTTTTTCTCATTGTCCTCTCAAGGCAGATTTTTGGGGTATGAACAGTAAAAACATTAAAGACATGTCTCCTCTGAAGGAAAAATAGATCTGGAAAGGCTTTGAACTGTGTTTATTTAATAACCGCTATAAAATTCTCTGTGTTAAAACTTGTATGTTTCAAGAAACAGAACTGAATGGCACAGAATCTTTTCCTTACTGATATCAAAGCCTTCTTTTTAAAGATACTGTAAAAAGCACTTGCTGGACACCGATCAAAGGTTTTGTATCACAGGCACAGAAGTTGCCATCACTCTCCCTCTGATTCTGAGGGGAAAAAAACCTGAAAATACAACTATTCAAAGATATGACTGTTGTCAGGGCCAAGTCATGTTCAAACTTCACAACTATTGAATCCTTTCTTAATAACTGAAAAGAATAGAAATAAAGTCTGAATCATTATAAAAAATGGGAGAGAGGGAAAGAAATTATTTTTTTAATAAATGAAGACTCAGAACTCTATGCATAAATAAGGAAAAGACAAAGGAAAAGACCTATGGCCTTCACCCTCCTTTTTCAAAACTAATTTTCTTCCATTTACTCCCCTTCCCTTATTTAGAAATTGTGTTACTGAGATTATAGTAATTATATATATTGCAATAAAGTCTATGAGTAAGCTCAATTATGAATTAAAATCTTAAACAGAACTAGAAGATATTGATATATAACTAGAACTACTGCTCATGCTCTGTAGTTTAATTCTGAATTTTTAATTTAATTTTAATTCTGATTTCCTTGCTTACAACAGAACGTTGAACTCTAATTTTGCTTTATATCTTTAAAAAATCCTCTCAAAATATAATCAGTAAATAAAATAAGAAGTAATTCCATTGAATACTGCACATCCAGAAGCTTCAGCGGTATTTTTTTTTAGTTAGAAAGTTTTAGAGTTAAGTTAGTTAATTTTAGAAAAACTAGTTAATCTAACAAGACATTCTTGCTGATTGCAAGAGTAAGGAAAAAAGGGCTGCCAAGTGGAAAAGATAATTGCTGGGGCCGTTACAAGATTTCTATAAAAAATCAGTCTTAAGGATGAAGGGCAGGCAGGACTTACAGGAAGCATCAAAATAATTAAAAATAAACACTGTCTTAGAAATAGTATTTATTTCGTTATATCGGTTTAGAATTTTTTTTCAAGACTTAAAAATTTTAATCATTATAGCTAAATAGATTTGAATACTATCTTAATATATAGTTATACATATCTTATATATCTGGTCTATATGATGGCTGAGGTATTAAATCCTGAAAAAGGATTTAATACTGTAGCACTACAAGTTTTAATGACTGCTGGAATGCTTCTTAGAATAGTTACTCCACAGTTTTTGCAAATGAGAAACTGCAGTTAGCATAACCATGTTCCTTTTTTACTATCATTTTAGTATGGTTTATCTCAAATAGTAATTGCAGATATTGTATTATAATTCCACTACAGAGCTTTCATGGTACTCTAACAATTTTTGTATACAAAAATAGCCAGTAAAATTCTGTTTTATTTACAATGAATTAATAACTAATGTTCAAATCTCCAGATATTTAATACATCTTATGAACATTTTGATTACCTCTTTATTTGTTAGCATTGTATAATTTTTGGTGTGACTAAGTGAAAATTACAATTTTTTTTTAAATAGCTATTGTTACTCCAAGGAAAAGGCAAAACAATAAAATGCTATATTTGCTATTGATGCTACAAACAGTTTTGTGGCCTATGTTTTTTGGCCAGATTTAGCAATATACTGTGGTGAAAATTAAGAAGAAGAGGATTGTGGACAAAGTACAGATATTCAGCATCTGTACTGGCTAACGAAAATTAGGATGAGGCCAAGTAACATAAATCATAGATTTGTAATGATTTCCATACTCTATCAAGGATAGATTCATTATTTGTATTGTAGAAAGAAACAATAAGTTCATCACTTCAACATGTTCCCATGTGTTGTAACATTCGGATCTTTTCAACATTATGTGACTGATCACACTTGGCAAATAAAAACTAAGCAATTCCAAAACTAAGTAGGTTTTTATCCAAATCTAAAATGCACGTATTTGGGATAAGGTAGGGTGGTGTTCAAGATTTGAACTACAACTACTTGTACTACTACTACTCCTCCTCCTCATTCCAATTTTGTTGTCACAAAAATAATTTAAATTTTTCTGCTTCTACGAGTTTGTTTTCATAGTATTTTTCATATGTTGAAGTGTGAAGGGCAAGAATTCTTATGACAGAATATCCTCTTAGATTTTCATCCATAGAGATGCAAAAATCCCATCAATTTTTTTAATACTAACATATATAATCAAAATGAGTAAAATTAATTTAACTATCTTGCTATTGCTATAATAATATTGCTACAGCATGTGTTGAATGTTTGAGGAAATAAATAATTTATTCAAACATAATTTATGTATTCAAAAGTAGTTCCAACAATGTCCTTAGACAAAAGTTTGTCAAGAGTAAGAACTTGCTGCATTTCACAAGACTGATGGAAAGTTTAACTATAAAAGCTCTTCTGTCTATATACTATAATAAGCCATTATTCCTGCATTAAATCAGTTCTTTAATTACTGAGTAGTCTTTAGAAAGAAAAATACCTTAATAATTTTAATAGCAATTATACTAAAATAATAATTAGCAAAAAAATATATTTTATGTGTTCCTTTTAAGTCTGAAAATCTTGCCTTAAGAAATTGGCTCAAAAATGCATACTGTCACTGGTTGTAGCATGCAATAAAAAATTTGCTCTTAGAATATTACTATCTTCCAGTGCTATATTGATATTCATTATACACTGAAACATATCTTAAGTAGCTTTTAAAAATCTTTGTAGTTCTCACACCTCAAGACTTGTGGTTTATACCTTAGTAACTGCCATCAAATGAAGGGTTTTTCCTACCAAATGAGATAATTTCAAGCATCAGTTTCTTCATAAGCAATTTTTTTAGCGTGTATCTCCCTCTTCCCTCAAATGTCAGTTTTTGCAAGTGAATGAACTTCTGAGGTCTGGCTTTTGCATAGACTGAAAAATCTTCAATGTCCTTTGAATGTCTTACCGACATACTGGATACGTTGGTAGCATATTCCCTTTTTACTAACATGAAATGTGGATGATAAAAAAAGTTATCCTCAGTGAATTTATTTTATAATTACTTCCAGTTCATTCATGACACAGGATCTTTCTTCAGGAGATGTTTATGACAGATGATCCAAAAAATTCCCCAATTACTTCTTATTTATTTCAATAATGTCAGATTCAGAAAGAAATAATAAGTATTTTGGCTAAATCTGATCATATTTCAAATCTTAATTATGGGCTGTGGTACACATCACTGTGTCTCAGACAAACAATCCATCTATATACTGTTATTTTATAAACCCATTACCAATAATTTTTTTCTATTTACTGATACACTAGTTACTGCGACAACCTTTACAGTTTATCTGGTTTTTATAATGTAAAGCATGCACAGCATCTGGATGTTTTTATGTCACCCTTGAAGCTGAATCAATGTCATTTGATCAGAATAGTTGCCTCAGCACACTGACAATACTTCACAGATCACTTGAAATGTGAATGGTAGAAGTGTAGGAAATGACAGCTTTGCATCCTGTTGCTCATCTGCTCTAGGATTTCGAGCACATCCTGTTGGATTTGTGGTTCAGTTTTTAATTTAGTTTTTAAGTAGAAATAAAATGGTTTTCTCAAGTTAATGGGAATATTTGTTCCAGAAGCACTGTTTGGAAATAAAAGAGAAATGTCACAAGCTAATGAAAGTTTGCCTAAGTAAGAACTTCTGAATTTAGCTTTAATAACTTGCTTGCAAGTTACAGTTCTTTGCAAAAGACAATGCTAAGCATAATATGTACAAATATATAACAGAAATTAATAGCTGCCACTCATCAAAATATCTTCAGCAGTATTCACAGATACTGAAAATGTAAATAGCAAAATCAATTTTCAGATTAATATTAACATATGTGTGATGAGTTATGTTTTAAAAGAGAGAAGAGGAAGAAAGAAGAAATAATTTGCATCTTCTCTTTTTCCTCTTGGATTTTCAGATAGACCTGACAAATCATCAGTACAGTGCTCTATAATTCAAGGTATTTTACTAGATCCACTATTTAATATCATATGGATTAGTATGAAAGGAATAATTTAATCACATTTCTAATTAATAGGCCAATAAGATGATCATCTGGTCTACATCTGTGAATCTCATATTACTGGTTTGCCTTTGTGAAGAGTAGAGGGTATTTGGAAAATTAATCATCTGGAGTATGGTATTTGTCCATTAACTACAGTATAACATTTTGATGAGGCTACAGGATTTTTTTGTACTAATTGAAATTTCTGATAAGTGAGGTCATTCAAAGGAAATAATTCTTGATAATTCTTGCATAATGCTACTCAACCCTTAAAGCTGAGGAGCATAGGTCTACTTAGGTAGATTTCTCTGTGGATTCTTTTCTACTTTTAGGTTCCTATGTCAAATTTATTCCTTTGTGCTTTTAATTCCTTTCCAATTCATAACATTTTTCTCAGCAAATATCACACTTTCAGATATATAACACCAGAGACATTGCACATATTGCAAGGGATTTTTCCAGAGGTCTTATATGCCACTAGCAGAGCTATACCAATACAAATTCTTTCATTGTCCCGTGTTGTTTTTTGTTTTTTTTTTCTTTTATTCACTCTTATTGAGCCCCTAAAACTTCATTTAAACATACAATAGTTTTCAGAGTGAAGTTAACTTGAGACGATTAAGCAGATACCTATTGGTGAGGCTGCACCTGGGGTATTGTGTCCAAGCCTGGGCTTCTCAAAAGAGTGACAGAGTGGACAGACTTAAGGAAAGGGTCCCTAAGATGATTTAGGGACTGGAGCAAGTCCCCTGTAAGGAAAGACTGAGAGAAATGGGACTGTTCAGCCTATGGAAGAGAAGGCTCAGGGGTGCCTCATCAATTACTATAAATACCTGAAGGGAGGGTGCAAAGAAGATGTATCCCAGCTCTTTTCATTGGTGCCCAGTGAGAGGACAAGAAGCAATGGGCACAGACTTAAACACAGAAGAGTTCTTCTGACCATCAAAATCACTTTTTCATTCTGAGTGACAGCACTGGTGCAGGTTTCCAAGAAAGGCTGTGAATTCATTTCCATGGAGATACCTAAAATTTTTCTGGATATGGTCCTGGGCTGTAGAGGGTCTTACCTTGGGGAACTGGGCCAGACAACATCCAGAGGTCTTTACCAACCTCAGTTCTTCTGTAATTGTGTGATTCTGTGATTCATGGTAGTGTACTCTTCTCTCTAAATTGCTCTTAATTTTAATTTTTCATGTATACATGCCTCCTAGCCTCTGGTCCTTTCTCAAAATCTTCTGTCCATTTTCAGACCTCACAGAAATTCACTGTTCCAACATAATTATCTCTGAAAATTAGAGCTTTCCTCAAATTGTCAGAACACAACTTCTGTCTTTAGATGATGCCCGGATTTAATTCAGCCTGTTTTAAGGATGGTACTTCTTCCATTCTCTGCCTTTTTTTTTTTTTTTTTTTTTTTTTTACAAGGAAAAGGAGTATATATCACATCTGAGCTGGTCCTTGAATTGTCCTGAAAGGGAAATTTCTGTAGGTAGCTTCCCCATGCAGACCTTACAAACAGCTACATAACGGTGATACAGTATTTTTAGATATCTCAAAAAAAACCAATGGGATGTATTACATTAAAAGACTTCTCAACAGAGGTAAGAATCCTGCTGGACAGGCAGATCTCTTTTGTAAGAGCCCCTTTGCACATAAAAATAGTTATATAGGATGAATTTCATTCATGGTAATGGTCCAGAGAGAGGTTTTGTGTGACAGAACTTCACACAGGAAGACTGACCAAGGGAAAGAATTTATTTAAAGGTCTTCATGTATCCATTCTCTTACCAAATTTCTTCCTTTACTTTCCACATGTCACCAGGTACTCAAGAGAATTCTATAGTAACTGATGCATGACTGGTCTCATAAATTCCCTCCAAGGCAAACATTTAAACACAGTGTTCAAAAAAGTTTCTAGCAAGTCCTCTGTACAGCTGCAAGAGCTGCTACAGCTGGCATAGAGAAATTACTGTTTTAACCCCAGACTAAATCTACCTTTCCACCTATTTTTTAATTTATTATTTTTTTTATTTATTTATTTCCGGTTTCACAGCAGGAATGAGCATAACATAAAAAAGATGTATGCAGCCAGAACTAACTCTAGCTATTACCAGCTAGCTCTTTCTGGAAATTGCAAGGTAATGTAATAGCAATGTACTGTCAGAGCTATCCTCAGCCCTGTTTTCAAGTGTTAATGTGAGGATGTGGAAAAGAACTGCTGTCAAATGTCTTAAAATTTCTATTCCACTATTGACAGTTATGTTCTGTGTATCTACAAGCATCCATAAACAGTGTCCACATGCACTATGCTATACAAATAAACCACATACATTCACATATTATGTACACAAGAACTAAAACCAGCTTGTAGGCTTTATTTAAGTTTAAAGTAAGTTTAAATGGCGTGAATGTTAAAAGGAGAACATACATGTATCTAACATTTTGGAATCCAGTGACTACTATTCTAAACTTACATTTATTATTCTATTAACTACTCGAAGAGGAGTTTAAACCCATAATATATTCCACTTTCTTTCCTCCTTTAATATCAAAAAATATCTAAAATTTTTTGAGAAAAAATCAAGAAAACAGTCAGCTGTTTACTAGTTTTATCAATTGACAGAGAAAATAATAATTTGAAAACTATTTCTTAATTTTCTTTTTAATAAAAGACAAGCAAATTTCTTGGTTCCTGATCTCCTCTGGGGCCCTTCTTGTGACCCTCAGAAGTCAAATGTAATTATTTATTTCTATCTATTTTTTTTTTATATGGGGTTCAAAGTGCCCGAAATAGAACACAGTGCTGTAACAGATCAGCAGTATGATTCTTATATGACAAAACTGAGTATCTACACTTTGTAGCTTGAGATGCAGTGTAAGTGCAGGTGGGAATAGTTAAGGGTGCATTGCCTTATTCTCAGAATAGCAGAGACAACTGTGGAATGTAGAGGAAACTAAAGCTGTTCTAACAACTACCTTTTTGGTGCACCTTCAAAGAGGTGCTTGGAAAATTCTCAGAGGTAGGGAGTGAGAAAAGAAACATTACAGACGTCTAAGGGTCTAGCATTTAAGATTTTTTGACTCTAAAAGATGGTAGTGTAAATAAGTGAGAAGTGCTTTTCTTTACAATTTTTTTTAAAAAAAGTTTTTAAAATTAGGACAAGATAAATAAGATTTTTCCTTCCTTTGAAATGAAAATATTATTCTAAGCAGAAATAATCACAGATGGTGGATTCCTTTACTATAATTCTTCTTCTTTCTGAAAATACATCAGCCACACGTTTCCTCTATAAGTAGTGTAAAGGAAAATTTCTGTCACTTAACTTCCTGAGTAAAATTAGAAACCTCTAAGTGGAAAAGCATATCTTTTTCTATTGAGTAAAAATAAAACATAGACTTCTGATTCCTTCTAAACCCCAAAGTAAGACCTAAACAATCTCATTCTTGCAAGGTAGTATGACTGACGAGGAATGTAGAATAGCTTAGTGCCTTGAAAGTAGTAAAGGCATAACTACCTGACCTCCAATTAGCTGCTACATGGGGATAGGTGTCAGCTGTAAAACCACCTTTTTATAGAAAGCTGTTACTAATATGGCATGTATTCATTAATTCCAAAGGAATTCAAGAAATTAAAATAATAGCACAGAAGTTCTTCACTGCCAACGCATGTGTGGATAATATTCATCTAACAAAGAAAATTATTAAATTATTAAATTAAATTAAAATTATTTTTGTTACTTCTGCAATATATTATTAATTTCATATTTAAATATTCATCAAAACCAAGCATTGATGCTAAAGCTTTGTCAAACTCTCATTAGATACTCTGAGAGGTTAGCTTTGACTTCAAAACTATCCAATATATCTAAATAATTGCTAATAAGGTTGTCTGATGCACTTGAATCATCAGGTATACCTACTGCCATACCATGAATGGAGGCAACATTTAAATGTCTGAATATAGTATTGTAAATGTGATATTTTGAAAATAGATTGTAAAAATCTAACAATTCAGTGATCAACTTAGTTCAAAGTACAGTTATTTTCCTTTTTAAAAATATTTATTAAAACACTTGGGCTTCCTCATGTATTTTTTAGGGCTTTAAGAGGTACAAAAAAAAAGTTTATGGTAGTTCCAGCCTATTTTCATTTGCAGACATAGTAGTTTTCATATAACTGTTTCGGTTTGGATTTTTTTCCCCCTCTTTTATATGTAAATGCATAAAGGAGAGAGGATATATTTAAAAAATAAGCAGATACCAATGTCTCAGTGACATTAAGAGAGAGTATGTTAGATAGTTACTTTTAAAATCTGGCTCATAGTTCTTTACATTCAGGCTATCTTTTTAATATCAGACTTTGTTAAAAGCTATGTGCCTAAGCTTTTAAAACCAATTGCCATAAGGAATGTCAACCTATGATGACTTCAAGTTAGAAAAAGTATAGTGGGCAAACAGATTAATTTGCTATTTACAGATTAATAAATCTACTGCAAATCATCAGCTTATAGACAGTATTTACAAGGAGTGGTGCAGGTGCAAAGTGAAGCTATGCCAGCTAAACCCTGTTAAGACTTAGACTCATCGTGCAATCTCTACTTCTGTTACTCTTCTGTCTGAAAAGAATTTGATGGATCCTCATTGCTTTTTTAATCACTGAGCTATGGTGTGTCAAACAACTTTGACAGACTTCTGTTTCAAGACATAGCATTACCTTAAACTGAAGGCTTAGCTACTATGAAAGTGAAATTTTAAAATGTGATTATTCCAGGCATTGCTTTCTACTCAGCATGGATTTCAATAAAATGTAGTGCATGGTCTTAAACACTCTACAACCCTGAGGAATCAGTGGCATTTGTATAGGCATGAGAATTATGAAGAAAGACTATGAATACCACACAATAGAAAAGGTGAGTTTGATTGAACTTCATAAATTAAATATTATTGCCTTTGTTAAAATCAGTAGGTGAAAGGAAGAAAGAGCATTATCTTTATTTAATTTTACTTACTCACTTGCTCCGATGTCAATGAATTAATCTATCTTAATGAAAACCTGATTATAGGAGATTATATAATTTTTAGGAAAGAATATGAATTCCATTCTCTTTCCTTGTTTGTTTTTTTGTTTGTATTGCTGAGAACATCAGTTCATTTAAAATATTTTTTTTTTTAGAACTTTGTTGATTTTTTATGACTGGATACTTTGAGTCTGACTTGTATAATACAAATAGATAAAAACAAACATGAGAGAAGCATTCTAAACACAACAGCAAATTAATACATAGTGTCATAGTAAATATAGAATAAATATAGAATAATAGTAAATTAATACAAGTGTAATTTTAATTTTTTTTGCAACTTCCAAAGATCAAAAGAGTTCCAACAGATGTGCTGTTTTTCCAGACTGTTTTTTCACACTTGAATATCTGAGATTCATTAATCAACAGCAGATTCTTATTTCCTGTTTCTTTTAAATCCTAGCATTATAATCCAGTATCATTGGACATTTTATGTTGGTCAAATAACTAAATATATATAAATTACAGAATTATATTTATAATAAGCTAAATCATATTAAAAATTATATATACAATAATGAAATTATGTTTACAAACTCACTACATCACAAAATGATAATTACAGTGTGTACCAAAATGAATATACATAGTCAGATTTCTACATAGATAATAGTATTCTTGGATATGTACTAATATTATTTTATTCTCCTTATGCTTTCATTCTGGCAATTGCTTGATACAGAAGCTTTATATTGTTGTTATATATCAAGTTACAATATTTACCAATGAAAGTCCTACTACAGTGTATCTACTGATTTTTTCCCTATGCTACAGTCTGTTCTGATTTTCCTTGAGCTCCAGTCATTTTGCTACTTAATTGTCCTGGTTTGGGCCAGGATAAAGGTGATTTTCTGTTTTGTACTTTTGCTTTCAGCTAAGTCTCTTGTAAGTAGTTGCACTTGCTAAAATTAACAGCAAGTTTCTCAGACAGTGTCTGCTTCTAGGACTGATAACACTCGATGTTTATAGTTACTGCCAGAGACTGGTGTGCAGAGCCAGGGACACTGCTCAGCTCTGAGGAACATTTTACCCTCCAGAAGGAGTAAAGAGGTCCCACCTGAAACCTTCTTCTGGGGAGGCCCGGAGAAGATAGATGCCAGAATTGGCCAGACAGAGTATTCCATCCCATACACGTCATAATTGGTATAAATTTGAGGGATAACAGGGGTCAAACACTTCCTTCCTCCCTGCTCCCTTCAGCATCCTGAGAGGATTCCATCCTTTCCTCTGCCTGTGGTCCTGATCCCTGCCAGCCTGAATCTGTGTGTTCCTGCCTCCAGCTCCCGACTGCTGCTGATGATCCCAGGATTCCAGCCTGGACTTTCCCAGGGCTGCCCTGCAGCCTTGGTGGTGACGTGAGAGTTATTGGGGGAATGAGGGGAAATGTCTGGGGAGGAACGTGGTATCAATTTTCCTGTATATTTGTATATATTTAGTAATTTTTTCCTGTTTATCATTACTGTTTCATTAAAGTTGTGTAGTTTAGTTTCCAACCTATAAATCTCTCTTCCTTATTCTCTTTTTTTTCTTTATCAGTGAGGAGAGAGAGATTAATATATAAATCTGTTATTCATTTTAAATCTGTTATTCGGCCAGGCCAGTGTTAAACCATGACATTAATGCACCATTATCATAGACACCATGGTGATATATCATTTATTTGGACTGGTCCAACAGGAATTCTACAGAAAATATAATATAAAATTCTCCAGTAGGGTCTGGCTAAGCAGCTGTGATAGCACAGCTGCAACATAGCAAAGAGATTGAGAAAAAATTGTTCAAAGCCAGCTTGCAAGATATTTCTTCATGCAGACTAATTTCTGCAAAAATCCTTTGAGATTTGCAGAATGGAAAAATAGTGTCTCTCAGCTCTTCTATGAGGACAGCCCAATAGCCTGGGTAATGAGGGACTTGTAAAGGGATTGTATGGAGAAAATATTTTCCTGAAACCATTATTAGAACATTCTTCAGTGGGAAAGAGTGATATAATGTATAGATCAGTGAGCACTGTCGTGGTATCATTTGGTAGATACTCTGATTACTCAATGCTGCAAATCTAATTTTACATGACTAAGTCTGCCAAAAATGCAAAGTGGTTTCATGGTAACAAAACCATGTTCAGGCATTTTCAATAGCTGGTGCAATAGAAGAGAACAGCAATTTGTTTGAAGTCATACATCCCATTATCTGTTTCATTAAAGTCTGTTTATACTTCTACAAATAAGTCAAGGCAAATGCATCTCTGGTGTGAATAGGGAGTGGGAGGACAGCCAAGACTCCCTTGCTTCATATTTCATCACCTGTCAGTCTTTATCCCCTTTCTATGGAAACTTTGAAATTGCAGCAGGCCAATAGCAATTGATCTGCACCCATAAAATCAAGGCATGAATTAGTAGATGTGTTGCTGCTCTGAGATCCTTAGTAGCACCAGTGCTGCAGCTGGAAAGATGGATGTGAGGACAAATCTGAAGGCTAAAATTTCTTTTCTTCTCCACTTCTCACCCATTAATTTTGAACATTATAGAACTCATTATAGAATGAATAGAATAGACTTCATTATAGAATTTCTAGCCATATAAAATGCTACTAACAGATATATTTAATCTTAATGTTAAATATGTGAAACAACCACAAAATAGGACATTTGAGATGCTTAGATATCTTGTTTTCATAGATGGGACTGAAATACAGACTCTTCTAAAATCTGAGAGGAAGTAAAAGGTAGACACAGGTGACTATGAAGCAATCAGTGTTTGGCATGCACTGATTGTGAAAAGAGAGCACAAGGAGCTCATATTAGGCACTAGGCCAAAATGTAGGATGTAATTAAAAAAATAGAGAAATTAGCTGGCATCCTATCTGGCATGTGAAAATCTCTGATAGGCTCCATTAAAACAAAGTAATTGGTAAGAATCTTGATTTTTAATTATACTAAGATGATATTTAATTTCATAGGAGACCTGTTATGTTGCCTAAAGACATCTGACTGGTTTTATATTTCTTATATATATAAAACACAATACATCCAGTGAGAAAAACAATCAGAACTGGTGAAATCAGAATTTTACAGAATGAATTAATTAATTCTAAATATGTTTGTAATATTTTTGTTTCACTTACGTTAAATATTCCAGTAAAGGAACTTCATTAGTAAAACAGCCCATAAAAATGGACTGTAAATGTTGATCTTGAATAAATAAAGACTGATTGAATGTATTTTGTATACAAACACATTAAATAGTATTTTTAGGCCAAATTTCATCTGCTGCCAAATGGTTAATTTAGTTAAGAAATCAAGGAACATAGGCTGCACAATTCAGTTTATGCAACATATTGCAAATTTTAATTGCCCTCAATGAATCTTGCAGGAGCAATATGAGGTTGTTCTGTTAATTTGATGTGTACTCAGATTAAATGTCTACATGTTAAGTTCTTCAACGTCAGCAAAAGACTTGATTATCAAGGTATTAATTCCTAATTCCGAATTCCCATGTCCTCCAAATTCACCATGTCCTTTGGTGTAACATTTCTAGGATATATAACTGCTGATGGCATTGATCAACAGCATGTTAGCTCTGAATTGAATTCTTTTCAGACCATAAAGTTCACTGAAAATTAAGAGGACATGTGGTCACATCTAGGAGGTCTTTTAATCTTTTATTGCATCATTTCAATGATTTATTTCACTAAATAATAGGTCCTACAGATTTTGTGGGTTACTTTTTGAAACTGGAAAAAAAATTACAAGTTCTTATCTTAAATAATAATTTTGTCCTACATCTGCACCACTTCAATACTGTGTGGACAATACATGAAAACCAAATTTTGATTGCAAGACTTTACAAGGCTCTGCACTGCAGAAGATCAGTATTGTTTAAAAAAAATGCACATTGGAGTTTCTCTGACAGAAAACTCACCCTACTATTTTCTTTGGGATAGTATTATTCACATAACCCACAGCAACTCTACACAAATAAAGTACTAGATTTTACAATTTGTTTTATATATAAAAATTTACTGATCTTGCAAATATATATATAAACATAAAATATAAACCAGCTCATAACTTCACACTGAAGAATCCTGCATGTCAATGAAATGAGTATGAATCATGCAAACCCCTAAATGCAGTAGTATTTTATTCAACAGACTGTCTTAAAGATATTAAATATATAATACAGAACCTTGTTTTTTGTGTTACAGTGCAGAAAAGTAATATCTATATTAAGAAATGCTGCCAATACTGCATTTTTCCAGTTTTGGTCTTAGTCATTAATGATACAGTTCTCACATTGACTTATTTTTCAAAGAAGATTGAGAAGAAAAAGGATGCAAGCATGCATAGCCTTGATCTTACATGCTTTATATTTTAACTATTGAAATTAAAGAAAAAATGTTTTAAGAGAGTGTACCTATCATTTTAGTCTTACAATTCAGAGAAAAACAAATGCAAAGAAATTAGACATTAGTGTGAAATCCCTGAGCTTAAAACAAAGAAATTCTAAATTTCTTTAGATGACATAGACAGAAATAGGAATCACAGCCTAATACATACCTTGTAAATACCAAATTTGCAAAGAATGAAATAGACATTACTGTATATATGAAAATTAATTTAAGTCACTTAGGATCAGTCTCATGTCTATAAGATTTTAATCTAACAGGGTAGGCTTTAATCCACAACAAGCATTGGTGATCACAGATCACATTTCTCTCAATCTATCCCTATGAAAGCAGGATGCATGACTGACAAATAATGTAAAGCACATTTATTGCATCAGTTAGCAATGATTTTCCCTTATATAAATAGTTACCTGAAGTATAAAACAATAATGAAGTATAAGTATTCTTAAACTAATATAGAAAATATACAACAATTTTACAGTTATATTTTTATTCAGACTCAACCTACATTGAAGCCCTACTCACACTGCAGAATCAGAAAAAAAAAGTGCATTTCCACTGAAGTGCTTTATTTACAAACAGAACAATGTTAGCATCTCATCATGCACATACCTATTTATCTAAAATAATTTTCACAGTAGGATTAAAAAAAACTTTTAACATTTAGGTTAAAAACAGACCGTTTAATATTTTGTCTTACCCCTGTAAAATGCACAGCACAGGGTTTTGGTGACTGCCTAAAATGTTCTTTATGCCATTTTCTTGCAACCTAAATGAAAGACACAAAGAGCATGTGCAGAGACAAGAATCTGATTCTCTTGGCCCAGTATAGCACTGAACTACAGACACATCTGACTTGCTTTTTCTCAGCTAAACTACTTTCTGGTTAAACAGTTTGTTCAGATTGATGGCTGGGGATAGGAAATCATTCCCTTCTGGTTTTAGCCTTTAGCAGTCACATTTCTTACAATGGCACAGTTCCAATGTCTCAGGTAAAGAAAAGCCTCAGAAATGGGCCATGAAAGGAGTACTCCAGATAGCTGATGATACTGCAGATGGGTGTAATGATGACTGTCAGTGTTTGACATAGAAACAACAGTAGGCTGTTGTCTTACTTGGCAAAGGTTAATTTTTTCTGTGATTTCTAAATTTTCTGGTGTCTACCATTTTGACTCTACTGATCTATATATCTGAGAATTTTAAAATATTTCAAATTCTATCTCTATTATTTTCTTTTCCTGCTCAGAAATGTTTTCAATATGTTTTCAAAATGTTTTCAATAGTCTCCTCTTTTCTAGATTTTTAATAATTCTCCATCATGCTTAGCAATAGAAATCTGAGGGAAAAGTGCCATCTTGTGTATGTCCCGTGTAAAGCCACTGAAGAGGGTGCATGAGCAGAAATAAGGGTTATTGTTTTGTGATCCCATATGGAGGGGCCCAAGTGAACACCTGGCTTTGCAAGATATGCCAAAGCTCCCCGAGAAAAGGTGGGGTCAGGTGGCATAAAAGAGGCATACTCCAAATGCTGGACTGTGCTTCTGTCATCCAAGGACCACAACTTTCTACCAAGATCATCACTGGATCCAAGGGTGATGATATCTTTCCTATCTCTTTCTCTCTCTCTCTCTCCCTCTCTCTCTCTCTCTGTGTCACTCTGTCAACCTTATTTTGGCATATAAAAGTAACATAGTTTCCTACTTTGTTAAGTTTCATTACTTGTTGCTTTGTTAAGTTTTGTTAGTTATAACCTGTGGTTTTGACAATTTCCTTAAATTCTGCTATTTGTAAACCATTGCTTTGGAAGTACCATCATTCCTAATTCTGCTAGTTGTAATCTGACATGCTTTATAATCTTACTCTCTTTTAAGTAAAGTTGTGGTTTTATACAAACCTCCTGGGAAATAATCTTACTCCTAGAGTACTGTGCAGATAATTTCCAAATGTAATCTCACCAAATGGGTTGTTAAAAGAGATTAATTAGAGGAGGAGTATTGGTCCCAGGAACATCTAGGCTCCTCTCTGAAGGAGTTTAGAAAGCAAGGGGGCCCAGTCCAAATATCCCTGGGTCAACCCCCACTCTGGGGAACTCTTCTTGTGCCCACACTGTGGGATGTGATATTTGGTTTGGGCTCTCACATCTGGGGAGCCATTCTCACTTTGTGAGACGTGACAGTGATGCACCCACCTTGTGTGTCATGACAACTGATAAAGGCATGAATTCAGCACAGTTGATGTTTAAACTGCTGAATTTGTTCTAGGGATTCCTTAATGAGATGCTTTAAGAATAACAAAATTGCTAACTCTGTTTAGGAAAGCAGATCAGAATGACATCATGCAAGTTTGTCTCCCTTTTTTGGGAACTCGTTGGAAAACTGAGAATTTGGAGTAAGTGGATCTTATAATGAGTGAAAATACATGGCTAAAGCATGATGAATTAAAGCTATTACCAACAAAAACACAAAGGGAATGAGGGAGAAAGTTAGACATCAGCACTACAATATGGAAAATTAAAAGAACATGGAAGTGATATGAAGCAACATTGGTCTTGATCATAACCCTGACACTCTTCAATAAAAACTAGGAGCAGGTAAATGGGGAATTTCTCTTTTGGAGAGGAGCTATCTCACTAAAATTGCTGTGTTCAGTGTATATTTAGACTTTGTCATATGGTCCACTCAGGTTCTTTTTGGCATTTATATGAAGATGGACAATTTCTATCCACTAAGAAACTGGGTATGACCAACTGATCTGATGTACTTTAAGGATGAGATGAACTGAACTGAAGAAGCATCTAATCTTCTCTGTCACCAGTAAGTGCATTAATTCACATGCTTAGCTCAACGGCAAGGTTGAAAAATTATTACAAACTCTTCTTGAGACAATTTCCTGTTGCCTAAACAACCGTTAAGATAAATGACATTTTTGTCATGTCCAGAAAGGACATCACAGGAAATAAAAGCCTTTTTCACTAGTCTATATAATTACATTGCTTGCACAGGTATTTCCACAATAGGTAGAACTGGGTCTTGCAGAAGGGGTAAGTGTGCTAGAAGCTAAAAATTAAACTTTTCCCATAGCCTCTGTGCATTTGATTTACAGCAAGTTTGATTTTGTGTTGTTGTTGTTTGTTTTTTCTTTTTTTAATGGAAATGTAATACTCATCCAAAACTGGTACAACCTGATTTTTAAAGGAACGCAAAAGGCATTTCTTATCAATGACTCTGGCCTACTTGAAAGTCAAGTCAATGGAAATTCTTTCATAAATTATATAAAAAACATTCAACTACTCACCTGATGGTTGTGTCAAAAGGCTGATAAGGCCTGATATTTGGAAGTTGGCCCTGCTTTGAGGCGAGAATTGGAAGAAATTCAAAGGCTCCTTTCTGACTTGACCTACTTTATGACCTTATGATTCTGATTCAAACATCAGCAACTCGATCAAATCTTTTCAAGTACTAACTGAAAATTAGAAAGGGAACCATCAAAATAATTCCTAATAAAATATTTAAGAGAAAAGAAAGTTTTATAAAAAGAAAATTAACCTCTTAAACCAGCAAAGATTTCACAGAGGGAAATAGCCTTCAGTGTTTAGTCACATCAAAATAGGTGACCTAAAAATTGGATGAATTATCTACCTGGGTATGTAGGTAAGTAAAAGCCCTCATAGACATTTTTTCAAGATCATAACATAGTCCCATAGCACAATACAAATAAGTGTATAGAATTTTAAAATAGCATATTTAATTAAACTGTAAATTATAGTCCTTGAATTTTTACATGGGAGAAGGTGTAAATCAGTCTCAATATTTATCCTCAGGAAGAGCAATATTTATAGAAGTATCCTTGTGACTGCTTAAGAAAAGGATAAATCAAAATAACACAGTATTTCATGTAGCCCTGAAAAGCAATACATAAAGATATTGGAACCCTAGGTGAATATGAATGGTCCCAATTTCATACTCTTTCTTTTTCCTTTCCTCTCAAAATTATTTAAATACCAATGATGTCCTGGTTTTGCTCAGACAGAATTCTGATTTTGTTTTTTTTTTTCTGCTCAGAAAAACTGTAATTTTGATAGACTGCAGAATCCAATTCTGTGAGGGGACAAAAAAAAAAAAAAAAAAAAAAAAAAAGTAAGATGGTTTGATATGCAGGTTTCTGTAGTGACCAAGGTTGAAGGGAGCTTTGAACCATGCAAGCACAGTGTGCTAGGAGGTGTGAAGACCAGGGCAGCAAACCCAAGCTGGTGTATCCACGTATTTCATATGATAAAAATGTGACTCTCAATAAAAATCAGGAAGACTGAAAGGATGTTTTGGGGCTTCTACTGTGGCTGCCTTCCTGAGAGTGTCCTGCTGTCTTGCCAGCTATCCTGTGTCTGAGACTGACTCCTCCACTTGCTGTAACTCTCATGTTCTTGCTGGATCTGTTGCACTGACAGTGTTGGTTGGGAATTCAGTCATCACTTCTGGGAGTGCACACCTAGTGAATATTATGTGGACTTGAATATAACATTTTTATTTTACATTAGCATTGGGGCTAATATTAGTTGAGTAGTCAATCTGCTTTCATTTCAACCCCCCCAGCCTCCTTTCCTTTTCCAAGTTCCCACTCCCAGCTGGGGTCAGGTGATAGAACAACTGTCCAAATGGCAACAATTTGATGGAGCATCCTAGTACTGACAGAACAAAAAGAAAGAAAAAATATCTGATGTATATAACCTGGGGCAGTTGCTTGGGAAGGGGCTAGGCACTGGTCAGCATGTAGTTAGCATTTTCACTGTGCATCACTTGTTTTCCTTTATAATTGTTGTTATTATTATTTTCTTCCTTTTCTGTCCTATGAAACTGTCCCACCCCACTCTGAGGGAGTGAGCAAACAGCTTTGGTTGTTTTAGTTGCCTGCTGAGTTGAACCATTACAATAACTTCCAATAGTTTAGAAAGTGAATGCCTCAAGGCTGCTTAGAAACTTGTGGCAACATGATGACGATACAATAATACTATGATATTAGATCTAGAGATATTCTTCGGCTCCACAGAGTAGAGTAATGAACATATCTGTCAGCACGGCTTTTCTCTCCTTCGGGAATGGGAAGAAAATATATTTACTAAGATAACTTTAGAAATAAAATATCAAATTTCTTTTCTGAGTCTCTTTTTGGCTACAGAATTGCACAGGTTTTTTTAACAGGAGTTGTTTTTTTATATATATTTCTTTAAACATTACGAAGGTAATCTCATAAGTTTATATATGTTGCACTGATTTATATATGCTTTACAACGTTTAGAGTGATTTAATAGTTGTGAATTATTAAAATAATGTGATTTGGATCTGCCATTGAAAAAAGGGAGGAAGAGACACAATTAACGCAGAAAATATTTTTTACATTTTATGTAAAGCTAACAACTAGTGGCAACACAGAAGGAAAAGCAATTTTCACTCAGTGCCATTCTGATTCACAGTTGAATACAGCAAGGTGGCACTACTCAGATTATTGCAATGTATTCAGATCCAAGAGATCATCTCCTGAGGAAATCCTGTGTCTGATAAGGCACAGACTCATTAGTACAAATCCCTCTGTATCTGTGATACTGATACCACAGATGCATCCAAAATCACTGGCCTGTGGCATCCACTTATTACTGCAGAAGAAAAAGAAACTTGAAAAAATATTCCCTTTAAGAACATCAAAAGTATTAAGAAACGCATTTTGAGTTCTTTACCTTTTACATAAATGCAGTCCATTATTTTTTTCCTGGAAATTAGTACAGAATTTGTTGTGATTTTAATGATAAAATCAATGTACTCAGGGAGATTGAACATCTAGAAAGACTCCCACTGAGCAGCATTCAGTTACTGTGCTACACACAGAAGAGCAGCTTGGCAGCCTGATAGACCCAGACGTGACTGCAGAGGAATTTTCACTGTAACTCCTTAGGGATTTTCCATGTTTCTACTCTAGATAGTCAATCTCAAGAATGTAATAGAGTTGGAAGCAGTAAGGAACAGAGAAGTAAGATGGATCAGGGTCAGGAGTAACAATTCTTTGTGTGAAGTGGCAAACACTATTTCCATGTAATACAAAGGAGAAAGAAAAAAAAAAAAAAAAGAAAGAAAAAAAAAAGAAAGCAGAGTTGGGTCAAGGTTCCTAGCCTAAGTTTGTAAGACCCCTATGCACTGCCACATATATTTTTCATATATAAATTTCATTTAGGCGAAAAACTAACAGATTTACTTATACTAGAATAAAAAGGGGGGGGGGGGGGCGGGGGAATCAACCTTAAAAACTTAATTAAAAGAAAAATTTGAAACTACTTTATATTCAAAATACAGTTAATAAAAATTACCCTGATTTTAGTTACTTATTGGTGTCAAATGTATGATTGAATCCCTCCATTTTCATTGTAAATTTTTTCCACCTTCTTGTATCTGATGTATTCTTTAAGATGACATTATGGAATATAGTTTAAAAAATGTCTGTATTTACTATTCAGAGCTTTACAGTACTGTGATATGGACTGTGCAATTTTCAGAAGAAACAAGAAAATATGGTTTTTGTTCCAAACTGTCTTTCCCTTTCTTCCTATAATTATGAAAAGTTTTCAAGAAGACAATGAGATAAAGGGATAAGAAAAAGAATTCACATATTGTGGCATAACAGAAATATTTTAGATTAGGCGACTGCTGTATTTCTGAGAAATGCAGTTGCAAAGATATTCCACAAATTAAAATTAATCTTTATATATTACATAACAATATGTTTGTTTCTCTGTATATCGAATAGGAACAAAAAATGAAGGACATAGATAGGATTCTTACTGAAGTAAAAAGAGGAAGATGACTCTATCAGTAGCAAAACTGGGACATCATCCTACCACTACTATTTAGTTAAGTTAATTGCTGCTGATTACTCTTCATAAATGCTACAAAACTCATTTTATATGCTTGAGAGAAACTAAAAAAAAACCAAAACCAAACAGATTTTATTGCTTTCCCTTTATTCTGGATGCTTTAAGCAAACAAACAAAAACCGAGCAAAACCCTGAAGATAATAAGAATTTATTTCAAAACCTGGTATCTTACAATTTCACAACTTCAGGGGAAAATGCAGTATATAATTGGAATACAAAACATTAAAAAGGAATAAAAACATAGAAATGGAAATTACAAGCACAGAGCACTGAGACTGCTTTTCTGATAAAGCTTCAGAAATCCCAGTACTAGTGAACAGAGTCTGGTTGCCACAGAAGTTGTCAGTATTCTGGAAAAACTGCAGCTGTACTTTGAGTCCCACAGACAGCTAACTTCTGACAGCTGTGAATGGTTCTTTGTAAATGCAGACTTCTCTCTTTGACTCAAATCTTAGCTTCTGGAAAAGCTCCAAAACAGCCACTCTTGTATGCTGAAAAATGCTCTAAATTCATGCTAAGAGATAGCATGGGAGACTACGCATGTCTAAATGTCTAAATGTGTGTAAAATCTCCCCAGGCTCTTTCTTTCTCCGTATAGAGACTGCAAGTTATCTGCTTTGCATGTCCTGTATACATAAAACTGAGAAAACTGAGCAGGTGTGGGAAGTATCACAGAAATGCAGGGTCAGAAACACAATGCAAGTGTGATGTTGATTTAATGTAAACAGAGATTTAGGCTTGGAGTACTCAAGCAAACTGCCAGATAAATAACCTCAAAATGTTTAAAGATGTTCTAAACAAAAGTTATTTTTTAACATATGAAAACATAGCTCAGATGAAATATAATTTGTTTCCATAGTATATTTTTCTATTATTATTTTCTCAATCTCAATCAAAATTGATTGAGATTTCAACTGTTTTCTTAGTAAGTAATGTATTCCAAAAATTATCCTTTATCCTGAGTTTTTCTTTTTTTTTTTTTTTTTTCAACATTGCCAACATTCATCTTTAGGAGTCTATTAATCATATGCTTTGATTTATTTTTCCCCATCTCAAGAATGACATAATTACAGGATTCTTAGCAATTACTGGAATACCATCTCAAACACCATTAAGACAATCTGAATACTCAGATTGTCCAAGGTATTTTAACACTAAACTCCCACTGATTTCTATCATGTTTCAAAAAACCATTTCAGGGTGAAATTGGTAGTGTAAAGCATAGAAAAATTACATCTATTTACACATTCTATATGTAGGCAAAGAACAAAAGTGGCCACTGTCTTGGGGAACTGGTTGTTCAGTTTTCCTCTGTAATTTTGTGGTATGTCAAAGAAGGCAGATTAGTCAGGAATGATGTATCACTACTGGGTGACAAGGCACAACACCCAAAAAATTTATACTTGCAGATATAATATAGGAGACTTACATACAGGAGATATATTTATATGCTCTCCTTTACATACATGCAGACACATGCACACACACATATATATTCATATAGGACAGTTGCACTTCTAGGACATTCGTGTCCACTCTACCCACTGCAGACCCACTTCCTGTTTCTCTGGAGATGATAATGAAAAATTTTCCTTCCTTATCATTCAACTGCATCATTTTTCAGTGGAGAAAAATATTTTTCGGGGGTCAGACTGACCTTAAAAGTCTTCGGGAGAAACGGACTCGATATTGCCTTTGAAATATGATGTGACCATAGGCTGTATGAAACAAAGGCAAGAGTATGTATTTGCCCTTGTACTGTTACTTTATCATATATGCAGTCCAGAAAACTTTGAAAAATAATAGGAGGGTATATCTTTGGAAAAAAGAAAAAAAAATTAAGAATTAAAATCATCCTGCTTTTGTTAAACAATTCACTAATGAAAGACTATTTTTTGGTATTTTTCATCTGGTAGTAGTAATCCAGAATGTATTCAGAATTTTTTAGCATTAAGTAGGTTACTTCAAAGAACTGAATTATGCTCATCACAGAGTTAATTCACAAAGAGTAGCAAATTTAATGCTGTGAAACTGAACTCTGAAGTATTATTCAGTTAAAAGTTTTGGCAATTACAGTCTAGCACATTTACGTATCCTGGCATTTTAATGGAGAGCATCTTGCAAAACAAATGATCAGCTGGAAATACAATGCCACACAGATCCATCCAGATCTCAAAGTTCACTTCACGTTAATCTTTAAAGTCTCTGGAATTGGTTTCTATTTACATGAGAATATTCAAGAGTCTGGTAATTATGATTTTATTCTCCACAGAAGAAGATATGCATGTGGGGTGAAAAGGAAGAAAATAATATCTGCAAGTTCTGTTCTGATAGAACTGAAGAGGATTTTTCCCTTGACTGCATAAGTACCTTTTCCCCTTCTTTGTAAGCTCTATGCTGTTGTTTACAAATACATTTTTATCTTGAAAATGTAACTGCATGCATTGACCTTCAGTATTGAGTCATTCCACATCTCTGGTAAAATAGTCACCTAAGGAAAATGTAAGTTTTTTAAAGAGTGCAGTCTGTGTGGAGGATCACTGATAACCAATAGCTAAGCATTGCAAGTAACCCTGCTCTTGTTCAATGTGAGTTTGAAAAGATCAGAATGAACAGAACAAACAGATTGCTACAGTCAGTGACTAAAAAGCCATTCCTGGATTAGAATGTCAGGCTGAGAATAAGGATATGTAGACAAATGGAGGAAATGGAGAATAAATGGAGGAAAATGTAGGAAAATGTTAAATGATTAAATGGAAGAAAAATGTTAAAGCCTTAGATTCATAAACAGTTCAGTAATATTTAATAGTGTAGCCTGCTATGCTCAGAGCATCCCCTGGGCTTCCCCTAGGTAGACATGATTTTGAAATCTGTTAATTTGAAGGGAGCATTAAACTCATGTTCTCAAGTTCCAGGGTCAAATGTTCTTATTGATTAATTTCTCCAAGAAAGGGGTAGTCTCACCACATTTTACAAATATCATGTTGAGGGATATATTCTTCCTAGAATGTCCCTTGAAGAACATATTTTAGACTGAGACAAATTTCATCTGAGACTAATACTCTGCTTTAATGATCTGTAGACCAAATAATTTGATATCAAATTACACCAGAGTTCAGAAACACAGAGTTGGAAAGTAAAAAATGTTAAAAAAATAAGGCACTGAGCATAGAAAATATATATGCTAAAATAAATGTAGAATTTGTGGCAGAATCAATTTATGTCAGATGTTCTATAAAGGAAGAACAATACCACAATCAGCAGACTAGAAACAGTAGAATAACAAGTAAAGTAAAATTCCTGTTAACATTTTTAAAAGTATTGTAAGGTATAAAAAAAAAAAAAAGATAAAAACAAACAAATAATAAAAAACAAACCCTTGGACTTCTCCAAAGCTTCCTGATAGTAGCAAATAGCATTTCTACTGAAAATGCTGTGAGCCAGCACTGAAGTCAATGCTTTCTTATGGCAGTTGTTTTAAACTGATTCTCAAAAATAGTTTTATACCTGATACAAATGGAGAGTTAACATATTTCTAATATCCTTAGTGTCACTGCCCTACTATGCCATGCTCCCTACTTATCCATCCACATTCATACAGGAATACAGAAATGGCAATTATTTTTTGGTGCTTATGAGTGCGGTAGGGCTGAAGGTTCTTTGAAGTGAAATGAAGACCAAGCTTAAGGTCATGTGGCAGGGAAGAAAAGTCCCAAGCTTTCAAACCCAGAGTGTCCATAAAGGGGGATAACTATGCTAAGTGCAGGCACTCACAAAAACTGTTTTTATGGGACAAGTGACTTTTCATGCTGCATTAGATCTCTAGATCTTCTTCAGGAGAAATGCAAATCCTGAGAAACCTAAACGCAGATGAGTTCAGGTATGGACATATTTCAGACTCCCACTTCCCAGGGCTGTCCAACCTGTGGTGCCACCACCACATGCTGGCAACAGACAATGAGCCTCCCAGCACCTGGAAAGGCTTGGAATTGTATTAGAAAGTATCATTATCTTGTTAAGTTGTTGCTGGTTGAGGTCAGGACAAGGTAGCTCTATGATTTTAAGGCTGAAGAGAGCAGACATTATAGAATCACAGAATCATAGAATTGGCTGGGTTGGAAGGGACTGCCCCAAAAGGTATAAGCACTATAATAGTTGTAACTTCCTGGCTGATGCATAAGTGTTGAAGGATATGACAAGAAAAAAGTGTTTTCTATGGTATATACTAGGAAGTAAATGATACCTACCAGTGTAGCTTAAGTATTTGAAAAGAAATGGCTTCTGATTCTCCTTGTTCCAAAACCATACAGAAAAGTTACTAGGTAGGAAACCAGCACTAGGGAAAAAAAAAAAAAAAAATCAGTAGAGCAATGAAGAGGTTTAAAATCATAAGTTGCTTCTCAGACCTACAACTTCTCAAGCTACTGAATGAATTTCCCATGGGAACTGCTTTTCTTTTGTGAGATGTGAGGGGGGAAATGTAAAGCTAATTAGCTATTAAACAGACTTGTAATGGGTTATAACACATAGAACATTTTCATACAGGTTTATAAAAAAATTTGTTAGCAGTATGACTCAGTCAAACAATAATTTATCTGGTTTATGATTAAAGACTTCCCACAGACACAACCTCAGATTTTTCATAACTAACCTTTAAGTACACACCATAATAGTATAGGTCTTTCCTGATCTTAGCAGTGTGGATGATTACTCATTATTAGTGAGTCCTGGCATAGCCAAAAATAGATTGCTGAACTTGATTTTTTTCCCATCTAAATTTCAGCACTTAAATGAGCCTTTAAATTCCCTTAGAAACTTAACTTTTCTTGAAGGACAAAAGGACATACTCAACTGAAAGCAATAGCTATCTTGAGAGTGAGTCTGCTTTTAAGGAGGCTTTTCATACCTGCTTATCATTACGTACAGAGGCAGCCTAGACCAAATAATCCTGAATTAAAACAAGCTACAATGCACTTGCTGTGTTTGATTTTTTTCCAGTAAGAACAGCTAAGTCTCCAATGGGAGCAAGTTCTTTCCCCTTTGGGGTTAGGTGTCACAAAAGGTCTCATCTGAACTGAACTGTTTTGAATTATATACTGATTTACCTCAAGTCCATCTCAGCCCCCTTTCTCTGTGCAAGTCCCTGAACTTACTCTGATAGAATCATCACAGACTGTTTTGGGTTTGAAGGTATCCTAAATATCATCTAGTTCTAACCCCTCTGCATGGGCAGGGACTCTTCCCACTAGACCAGGTTGCTCAAAGTCTTGACCAAGGTGGCCTCAAAAACATCCACAGAGAGGACATCCACAACTTCCCTGGGCAACCTGTTCCAGTGTCTCACTACCCTCACAGGAAAGACTTTTTTCCTAATATCAAATCTAAATCTACCTTCTACTAGTTTGAAACTCTTACTCTATGTTCTATAATTCTATGCCCTTGGTAAAAAGGCATTCACAGGTTTAACTCAAGTTATTCATTC
This sequence comes from Phaethornis superciliosus, assembly GCA_023637945.1. NCBI lineage: Eukaryota > Metazoa > Chordata > Aves > Apodiformes > Trochilidae > Phaethornis > Phaethornis superciliosus. The sequence goes on along the minus strand of JAJQWJ010000001.1, from coordinate 150,323,728 downwards.
TTAGTTCATAAAACTTTTAACTCTATAACTTGTTCTGTTATCAACAAGCTTTTACTAATATTTATTTAAAAAACAGCAAACAACGATGAAAATTACTGTTTTGACTGTCCACTGACGTCATTTTCTGCAAAGTAGAATGCAGAAAGAGAACAACACTTGTGAATGAGGAACTTAGAGGTATTTTAGGTTTGAATCTTGCCCAGAATATGCAGGATTTGCACATGGGGTGAATGTCTCCTTTTACAACTACTTTAAAAGAGTTAAAATAGGAACTTTTGATGGAGAAGTACCAAAAAGAAAAGTGAAGTCACTCTGTTCACAGTTTTTTTTTTTTTACCGGGGCCTCCATAGTATCAGTGGAGTGAAATGCTATCCATAACATCAGAATTTGGACCATAAAGAAACAAGATTTATGGAAGTTATGAAATTCTGTAAGAAAACACAAACATTAGGATTTGAAAAAGAAAAGAAAAAGAAATGGCAGTAAAATTGTTATGCCTTAATATCTGGGAGTAATAATAACATTTTACAAATAATAACAGCATTTAAAAAAATATTAGAAAAAGAATCATGGAATCATAGAATGATTTGGGTTGGAAGGGACCTTAAATATCATCTAGTTCCAACCTCCCTGCATGGGCAGGGACACCTCCCACCAGACCAGGTTGCTCAAGTCTCCATCCAACCTGGCCCTGAACACTTACAGGGAGCGGGCAGCCACAACTTCCTTGGGCAACCTGTTCCAGTGTCTCATCACCCTTACAGGAAGGAATCTCTTCATAACGTCTAGTCTAAATGTGCCCTCTTCAAGATTAGAATCATTTCCCCTTGCCTTTTCACTACACACCTGTGTAAAAAGCCCTATCCCAACTTTCTTGTAGGCCCCTTCAAATATTGGAAAGTCACTATGTCACCTAGGAGCCTCCTTTTCTCCAGGATGAAGAACCTCAACTTCCTCAGACTGTCTTCATAGGTGAGGTGCTCCATCCCTCTCATCATTTTTTAGGCTCTCCTTTGAACACACTGAAGGAGCTTTATGTCTTTGTAATGTTGGGAACTCCAGAACTGGACACAGTATTCTGGGGGTGGGGTGGTCTTGGAAGAGTAGAGTAGAGAGGGAGAATCATCTCCCTTGACCAGATGGCTATGCTTTTTTTGATGCAGCCCAGGACCTGGTTGCTTTCTGGGCTGCAAGCACATATGTTTGCATGATTCCATGTCTTGATCCTATCAAGGTCCCTCTGGATGGCATCCTTTTCCTCTGGCATGTTGACTTGACCACACAATTTGGTGTCATCATCAAACTTGCTGAGGGTGCATTCAATTCCACTGTCCATGTCACTGATAAAGATGTTAAACAGCACTGGTCTGAGTACCAACCCTTGAGGAACCCCACTCATCACACATCTCCATTTGGACACTGAGCCATTGATCACAACTCTCTGGGTGTGACCATCCATCCAGTTCCTTATCCAATGAGTGGCCCATCCATCAAATCCATATCGTTCCAGTTTAGAGATCAGAATGTCATACAGGACAGTGCTGAATGCTCTGCGTTTGTCCACCGAGACTGTGACCCCATCATAAAGGGTCACCAAATTAGTCAGGCAGGACTTGCCCGTCGTGAAGTCTTGTTGGCTGTTACCAACCACTCCTTTATTATCTGCTTGTCTCAGCAGAGCCTTCAGGAGTATCTGCTCCGTGATCTGTCCAGGCACAGAGGTGAGATTGACTGGCCTGGAGTTCCCTGGGTCTTCGGGTTTTTTTCCATTTTTGAAAATGGGGTTTATGTTTCCCCTTTTCCAGTCTGCAGGTACTTCACCTGACTGCCATGACTTCAAATATGATAGACAGTGGATTTGCAACTCCATCCCCCAGTTCTTTCAGGAACCGTAGGTGAATCTCATCAGGTCCTATGAACTTGTTCACCTTCTGGTTCTTTAGGTGAACAAGTCCAGAAAGAAACAGAAACCTAAACCAAAGGGAGGTACATCACAGTAGTATGTGTTAAAAAAGTATAAGAGATTAGTAATTTGCTGTTCATCAACTACATAACAATACCTGAATCCATTATACAAAGAATCCTTTCACAATATGAAAATATTTATTATTTCTTACTCTACATAAGTAATAGATATGACAAAATACAGTCTTTGTATGAAGGAGTATTCTGTGAGTAGCAGCATATAATGAATGGATAGGGATTACATACTTGTATCTACACGGGTCGGAAGGCTTTTTACTAGTACTGGGTTTCTTCAGCTAAGAACTGGAAGCAAAGATACATATAGGACATTCAAGTCAAGCAAATCAGCTTTGTCAAAGCCGAGATAGAAAAGAAACTGTTTATGTTTCACAGAAGCATTCTGCATGGGTTTCTTTGTGCTATTTTATATTTTCAGCATAGCAAAACCACTCTATTTTATCTTGTATGCAAAGGTTAACCATTGAGCTCTTTTAATGTATGCAAACAAAAAATGCAGATTTAAAATATCATTAAAAACAATAGCATATGTAATGAAAGAAAATAAAATATTAATTAACGAAAAGCTCTTTTCATTAAATGTAATTTGTTGACTGAAGAGTAATGGTACTAAGAACACTAATAGTAATAAGAAAACATAAACACAAAGCTTATTTCTTATTATGGAGTCCTCAGAATGAAACAAACAAAAATTGCCACTTCTAACTACACAGGTCTACTAACACATCATAAATGCTAACAGTAATGTTCCACAATGCATCCTCATGAATTGAACAGAATAATGAATGAAAAATACATATTATTATAGATAGAACTACATAAAATAAACCTAGTAATACAGAAATTTACATGTAGATTTGCTAGAAAACATATTATTTTTTGAAAGACAACTTCAGGCATCTCCTGTTAATGTTAAGTTTTTAGAAGTATGCTTGGTAACGTTAAGTCTAAATTTTGATGCAGTATCTGTCTCATGAAGAGTAGCATTTTATTTCCCAAAAGTCTCACCCAGGTCAATAAGGCTAGAGATGAAATAAAGTATAAATATATGTTCATTTCATTGCAGTTATATTTAGGACTCCCTGGTTTTAATACATTGACTGACCATTCACCAAGCATGCATTAAGCCCATTTTATTTTAGGTATAATCTCAGGCATTAAGCTAGATGCATTATGCCCCCATGATCATGAGAGAGGGACATGTTTTTAGAGCAGACTTCAGTTCTTAGCAGTAGAATTATACTTTCTAGATGCCCATCTCACATATTTATCTTCAGTATGGTAAGATGAATTGGCCCTGATTTAGACATGTATGGTTACCCAGTAAGACTGTTTTAAAAATATGGTACCTGTCTGCATTTTAAAAGTATGCTTTATTTTATAAAGCTATATTTCTTACTTTTCCTACAATAGCTGGGAAATTGCTCAAGTAGAAGGTATTAATGTCATTTAGCACTGCTTAGATGCATTTCAGAAATAGGTAACAATTTTCAAAGGAAGACAGTGACCAAACAAAGCTTTAAGTTTTCAGAATCTACATAGACTTCAAAAAGCTAAAGTTTATCTTAGGCAAGTCAGACCTAATGATTTAGGTACTGATACTGTTGTCTGTTAAACTTCTCTTTTGCCATCCATTTCAGAAATACATTTCCATTAATAAAACTGACTGAAGGAAGACATAAAAAGACTCTAAACACTTCCATCATTTCACTATATTAAGAGTTAGATTCAGTTTCTGGATGAGCTGTTGGAGAGGGAGTTCACTCATATAGTCCATATGCAACATTTCAGTTACCTGACCTCATTTTGCCTCAAGTATTTTTGCCTGGTATAGTATTTCCTGTCACATCTCCTTTGTCTGTTTTTTGGGGTTTTTTTCTCCTTTGGCTGCAAATTTCCAGGTAGCCAAGTGCCATAAGTAACTTCACACTAGACAGTTGCCACTATATTTGAGTAGAACTCTCACTCCCATTGTTTTTTCTCTTAGGTCATTGGTTGTAATATGGTGTTATTTACTGATACTATTTGATTAGATAGCTCTAATGAAAAATCCAAATGCCACTTGTAACTTGTAGTTAGCACAGTAATAGAAAAAGACATAGTAATATTTCACATGCATTTCTGCTTAAGCTTTGCAGGATGTTCACATTCTGCAGGGACATGTATAGCAGTCTAGATCTAAAACTACATTGAATCATAAATTTCATATCATGTCTATGCAGACAGACACTGTTCACTGGCATTTTTTCCTTTTAAAGACTATAACTGTACAGTTCTCTAACAAATGTTGCGGGAATGTGTTTGGTAACAGATAACAAAATAAGGCAAATCATGTCTGCAAATTTTAAGCTAATTATCAGTTATACTTACCTATTTATATTTCTCAATGTATTTATTTAGTTAGTTATTTTATCAGTAAATATCAGTTAATGAAGTTCATGAAGAAAGAAAAGGCCAGTCCTTACCTATCACTGCTCTGATTGTTAAGATGCTCTTGAGATACAGCATATAATAGTGAAAATCCAAACCCAATACTATATTATCATATCTGTCTTGCTACATGTTCTTTTCACTTTGACTTTGCCATTTCACTTCCAAAGAAGAACCAGTAACATGAAGAAGGTAAGGCTGACTGAGAATAACAAGTGATTTTTCATGAATCTATTCATCAGTTTGTGAATTCTAAGGGCAATGAGCTTGCAACCGTCTTTCCTTTGGGTTAAAAGACTGTGAGTTCAAAATTTACAAGATGATGACTCTCTTAGACTACTAAACCCTTAAATTCTTAGACGATGTGTGATACACATTTCCAGCAGCAAAATGTTTAACAGTGCAGGTATCTCCAAAAGATAATTATTCTCTACAAGTTCAAAACAAATAAGCTGAGAGTTAGTTTTAAGATTACTGATGGCAGATTCAGAAAAGCATCTTTTCTGTAGTTATGTACTGAAAAGCATTTAAAAGGATGGAAGTTTGTTAAGTTTCTTTATTTCTTTGCTTCAAGTAAAGGTCTATATTTTCAGAAGAGAAGACACTTCCCAAGACTTCCTGTTTTCCAGACAATATCAATGTACTTCAGCTCTCAGTGTTCTACATGCTGCATTTAGATGTTACAGGAAATAATTTTGAATCTTCTGAGGTGCTTGTTAAAGTGTCTTGCTTATTATAACTGAAAGGATATATATTCAAATCTCAGAGTTTTTCCTTTTCTTTAGAAAAATAAAAATTATAATTAAAAAAATTTAAGTTCTCATGTCATAATGTCATCTGACTTTGATTTAAAAAATGGTCCACAAGAAGAATGGTTTCATAGCATTTAATAACAACTTGATTATGAAAAGAATTATAAACCAAATGTTTTATATTACTAGTCATCTATTTAAATATTAATTGTAAGGGTAATTTGGCTGTACAATCCATCAAAGGCCTTTAATTCTTGAAACATCCCACCTACCAAGACGTTATGGAGAAACTAATCACAATACATGTTTCTTCATCACTTTTAGACAAGATATTATTATCTGAAAATCTGTTTTTATACCAAGCTGTATAATTTTAAAATTATGATAAAATTACTAAACAGAAAAATTGATATTTTTTTAATAAGACTTTTTCCCATTATGACTATCTCATATCAATGACTACTCTAAGATTACATTAATAGTAATTTCTTTAAAAGATTACTTTTCAATCTAACTGCAAAATTATGAAACTTTTAATATGTTCTCTTCTGTAATATACGAGTTAGTTGTCAAACAGAAGTTCAAGATTCAAACAGAAAGTTTATTACCATATTTTCTACTCTTCCTGCTCAATTTCTCTTCTCCTTCAATGTTTTCATTGAGCAGTTTCATGCACATAGGTGCATATAGGGACACCTAGTGGCAGTACCTGATGAAAACTCCCCAGTAAAAAGATTTGGAGGAGTCACCAGTGGTACATAACCCACATCATGCTCAATAGCCAGAACATGAAACTTCAGTTCATTGTGACGCTTCTCTACTTTCATTGGTGTCAGTCCACTTAAAAACCAAAAGAAAATATTCATCGCCTCCATTTAATGCAATTTAACATGGTTACATACTATCAGGAAGAATGGTTAAATAATAGATTGATTTTTAATTACCACTGGGTAAATAAAACTTCGTATTTATTCTAAATAAAGATCAAGCTGTCTCACTAACCACCAGCTTATTCCATGGGATTAAGTGAATGCCTGCATATAAATATGCAAAACTAGAATGTATTATGTTTATATTTTATAAACATATATATTTTAAAATACAGTGTAAAAATACAACCCATATGACTAGATTCGTTTTTTATAAAGAAGTTGGAGGAATTAGTTGTGTGGGTTTTTTTAACTTTTAAAAATGACTGCGTTTACAGATAGGCTATCCTAAATAACGCTTCCAAAAAAGTAGAAAAACCTTCTAACCCCTAACATTCTGTGATCTGTAACTGATTATTCTCAATCAAAATTATTCAAATGTTAAAACATATAGCTAAGCACCATTATTCAGTTACAGTCACACAGGGATAAGTTTACAAAAGTATGTGTGCTTCTACTTACAGTGTTTAGATCTAGATCCAGTATTCAGAAACCATTGATACTGCCAAAGATCTTGCTGTGTACTTTCATATGCCTCAAGGGTCTACATTCCTTGCTGTATATTTTAATGCCAATAACATTTAACTAGACAGCAATATTTTCCTAGACATTAGAAATCACTTCAGTGCTGTTACTCCTTTGTCACTTTGGAAGTCTAATTTATTCATAATCACTTTCTGACATCCCCTGCTTGTTTTCCTTGTGAGGAAGAGTTCAACAGGAATTCTCACGGGAAGCCTAACGCCCTCAGCCTTAATAAGATAGGTCAGTCTCTATGGCTGGAGGAAAGGATGCTCATCATATGAAATTTTCTATTAATTAATCTGGAGTAAAAAATTTAACCTGTCTCCTTCTATTGAATACTTTAACTCTGAAGACAGAAAACACTTGCTAATTCTCTGAGTTTCCCCTGATAAATCTTTTTACTTACTCTAAGAAAATGAATGCAGAAAGAAAATAGTAAGCAAATAGATTTGTAACTTAGGGTTATGCCCATGTGTAAGAATATGAATAATCCTCTGTATAATTCCTGTTCCAAAATTTCCACTAGAAAAAACTAAGAAGCTGCCCCAGAGAGTGTTCACATCCACATTAAATTAGAATCCTTTTATTTCAATTTTTATGGATAGATTTAGATACCTAGTATTATACATATTTGATGTAATATGATTTTAATTATTTGATAATGCTAAGTATACCAAGGAGATAAGAGAGATGAAAAGTCACATATAATATATAAGGACAGAACATTTTAGAAAATTTTGAAGACACTTTTTTCCCTATATGACAATTCATGCCATGATTTATTGAAAGTGATGAAAGTTTAGCTAGTATTTTTTGGAACACGGAACAGAATTGTATATGATTTTTATATGAAGTATTAATCAGAAGCATGGGAACATGGAACTGGAAGGGACTATCTAAATATCAACATCCTCACAGTTGTGACTTACCATAGGCAGGATATGTAGTTAAAATAAATAAATAAATAAATAAATAAATAAATTATAGCACTTTTACTCCAGATGGTATTAACCACTTTCCATTATTGAAGTACTGACACAAAACTTCTAATTTTGCAGTAAAGACTAAAAGCTGGACATCTAATGTTCCTTGGGGAAAAGAAAAAAGGGGGTAAGAAGAGGAATAATGGCACCTCCAACTGTCTACTGAGGCCCCTGCAATAAGAAATATGCTACAAATTTCTTGCAGAATGTTATAGGAATTAAAAATGTCCCACTTTACAAGAGAGAACAAAAGAAAGATAAAATTAATAGAACTCAAAACCTAAATTATACAATAAAGGGAGAAAACATCCTTCCTGACCTGAGAGCCTGCAGTAAGCCCTCAGGCAGAGAACAGATACAGTATAATGTAGAACAACCATATTCCATCTTCAAAAAGCACTTTTCTTCTCAATGTGGCACAAATGTCAATTACCCAACAGGAACAGTTCCATTCAATTGCACAACGCTTTCTGTAAGCTTTCAAGTTCTATCTGAAAACAACTTTGGTTTATTGGCCTGATCACCTATTTGGAAGGTCTTTCCAGTATCTCATGTCTTAGATGGTCACTACATTTCTTTAAATTTCTAGGCTATGTTAAAATATAATCAATACATAACTATTTCATGGTATGTCAATGTCACTCTTTAGTTCAAACACTTTCTGTCTTCTTTTAGTAGTTCACTGAAAATGTATTTGTAAGGATTACATGCCCTTTCAATTTCTACCTGGCAATATATGCCTTTCTTTATGAAAAATAAAATAAAAATAAACTAAAATAAGCTCTTCTGTAGACACATCCTCCATGCCCTAATTATTTTAATTTCTTTCTGATTTATACATTTTATTTTAAGATCTTCTTTGATGGCATGACTAGAACCATGTACAAGACAACAGGAACTCATGAAAAAGTATATCCTTTACAATAGTGTTAATGCCTTCCCACTTACTAGGGCAATCCTGCCTAATACATTATAGAATCACATTTCTCTTTTCCTTCTATATAAGTACTTCTTTTACAAGGGCAACATATAGTTACTTTCTGATTGACCACCACCTCTAGATTTTTAGAATTTTGTATAGACTGGATCTTCCCACTTTTTTTAGCAAAAGCTTTCCTCCATGACTTTGTAATTGCATTATTTAATTTCACACCATTCTTATCAGTCCAGGCCAAAAAAACCTACAGATACATGAGTTTAATTTATAAATATTTAAGTGTTAAAATACTGACATGTTAAAATATTGACAGTAACATTAAAATTGTAAATATTTATTTATGTTTGTATATTTAAACATAGATATACACATAACTATATAGACACATATAGAGGTACATATACACATGCATATATTAATATATACATATATGTGTATCTGCACAAGTCGTATTGTCTGATTATCGGGTTCCTGCAAGGCTTCAAGTTTTGTATTGTCTACGGACTTTGACCAGACCCATTTAATTTATAACCTGAAATCAGTGCTAAGGGTATTACAAAAAGCTCAAACCTGGTCACCAAGAAACTCTACTAATGACTTCCACCCATTCAGATAAGTCCCTTCTCAACATTATGTATGGTTCCCTTGTCTAAGCTGCGTAGAAATTTTGTAATTCTTGTATCCTGACTCCTGACTACAAACATTTCCAGTCCTTATTTCTGGACTTGCACTTCATGTGTTGATACTCTCAGTACTCTAGGATAGAAATTTTCTGGACCAAATGCTTGTGCCACACAGTACCAGATAATGCTGATGATTTGTGTTCTCTTGTCCCTTTCCTACTTTCATTATATATCACAATTCTCTTACACAATCTGAACAGAAACACAGGCAACTTTTCCTGTAACTATTTAGTCCAGGCCTACGTTATTCTGTATGTCCATCCCACCCATCCCACTTTACATATGTGGCTTAAGAAGTTTTTAACATGCTTCAATGTCCTTGAAGGTTTTGGTTTAATGTTGTTTCTGACAATTCTCTGTTTGGTTTTTGTATTTTATCTTAATTACTTATGCAGACTTCTCCTTGATAATCATTATCTCTTTTATATTTTTATATGCTTTGTGCTTACCCTTAGTAACTTCCTTACGGTTCTTACCTTCTGGGAATTGTTCTTCATTCCTATTTTTTGGGATTTTTTGTTTCTCTCTCTCAATGTAAACTTTCAATAGTGTTTGAATTTTTTTACATAAAGTAATGTCATGCCTTATCAGAATTTTAATTCTGGTGCTGCTCACTCAAGATTATCTCACTTAACATTTTTTCTTCATCAGTTTACCTTTCTGAATTTTCACCCTCAAATTTAACTCAAATAGCTTAACAGTTCTTACTACTCAACAGGTTTTAGTGGATCAACATGAAATTATTACACCACTTTTTTTGCATTTCCTAAAATGTGTGTATCCATCAGCTTCAATACATTTCACATATGACTTTGGTACCTTCATGTTCCTGTTTCCCCAAAATGTGCAGGTCTTGCTACTCTTTTTGACCAAAGTACTATAGAAAAGGGGTAGACCTCTTATGAGTCCTTGTAGAATCCATTAAAACATCATTAATTCATCATACCATTTTGTATATCTGTCTTTTCTGTTGTCCCATCATCATTCATATGCCTTGATTTGTATTCCATATAAGGACTGTACAAGTTACTTCCATTTTTCCTCCTGAGCTTTTCTGCTTAAAGGCTTTTGGAACTTCCTGGTTTAACGAAAGGCAGATGAAAGATAAATTACCAAAAGGCAACACACCATAGTCATAAAGACTGCTTTATTCCTCATAAATTAGCAGCGTTGAATGTTTGGTGTTATTGTGCTCAGGTTTATAACAACAGCTGTAGTTCAGATATTCATATAGAACTTTCTTCTGCAAGGAACATTTTCAGACCATTTTAATGGAGTCTAATTCCTTACTAATTTCAGCAAGCAATACAAAGCTGTGTCTCCTCATGGTAGTCATATATATTGAAATAAATATTCTGCAAAACACTAGAAAATTTTAAGGTTTTTTACTAAAAAAAATGTTAAGCAGAGTAAGAATGAATGGAACTACAGCATGATACTGCTACACTAATAACTATTCAAACCTCGTGTATGCTACTAAAATAATACATCAGTCTAACACGTCAGAATTAAGGTTTTATGAATTCAGATTTTGTAAATCTCATTACCTCAGGACCAGAATAATTAAGCTGAAACATTTGTACAATACTGGTTTTAAATAATAGTTTTTGACATGATTTCAGGTTTATGAAACATTGACTTTTCCAGAAGATTTTCATCGAAAGAGCTAAGCTCAGTCTGACAAGTTTATTGAAGATATCATTCTCCCTTATGAATAAAAGGGATGTGTGTCTAATTTTGTGCATCAGAGAAAAAAAACCAACAGTATAGAAACACTGACAAATGTAATAATATAATAATATCACAGGCCTTAAAAACACAAGCATATATGCATAAAATCCCATATATTCAAAATACAGAATTATTAATTCAAAGTAAAAAACTTGTTCAAAAACAGTGAGTTAGTAAGAAACTCTTTTAAAACACCTCTCTTTACTATCTGTGAATATTTTTTATTCTGCTGTTGCCATGCATTTTATGTAGAGTATCAGAAAAGCTTTAAAGGGGGAAGCATGTGGTGTAGTTTGGTATTCTCTTCCTGACTAAAACTAGTCTCTTGGAACTCAGTCCAAAGCCATCCAAAACCTTCCACGGAGCCAAATGGCTTTGAACCAAAAGAGGAACATCAAACATTCTTTAACAGTAAAAGCCCACTGAGTAGCTTTCCAAAAGCTTCTGCAAGGTTCATTACCTGATTTATATAAGAAATTTGTCTTCCATTGAAACACCAGATCCTGCATGTTTCAGGCCTATGGAAAGAAGATTTGAGTCACACTCATTTTACATTTCCAAAAAGAATAATACACCTTTTGGGGAAGGTTGAGCATTGAGATGGTTCTTTACAATCATCCCTGGGTTTGGCATATTGAAATGTTAATATGCGAGTCACCAGAGGTCTGGTGAACACGCAGATGTGATAAATTCACATCATATGCAGAGTGTTCTTCCCTCCTCAGTGTTTAGAGTCACTCAAGAAAACCCATGAGGGAAGAGCTACATTTAGCATTATAATTTAGTTAAATCTGGATTCCAACCTCTGTGCTGTGCACACAGGATGCATTTCATGCATATCAGCTACTCCATTTATATTAAATTAAAAATGCACAAGGTAATGGGTACAAAAATGCAAACGTGCACATATTTGCACGTATGCAATCAAACCACCTTCTTAATTATTATTACTTTTTAAGGACAGCCAAATACGATCTAATTTCGTGGAAAATAAAAATCTGAAGATGGTAAAAACCATCACCACTGCCACGGCAAGCTCTGCACCGAAAAAGAATCCCTCCGTTTTCCGTAGAGAGTCACAATTCTCCCACCCGGCAGCTCAGAGAAGGCAGCCAGCACAGCCTCGCCTCCTTCCTCTCCCCTCCGCGCCCACCACCACCCCCCCGGCAGCCCATTCCCCCCCGAGCCCTCACCCCCCGCCCACCCTGCGGGGCTGCCAGGAGCAGCGCACCCGCGGGGCGCCCCTGCGCGGTGCAGCGCGTCCCATCCGCCGCCCTGCGCTGCCACCTGGCGGCGGCCGGAGGCATCGCACCGCACAGCGGCGGGAGCCCCCGCAGCGGCGGGAGCCCGGAGCTCCCGGGAACGCCGGCGGAACCGCGGCCTCCTCCGCTGCCTCGGGAAGAGGTCCGGGAGGGGATGGGGGTCGTCTTCAGAATCACGACGTGGTTGCACTACACCGCCCCCGGCTCCCTCCGCGTCCCATGGCTAGGGTGGGCAGAGGGGTATAGTTAAAATAAAAGACACCGACACACACACACACACGCCCCGGATCCCCGGTCTCGGAGGATGCGTGTAGCGAAACCCCCTCTCTCCCTTTACTGCGACCACCCAATTCCCCACGCTCTTCACGGATGCAGCGGGGGGTTCCCGTGCAGTGACCGGCAGTAGAGGCGGCCGCCGGGCCGCTGCTGCCTCCCGCCGCCCGTTCCGCGCCTTTCCGCTCCGCCCGGGCACGGCCAGCAGGCACTGGGGCAGCTGCTTACGCCTGTCGGCCGGGCCCTGGGACTGCGGCCCGAGGCTGTGGAAGAGAGAAGAGGCGGCGTCGGGAGAAAGCGGCGGAGCTAAAGGAAAGTTGGCCTGTGCCGGGGAAAGTGTGAGTAGAGCCGCGGGGTGCGTGGGGTGGGTGGGGGTGTGGCGGGGGCGCGGCGCCCGTATCGGCATCTGTGTGCCCGCGCCTCTGCCTGTGCGGGTTCTGACGGTGCCCGGCAAGCTGCGCGGTGCCCACCCCTACCGCCTGCCCGCCGCGCCGGCAGCCGGGGACACCTCCCCCCCCGACGACCCAGACCGCGGCCCTCCCCCGCGGCCCTCTTCCCTCCCTCCCGCCTCGCTCGCCCCCCCCCCGCCGCTTCTCTCCTCCCCGCACCCCCCGCCCCACTCAGCCCTCGCCGCCGCCCCGCCTTCGTTCCTTTCCCTCCTCCTTCTTCTCCCCCTCCAGCCCCCCTCTCCCCCATCACCACCGCTCCCCCCCACACCCCCCCACCCCGCTCCCCTCTCCCCCTTCCCGCTGCGCTACGCGGGCGGCGAGGAGAACGCGGCGTTCCGCCGGCCGCCCCACGCCGTGCGGGTGCGCGCCCCCGCGGCTCTCCCGGGCTGGCGGGCGCGCTCCCGCCGGCGCGCGAGTGTGTGTTCGCGTGTGCGAGTGTGTGCGTGTGAGTGTGCGTGTGTGTGTGTGTGTGTGTGTGTATGTGTGTGTGTGTGTGCGCGCCCCTGTGCGAGCGCTGGTGTCGCGGCGCCGCCTGCGTGCGGGGGGTGTCTGTGTGCGCTGCGCTCCGCTCCGCACCGCGCCTCCCCGCCTGCCGCGATACTCGCCTCCTCCTCCGCCGCCGCCGCCCCGGAGGCTCCGCGTAGCGCCCGCGCAGCGGATCGGCATCTTCATGGGTTGCCACCATGCTTGGGCCCCGGAGATTTCGAGCGAAGTAAGTACCGGGGTTGACTTTCCTGCTCGCTCTCTCTTTCTCTCTTTTTCTTCCTCCACTGCCTTCCTTCCCACCACAAAACCTCCCTCCCCCGCCCCTTCACCGCCGGGTCTTTCCTCGCTGTTGCTTTCCATCCCCAACCCCTCCCCCGCCGTCTCCCCCCTCTTCCACCCCCCCCGCGGAAAGCCATTTCTCCCAACTCTGGGTGCTGCTCAGTTGGGTGGCAGTGTCCGGCTGGGGCTGCTCTCTTGCTGATGCTGTCGGCGGTACTGAAAGCTGCTTCGAGACGGATATGCAGTGCGGTAATCTAAGGGTTCAACTCTTCGGGGGAAAAAAAAAAAAACAACAAAAAAATCACACGCTAAAAAATCCCGATGCAACCCCTTTCCTCTTCTCCCCTCCCCCTTTCTTCCTCCCTCCCTCCTTCTCCCCCTTCCTCCCCCTCTCTCCCCCCCCACCCCCCCCATACGAACCTCTGTTGGGAGCTGGTGAAGAGCAGCACGCAGTCATAACAGAGGGGTTTCCAGGGGGGTATTGCAACCTTGCATACAGCCAGCTACAACTTTATTTTCTGTACCCCCATCCCCCCTCCTTTTTTTTTTTTTTTCCTTTTTTTTTTTTTTTTTTTTTTCCCGGGAAAGGGGGAAAGGTGGATGGAGGCAATGGTTTATTTGCCTCCTTTGCTCACCATAACTGAAGTTGTAAAACGCCTGAGAGTTTAACACTGACTAGGCAGGTGTTCGATGGCTTATTTTTCTTTTTTTGTTTTTTTTTCATCCTCTGAAGAGCTGTCGGTTAATGGATGAATGGATCTGATCGAACTGAGAAAGACTATGCTAGATACATGCCTTTGAGTAAGATTTCTGCTGCCTTTATGCAGTGAAGCCTTTTGCTTTGAGTAATTCTGATCCAGTTGACGTCTGGTCAGAATTAAAGAGAGATTCGCCGAGACTTCCAATTCCTTGCTGCATGACTGCCTTTGCTGCAAGTGCTAGATTTGCATCCTTGAACCTGATGCCACAGGATATGTCTTGCAGTACTGAGTCTTGCTGGTTTTTAGGATGCATTCCTCCAAGCCAGAGTTGTGGCATGAGGATTGGAGCTCTGAAGTGGACGATAGAAAATGCAAGCCTGCTCCAAGATCCCGGCATTTAAGCCTGGATGATTTATTCCTCTTCCCCTACCAACACACATAATGCATTTATTTTCCCTATTCATAGTGCTTTTAGAATAGTAGAAGAAATCCACATGGAGTCAGAAAAAGTGGAAGAAGGAATGGAAATCGGATTTGTTTCCAGCTAGGTGAAATTTGGGTATTTAATCACTGACGTGGGTCAATGGTAGGGTTTCCCTTCCACCCCCCTTGGCTTTTAATCATCCTGGGTGTCTTCTCCCCTAAAGGATGAAGAGTACTGACAGCCATCACTGCTTTTAATCAGTAACTGATGCTTGGAGTGTTGGCTATGAGGTATTTTCATGAGACCTATTTAGATCTCTCCACTTCTACTAGGCTAGTTTTGGAGAATGTTGGGAATAAGCAATATGTCAGATATGGCTGAGACTCCGAAGATGATCTGCATGTTTTACATTTTTCACATGTTTTGGGTGAGTGGTTAAAACATTTCCTTTAAGTGTGTGTTTGTGTGAGCGTGTGTGCATGTGGATGTGTGTTTAAGAACTAAAGACCTCTGCTTGACAGTCAGCTCTGTTACATTGTA